>CM060366.1:51434293-52034293 GCA_030545235.1 Helianthus tuberosus
TACATTCATTCATACACTTACATACCCACATACAACTTAAACTAAAAATGATACTATTTACATACTAAAAATTATACAAACATACATACTAACATACACAATTTACATACCTAAACTAAAAATTATACAATTTCTAAACTTAAAAAAAAAAAAAAAAAAAACTAACCGGTTTTTCAGGTGGTGACCGTAGAAGTGAAGGTGGTGACCGGAGAAGAGATGATGGTGATCCGAATTTTCTTCCACAAACACAAAAATACACAAAAAAGAGCAAAAATTAAAGCCCATAGCATGTATATAACAAATGTAGAGAAGAAATCTAACAAAAACAAAGTGAAACTAACCGATTTGGACGATTTTCGCGAGTTAGCAGCGGTTCTCGGAGGTTTTTTTGGGTGAAAAGTGAAAGAGGAGGGATAAATTGGCGCTGTATAGGGGTCTGGTTCGTTCAACTTTTAGCGGCGACAAGTTGTCGCCGGTATTGCCCACCTGTCGCCGGTAATGTCTTTAATGAAGTTGACCAGAGATAAGATTTGTGTGGCTAGGGATTAAAGTTCTGACATTTACTTTTAGCGGAGACCAGCTGTCGCCGCTATTACCCTATTTATGTCGCCGGTAATGAGTTATAAATCCCCAACCGTCAGATCATGATTTTGATCAATGGATGGGGTTTGGTTTGAGAACCTGTGACGCGGATCGACCAATAGCGGCGACATTTGACCTGTCGCCGCTAAAGGTGTCGCCGGTAAAAGTGTGTTATTCTTGTAGTGTGTGGTAGCAAAATGGTGACAAAAAGCGATAGCAAAACGGTGGCAAATAAATGGTAGCAAAATCAGTAACAAAAAATAAAACGGTAGCAAATAGGTGGCAAATAGGGCATTTACTACGTGTGCTTTTGCCACCGAGTTTTTTATGGTAAGATGGTGGCAAAAGAGCACTTGCTACTGTTTTGCGACCGGAAATGCGGTAGCAAATAACCTATTTTCTAGTAGTGAGGATATATGTAATTTAAATTTTGATTGGAGTATATATGTAACTAATAAAATTTAGAGGGGAGGTATGTAGTTGCTCTATTATATTATTATCGATTATATATTATAAAAAGACTTGTCAATAATACAAATATATTCTTACAAGGAATTCACTAAACAAGGAATTCACTAAGAAGTGGATTTTGCCTAAGTAATTTAAAAATTATTGTAGGAAAGGGCATTTTAGTCCTAAAACACAAATTCACACCCCTTTTGTTTTTTTAATATACAACAAACAAATCTAGCACAAAAAATTAGCACTCAGAACAAAAAAAAATTATCGCAAAAAAAGTAATATAAAAATTCCAGCACAAAAAATGTTATGCAACAGTTAAACACAACACGATTTTTTAGAGTTTTGTAAGTTGACATATTTTATATAACAATATGGTACTCAAATTAAAGATAAAAAGATGTTCGATTTTGTGATGCATCGTTTTTAAAAAAATAATGTCGTATAAAAAGTTATGAACGTTTAAAAATAAGAGGAGAATATGCACGTGAGTTGCATGTGGAAAATGAAAAAAACCGCAACACAAAAAAATCAAGCAAAAAATCCAGCACCCAAAACAAAAAATTCAGCACAAAAAGATTGTAGCCAAAAAATCCAGTAAGAAAATCAAACACAAAAATATTATACGCACAAAAATACAACACATTTATTTGAGTTCTTTAAGTTGTTATATTTTATATAACAATATGATACTCAAATTAAAGATAAAAATGTTCGATTAATGATGCAATAGAAAATAAAATAATGTTGTATCGAAAAGCTATAAACGTTTAAAAAATAAAGAGAAAATATTTGCATGTTGAGAAAAAAAAGTCCGCAAATAACTTATTACAAAAATACCACTTACAAGGTTTTTTTTTTTTCTTTTTTTCAAAACACTTTTATTTTAATCATTTATTTAAAAAAAATTAAAGATCAATATTCCTTTGATAGTATCCCTATCCTTGTAACGATACGGGTTGCACTAATTAAAGATCAAGGACCTAACTTTATCAAAAAGTCTTTATCACACGTTATGACTAGACTTTTGTGGCCGAAGAAATTAAAGGATGGATGTGATTCCTAAATACGAATCAAGTACGTAACTATATCCATAGCCAATCGCATTATAGCCTACTGCATATTGGGAACGGGATAAGTCTTATGACCATTAGGTCATGTGTTCGATTCTTACAAGGGGGCTTTTCCTAGATTTATTGGGTTTCCTCCTGAATTGGTGAATAAGGGTTTCCTCCTGAATTGGTGTATATGCATTATTGCCTAGTGGGGATAGATATGATCGGATGGTTCCGCTGGTGACACGATAATATTCCAGTGGCCCGTCAATCCAAATTTGTCGTTCAAAAAAAAAAAAAAACTATATGCATTTAACATGGATAGCTCTTCTAATGTTCATTCAAGCTCTTCTTTTTCTTTTCTATATATTTCAACAGTATAATTTCTCCCATGGAAGAGTGTGATGACCTCAAAATTCCATTGGAAGATGTTATATTGGCCACCAACAATTTTGCACACAACAAACGAATTGGGTGGGGTGGGTTTGGAACGGTGTACATAGGAGAACTCTCGCGCCCTGAGGGACTCATAACGGTAGCTTGTAAGCGTTTAGATCCAAAATTCGGGCAAGGGGATGTTGAGTTTCAGAATGAGATCAGAATCCTTAGCAAATACAAGCATGAAAACTTAGTCACTCTCCTACACTTTTGCATTGAGGGTGATGAGAGGATCCTTGTGTACGAGTATGCAGCTCGTGGGAGCCTCGATTGCTATTTAAGCTACCCTAGTCTTACATGGACTCAACGTCTTAAGATATGTGTTGGAGTTGCCCACGCACTAAACTATCTTCATGATCCGAAGGACACCCAACATAGAATAATCCATCGAGACATCAAAAGTTCCAACATCCTTTTGGACGAGGAATGGAATGCCAAGGTTTCGGATTTTGGTCTATCTAGAGTTGGCCCGGCTAACCAACCTCAAAGTTATGTTATCACAAATGTAGCTGGTACGCCTGGATATTTGGATCCGTCGCAATTGAAGACGCGTAAACTCTCAAAAGAGTTTGATGTGTACTCTTTTGGAGTTATGTTGTTTGAAGTTATGTGTGGGAAATTATGTTGTGAATATGATCAAGGTAAAATAATTCGCGTGTTTGTGCCTGAGTGGAAAAGATGTTCGAAGGAAAAGAAATTAAATGACATGGTCTGTCATGGTCTAGAAGAACATATGGAACCTGAATCTTTGAATACGTTCTCAACCATCGCTTATCGATGTTTAGACGAAGATCCTGAAAATCGACCAAAAATGGCCGAGATCGTGCAAAAACTTAAGATTGCAGTTGAACAACAAGTAAGTTTTTCTTTTCATTTCCCATAATATATAGGGATAAAAAGGGTAAACCAAAAATATTGTTACAGGAAGATTTTAACGATATCAACTTTGAAGAACTGCAAAGGATTGCAGATCTTGCTATACCTCCTCTATCCTACAAGACCCGAAGTCAACTTCACTCGCTTTTAATGGAAGGGGTCCTTGTTGACAATGGCAAAACGGTAATTTGCTTCTACTTACGAGCATAAATAACATGAACCTTTCCTACCATCTGGAAATAAATAAATGTTTACATAGAAAAATACATAGTTTTAGTGTTGACTTCTTTGAAAAAACAGAACCCAATTTGCAGAAAACTGAATCATAGAATTAGAATCATTTGGATACACTCCAAGAATCGTGAATCCCCATAATATTATACCAATTCAGTTAATTATCTACAAGAACGTGGGGTATGGTGGGGCGGGGGTTTGGGGCATGGGTTGACACGTGGACTTCGGGCCCCTCCGCTAGTGAGTGACGTGTTGGGTCGGTATGGCGGGGCGTGGCTAGCCCGCGTGGGTTGGCCAGTTTTATAAAAATTAAAAAAAAAGCCTAAAATTATTATTAAAATTTCCTAAAAATTACAAAATTCTACAAAAAAAAAAGGATTACAAAATTAAAAAAAAAAACTAAAGCGTTTGGTAGATTTCGAACCGGGCGAGCTTGTCAAACGGCTTCCGCTCCTTGCCCCGGAACTCGATGTTGGCCACCGCCACCCGGTCTTCGTGACTTATATCACCGCCCGGGACGCTGTCGTAGTAGACTTTAAAACGGTCGAGCTTCGGTCGTAGCTCGCGCCACTTGTGTTGGCACGCGTTTAAATTGTGCCGGTCGTTCCCCATGTTGTGCCGGTAGCTAGCGAAAGCTTCTGGCCAGTAACGGGTCTCACCGGGTTGGCGGCCCTTCATCGCGTCCACGACGCTCGTGACAAGTGCTAGCTCTTCCTCGTGCGTCCAAGAGGCCATTTATCAAATGTGGGTAGCGGGTTCGGGTAGGTGGAGTGAAGGGTTGGGGTAGCGATGTGGACAGGCGGTGGGGTGGGGGGTTTTATAGTGACTTGGGTGAACCGTTTGGCTTGGCCAAACGGTTATTTTTTAAATTTTAAACATAGCCGCTATGACCTAGCCAACCCAGCCAATGAGAGCCGGCCACGGAAGACCGCTAGGCATTCCCGGGCTGAAACCCCCGCCCAAGGGGCCACGCCGAAACCCAAGCCCACCCGGGGTGGTGACTTGGGCGTTTGTACCCAACCCCCGCCCCATACCCCATAGTCTAACTTCAAAGGACATGGCGAGGAATAGTGTTAGGCCGGTACTTCACCATTGGTCTTGCCAAATTACGATTTTACCCCGCTTAAAATTTACAATTTCGTCATCTTTTTGTTGGTGAACGCTGGTTCGGGTTAACTGGTGTAACAGAGAGTACCGTTAGGAAGCGGTGATGACCGGTGATCAGTTCAGTTCGGTTTCGTGATGATCGAGTTTTATTTGGTGGGGAAATTTAACCCAAATTTGATCGTGTTTTATTTTCGTTGGATCCTTTTCCTCCATGGCGCAGCGGAGAGTTCTATTAATTTTTGGCAATAAAACCAACGGGCGTGTCGTGGAAGAAACGGAACAGCGAGGGGCTTAGGGATTCGTTTGGCGACTGAGGAACGGATCAACTGGTGGGTTGTTGACTTTGTTGGTGGCTTATATTACCTGGGACATATCAAGGAGGAGTGTGACATGGTGGTAAAACAACGATCAAATGAGGGTTTAATCAGTTTTAGAATTAAGAGAGTGAATGGAGAGATAATTCTGTATTGGTGGATTATCTATAAAGTTTAGATAGGTTAAAGATAATTCAAGTGGATGTTTGAGGATTAAGGGGGCGAATGAAGAGATAATTCTGAATTGGTGGATTATCTATAAAGTTTAAGTAGGTTAAAGATAATTCAAGTGGATTAGATAAATATAGTTTGGTATATTTATTTAAATAGTTTGAATTATCTGGTTATTAGATAGGTTTATTTTATTATTAAAAATGGTGTTTAAGTTAGGTTAGGATTATAACAAATTTGGTATAAATACATGGTTATGGTCATTGTAATTTGTGTGATTTTCATTGATAAATAATAAAAGAGTTGAACAAGTTCGTGCATACCGCGTTTATGTGTTTTGATCAAGGGTCTGATTTTCCAACACTAAGTGTCATTTCCTTGTGCAATTAAGAGTAAAATAAAATTAAAAAAACTGTAAATTAGACATACCACATTGATATAGTCAATTACTTCATGAGACGGATAGAACAAATATTTCATATATGTACTAAATGAGATATACATTTGACAGTGGTTGTCAGTAAACAAGAAAGGACAACATTGTGAACTTATATCTGCACATAAATGTGTGCCTCCATCTATGCAGATTTTATACCCGCATGAAATCCCAGTTTCAAGGTCAGTTTAGTGCTCATATCTTTCCACTTCTTAGACCATGCGAAGTGGTAAGGCTGAATAATGCCCCCACCCTTGGGAGTTTTCCGTCATGTGTCAGTACAGACAGCAAGGGGCATTATTGGGCGTTTTTCTAAAATGGGTGTAGTGGGGATGTGGGGGATTATGTTTGTAATAAAATTAAATAAAAAAAACATTAAAAAATCTTATTAGACAAAACAAATGAAGCTGAAGGTGATTGGTCAGTTATTCCCCCATCCAGCGTTGTTTCAAACACGCCAAAACAAAAAATTTGGCCAAAAACGCCCTAAAACACCATGGGGGGTGGGGCTTGGGCGTGTTTGGGGGAGAATCACGCCAAGATCTTGCCCACTACGGATGGTCTTAACTCTTATGGGGGTGAAGTTTTGCTTCATATTTTTGTTTAATCCAACTTTAATATGGCAGTCGTGATGTGTGCAGATTTCAATACAAAGTAGACTATCTGTTATGCCTAGGCTTGAGATTGAAAGTTAAGACTCAATTCTTGTCACCAAATGTCACATACACCATAAACCTTGTCTACAAATGCAAGCATCCTCTTCAGCATAACCTGCGTATACCCTTCAAATACAAACTAGAAGAAATGAGCGAATATTCGAAATCATGTGTTGCACATGTTGGGGAACATGGATGGCTAAGGACTGAATTGTTCCAGTTTACTAGTACCAAAAAGAAACATAATTTTGACATTCATTTCTTGAGTGAGATGAAGGGATGGAAAAGCGTACACCTTTCCATTGAAGGCGTTGAATTTCGTCCTGTAGACTTTGTATGTTATTTGATTTACTGCATTTTCATGTAACATTTCATTTCAATAACTTAAATTCATATACAATATTTATAGGAGCAAGATGAAAATAAGGTGGATGTGCAACCGACAGACGACCTTGATTGGGAAGAAAGATTGCCAGATGATTACACCAAAATAGTCAAAAATATTGATGAGTCGATGACTCAAAAGGAAATTTATTTTCTTCTTCGCAAAGGCATCTACATCAATAATTCACAACAGGTATAAGTATAACGCATAAAGTATACCTTCATGGTTATGTTCCAAAATCGCATTTTCATGTTATGATGAAGGTGTAATATCATAAATCATTACTCATAAGATACACTTTAATTTGTTGACATATCAGTGGTTTTCAATTAGTAAGAAGTCAAAGCAACGTCTTATGCTCCCTTCACGGACAATTTTGACAGAAGAAAAATCAGGATGCTATTTTCTATCACGACGAAAAAGTTGGCTATGGAAGGCGCTGCCAGGATCAAGGTTAGATATGTCCCCATTTATTGATTTTTATCATTTGTTGAATAGTAAAGTAAAGATTATATATAAATATCATGAAAGTAAAGATATCATACATAGCGAGAGTAAATAATAATACCGGAATAATTATTTAGATCCTTTCTATAAGTCTTATGTGATTATAGAAACTAAATCTAAGTAACCAATTTTGTTTCTTTAAAAGTAATAATGTCATCATGTGATTATAGAAAGTAAGCTCAGTTTTCATATATATTAAGACATTCATGCCTTGTTATTTACTTTACTATCCTACAGATTCAATGAGGCGGCTGAAGCTTGTGAGAAAAATCATATTGCTATCCGTGCACAAATAGAATCCCAACTATTGTCACACGATACAATGTATGCATGTTACCTCGTGTTCAAACTACCTGAAAATGCCTCGGTGTTTGAGGGTATCGTGATAACAGGTTTTAAGGGACATTTTTCGTTGGGTGAAGCAACAAAACATTATACCTATTTAGTTGCACCACCTCATACCCCAATTATCGAACTAAGCCCTGGTGAGAGAGCAGCAAGGACCCGTAAAATAAAAGGTCATCCAAAACTCAGAAAGGATGATTGGATGGAAATTCCAGTGTGGGAGTTTCAACTTGATTCTAACTTTGGATATTCTTTCTGCATCGATGGTTTTTTGAAGAGTTTCGATAAATGGAATTTTACCGGCCTTCTTATCCAAGGCATTGAGTTCAGGCCTGCTAAAGCTTTTATGTAATGTCATATGATTTAGTGATTTACATAGCATATGTTCCCTTTTGTTCTTTAAGCTATATTAAATTTTGTGTTTTTACTTGTAACTTTTATTAAATTAATGGTTTTTATACAACTTTATCTATAATACCTAAAAATAAATATATGATAAAGAAAACTGCTTGCCTATATATAAAATTCGGTTCCCTTATAATCTCCATTCATACAACAGTTTATTATCAAAAGATCAAACCAATGTTCATTAGGATCCTGACATGTAATGCCTATTGGCAAAATTAGCGAAAATGTGTTTTTCACTAACTTTGGACACAATTAGTTTATGATATTATCAAGAAAATCGGAAACACTTTTACAAAAATATCTGAAGAATTTCAATAAAGACTAAAGAGAAAACACGAACTTGTGTGAGCTCAATAATTTTTATACAACATTTTCCGTCTCTATATGTCCATTCTTTATGACTACAAATATTTTTTTATTATTATCTTACATACTCTAGTTAAAGTGGTATTTGGTAATCCATTCTATCAACAACAACTTTGGTAAAGTCTCTTACATGATACGAATTTTGATTTTCTTGTTTCTGAATTGTTGCTTGATATGGTGGTATAAGTAGAGAGGAGAGAGATGGAGAGGTGGTCATGTAGGTGTGATTGCTCTTGAAATGAAAATGAAAATGAAAGTTAGGAGTGTCGTTGGTCAAATAATTTGTATGTTAAATCGAATTTCCTTTAGAATTTTTATAGTTTTTGTAACTTAGTTGACTAAGCCCTAAGCCAGGGCCTTTTCAAGCCTAAGGGAAGAGGATTGAGTCAGGTTTATTAGCTTTTCTATATTTTGTCATCATTTTAATATAACAAATGGTCAAACTATTTGAAGTTAAATGTTCATATTCATAATATCCAAACAATTTAAAGAGCTGTTTAGATGTAAAAAAAATATATTATTCTATAATTCTAACACATTCTTCCTGACTTAATTATGTGTCTCTTTACAAAAGTTTTGTTGATACACTAATCAGATGTCTATTCCACAGTGGTTTTCCGTAAATAAGAAAGGACAACACCGTGAGCTCGTATCTGCTTCAAAATGTTTTTCTACATCTAGCACGTTTTCCCCACCTAAAACATTAGGTTCAAGGTCAGTTTACTGTCTCGTATTCATATCAATCCAGTTCTTTTGAGATGATCGTTTTGAAGTTTTGTTTCTTATATTTATTTAATTGCTTACTTTAATTTTGTCTTGATGCAGATTTCAACACTTGTTAAGATATGTATCAACCCAAGATTTGAGACTAACAGTTATGACTCGATTCTTGTCACCAAATGTTACATACGTCATAAACCTTGTCTACGACTGCGAGTATCCTCATCATAACAGCCTGCGTATACCCTTCAAATACAAACTGAAAGAAATGAGAGAATATTCGACGACATGTGTTGCACATGTTGGGGAAGGAAGATGGCGAAGGACCGAACTGTTCCAGTTTACTAGCACCAAAAGGGAATGTTGGTTCAGGCCCCTCAAACCTCACTCAAGACACACACTCACGTATGTATGTGGTATGTAAAATATGTGAAGGCTATTATGAAGATAAAGTATACGTAAAGATGAAGCTGTTTTGAATAAAAATGGGTACATAATTCATTAACCAAATAAGGCTTTATATAGCCATACAAGACAAAAACTTGGGAATTAAAAAACAATAAAAAAACCTATTCTAACCTAAAGAACCGGTAGTCCACTACTCCCATGAAACTCCCACTAAACTTGGTCAATCTTAGACCAAATTGATGAACTTGTGGATATCACAGAAACTCACGGCTGATCAGAACAAACTAAAATAACAATCTTTGTTTTTGACACTTTTTTTTTATTAACTTCGAAGATGATTTACGTACATAGACTTGACTCCTATTTATACTAACTTAACTTGCAACACAATTAATAAGAATTCTAAACTAACAGGGACTCACAATCCTATACCAAATCCTATCTAAACAAATTAGATAAACTATAAAATTACTAATTTCAGTTTAGTCCTCTGACTTTAAACGATCTCCGCCATCCTCCCCTTGAGATCACCCGGTCCACCACAAAAGTCCAACATTGTCGATCTTCAATACTCCCTCTCAATGTTGACTTCTTCCATGCCGATTTCAGTCCGAAACATTTTCAACTTTTCCTTCGGTAAACTCTTAGTAAACATGTCGGCTTCTTGACGATGAGTGCTTACATACTTCAAGTCGATTTCCCCTTCTAATACTTTCTCCCGAATGAAGTGGTAATGAACCTCGATGTGCTTTGACCTAGCATGGAACATCGGATTTTCAGCCAACTGGATTGAAGACATATTATCACAGTGTATTACCACACTTCCTTTAACTTCATGCTTTAACTCTTCAAGTACTAATCGGAGCCAAGTAACTTCTTGAGCTGCCATAGCGGCGGCCCGATATTCTGCCTCGGTTGTCGATAACGACACCGTGGGTTGACGCTTGCTACACCAAGTTATTGCTCCTCGACCCAGCTTAAACACGTACCCCGTTGTCGACCTTCTTGTGTCCAAGTCTCCTGCGTAGTCGGCATCGCAAAAACCACTTAACTCAAGTTTCTCACCTTGATTAAATTGTACTCCCATGTTAAATGTATGCTTTACATATCGCAGAACACGTCTTATTGCATCTAGATGTGGCTTTCTTGGAGTTTGCATATAACGACTCAAAACTCCAACTTCGAACGCTATATCAGGTCTCGTTAATGTTAGGTAAATCAAACTACCAACTATTTTTCGGTACATAGTCGGGTCAGCTAGTTCTTTTCCCTTATCAGCACATAATTTCACTGTACTATCCATGGGTGTGTCAATAGGTTTGCAATCGAGCATACCGAACCGAGCGAGTAAATCAACACAGTACCTTTGTTGATGAAGAATAATCGCTCCCTCTTCATACTTTAACTCCAAGCCTAGGAAATGACTAAGTTTTCCAAGGTCTTTCATATGAAAACGAACACATAAGTTTTGTTTAAGTTGATTAATACCTTCTTCGTCATTTCCCGTTATGACCAAATCGTCCACGTATATCAATACTACCACTATTTTTGATCCACTGGACTTGATAAACATGCTTGCATCTGCCTTAGACATCTCGAAATCATTATGTTGCATAAACTCTCCCATTTTTCCAAACCACGCCCTCGGGGACTGTTTTAAACCGTAAATGGCTTTGTTTAGTTTACATACGTGATTTGGAAACATCTCACTTACAAATCCCTTAGGCTGCTCCATGTGTATCGTATGATCTAAATCACCATAAAGAAACGCATTTTTAACGTCCATTTGATGTAACTTCCAACCGTTGCTTGCCGCTACCGCTATCAACACTCGAATCGTTGCTATTTTTGCCACGGGGCTGAAAGTATCCTCATAATCAACGCCAAATTGTTGCGAGAAACCACGTGCCACCAATCGAGCTTTGTGTCTTTCGATTGACCCATCTGTTTTACGTTTTATTTTAAACACCCACTTGCAAGATATGGGTTTAACATCTTTGGGTTTAGGCACCAAAACCCATGTTTCATTCCTGTTCATGGCTTCAATTTCATCTTGCATCGCATGATTCCATTCTTCCTTCTCGCATGCCTCCTCGAACGTATTAGGTTCGGATTCTTCCACCTCGGTCACCGCCACGTTAACCACATATTTTGGATTCGGTTTAGACACTCGATTCGATCTTCTTGGGCCTGTTACTGGGCTGCTGGAATCTGGATTTTGGGTCTGAGCATGCGTCCCAGTTTGCCAAGGGCGTTGCTCATTGATTTCTTGTCTGAGACTTGAATTTGAATTTATCACCCCGTCATCCACTTCGATGGCAGATTCCTCCTCATCAAGAGTTAGATTTATCATATTGGATTCAAGTTTTTCTTTTATAAACTCTGTATCTGGTAGCGGTTCTTTATTCTCTGACCACCAAGAAGAGTTCTCGTCAAAAACTACGTTCCTCGATACATAACATCGATTTGAAATCGGATCACAACACCGCCACCCTTTTCTTTCCGAATCATACCCCGTAAAGATACATCGAACGGCCTTTTTCTCCATCTTGTCTCGTAATTGATTTGGCACAAACACGTAACACACGCAACCAAAAACACGAAAGTGTGTTACATTTGGCTTTCGATTCACCAGCTTCTCATATGGCGATACATAACCTTGGTTTTGTGGAGGTAATCTGTTAATTACATGGGCCGATATTTGCATAGCTTCAGCCCAAAAACGACCAGGCACATTCTTTGCATGCATGACGCTTCTACATGTTTCTGCAAGATGGCGATTCTTTCTTTCGGACACGCCATTTTGTTGAGGCGTGTTTGGACATGTGAGTTGTCGCCGAATCTTGTTTTCTCTTAGATAGACATCAAACGCAGTAGCTAGATATTCACCTCCATTATCCGACCTTAAACACTTTATTTTATTTCCCGTAAGCCGCTCTGCTTCATCTTTAAACGCCTTGAACTTCTCGAAAACTTCAGACTTTTCTTTTAAAAAATACACCCATGTATATCGGGAGAAATCGTCAATGAAGGTTACCATATATCTCAGGCCTCTTATTGATGGTTGTTTTACTGGACCAAATACATCTGAATGAACTAGTTCGAGCGGCTTCATTGTCTTGAAGGTTGAGGTTTCAAACGGTTGTTGATGTGCCTTGCCATATTGACACCCGGCACATACAATTTCTTTATTAATCTCGAACTCGGGTAGGCCTCGTACCAAGTCTTTTTTCATCATTAATTGAAGCCGGTCGTACCCGACATGACTAAGACGCGCATGCCAAAGTTCTGCAGTTTGATTGTTATTTGCTTTGTCGACATATGCCGACTCAGCGGATAAAACATAAACATTATCTTTTCGTTTTCCTTTCAAGGTAGGAACCGATTTTGTCTCAAATTTATCGAAGACACATACATCATTGGGGCCAAAAAGAACGTACCTTCCTGTTGCCGTGAGTTGCGGAACAGATAACAAGTTCTTTTTCATACCGGGTACATGAAAAACATCTTCCATTATAAATTCCTTTTCCCTTCCATGGCTTGGAAATTTTACCTCTCCTATGTTGGCGATTTGGTGCTTTGATCCATCGGCAATAACCACTACATGATTTCCCATGTATCGTTTTGGTTTGGTTAACCTTTCCTTGTCTCCGGTTAAGTGGTTAGAACACCCAGAATCAGCAATCCAATCTCCGAAACTATTGGACTTGAGCTCGGTGGTGACCGTTAAAGCCGTGTCTTCTATAACTTGAGCCACCATTGCTTCTGCGTCCCATGTTTCCTCTTCCTCGGTAACCGTGGCTACATTCCCTTCTACTTTTGGCTTCCTACAGTCTTTCGCCATGTGCCCTCGTTTTCCACAGTTGTAACACTCATATGGAAACCTCCGATTATCTTTTGATTTACCTTTGCGCTCACCCGAGCTGTCGCCACGATTTTCGCGACCCTTTTTGTTCCAGTCGGTTTTCCTGGTCTTCTCGTTTGTCTTGGGCTTATTCCATGGTTTATTATTTCGACTCTTTCCTTTTTCCGCATAAAGAGCCTTCTCTTCTTCCGTCTTAACCTGAACGCCCGCAAACTGTTTTGCTAAGGCCTCTTGGCCTGCTAACAGATTCTCGAATTCAATGAGGTTTGGCTGATTTGCCCAACCTTGGATGGCTGCAATGAAGCTCCTGTATTCAGGTTTCAACCCGTGTATAATAATACGTTTCATACGGGCCTCGCTTATTTTGGATTGTACATCGAGATCGCCTATTTCTCGACACAGATTCTTTATTTTTCTGAAGTATTGAGACACAGATAGGTCTCCTTGCGAGGCGGTTAATAGTTCTCCTTCAAGCATCTGAAGACGAGCGTCATTCTTTTTCGAAAAAAGTGATTCGAGTGTGTCCCATGCCGCCTTCGGGTACTCGATATCTTGAAGGTGATCAAGAATATCTTCTTCAACCGTCGTCTTGATAATAAACATAGCGCGACCCGCTTTGATCTGCCACTTACCGACTGCTCCGTTTATGTCGTTAGTGGGTTGCCGGGTATCGGAACCATTCGTAACCTGCCACAAATCTTGCCCTTGCAGGTAAGATTTTATGCAGGTCATCCAGGTTTTATAATTCGTTTGGTTCAGCTTCTTGATTGCTCCACTTGCTTGAAAATCAGCCATACTAACTGATTGATCTTCGATTTTCTTGTTCTTTCGAGACACGTTGTTTTGTGCTCCTGCGATCGGTAACGTTCTTCTTCGATCGGATGACTTCGATGCCTGTGAGCGAACCCAGAATCTTGTGTGCTCTGATACCACTTGATGAACTTGTGGATATCACAGAAACTCACGGCTGATCAGAACAAACTAAAATAACAATCTTTGTTTTTGACACTTTTTTTTTATTAACTTCGAAGATGATTTACGTACATAGACTTGACTCCTATTTATACTAACTTAACTTGCAACACAATTAATAAGAATTCTAAACTAACAGGGACTCACAATCCTATACCAAATCCTATCTAAACAAATTAGATAAACTATAAAATTACTAATTTCAGTTTAGTCCTCTGACTTTAAACGATCTCCGCCATCCTCCCCTTGAGATCACCCGGTCCACCACAAAAGTCCAACATTGTCGATCTTCAATACAAATCAACTAAGTAAACGTGTATTTTATTTTCCCGAACAAACTCGCATGGTGAATTACGACCTATTCAAAACGACACCCGTTAAACTGTGACCCGATAACGTGTTAACCGTGTGACCCGTGAACCGTAAACAACCGATTAATCCAACAGGGAACATTATTTTGACATTCAGTTCTCGAGTGAGATAAAGAGCTCTGCATCCAATTCCTTTACTATTTCCATCCAAGGCGTTGAATTTTGTCCTGTAGACTTTGTATGTAGACAGACAGACATATTTGAATCATTTTTTTGTTTACTCATTTTAAAGTTCATATTCTAATACGAATTAATGTCATTATAGGAGAAGGATGAAAATAAGGTGGATCATATGCAACCAACAGACTTTGATTGGGGGGAAAGATTGCCACATGATTACACCTACATAGTCAAATGGTCAAAAGATATCGAGGAGTCGATGACTCGGAAGGAAGTGTACTTTCTGCTTCGCAAAGGACTCTACATCAATAATTCACAACAGGTATAACACACACCATGGTTCCTTGTTCATAATAGTGTCATGATGAAGGTGTTAAAACTTAATGATTGATAGTTTGACACCCTTTTTTCGATAATTAAATCAGTGGTTTTCTATAAGTAAGAATTCAAAAAAACGAGTTATGCTACCTGCACGAGCAATTCTACAAGAAGAAAAATCGGAATGGAATTTTCTATCACTGCCAGGATCAAGGTTATATATCTCTATTTCTCATAATATTTTTTTGTGACATACATGATGCATATCATGTTAATTTACAAGATATACTTTCTTTACCATCTTGCAGATTTAATGAGGCTGCTGAATCTTGTAACAATAATAATTTAGTTATCAGTTTCCAAATCGAATCCCAACTATTGTCAACAGGTATAAAGTATGCATGTTACCTCGTGTACAAACTACCTGAAAATGCATCCGTGTTTGAGGGTATCGTAATAGCAAGTTTTGAGACACGGTCTAGGGCGCATATCCCGATAGAACATCATATATACTTGGTTACTCCTCCTCATACACCGATTATCGAACAAAGCCCAGGTGAACTGCCATCAAGAACGCGTAAAATAAAAGGTCATCCTAAACTCAGGAAGGATGGTTGGATGGAAATTCAAGTGTATCAACTTTATAATGGTACCACTTCTTATCA
Source organism: Helianthus tuberosus (assembly GCA_030545235.1). Taxonomy (NCBI): domain Eukaryota; kingdom Viridiplantae; phylum Streptophyta; class Magnoliopsida; order Asterales; family Asteraceae; genus Helianthus; species Helianthus tuberosus. Next base: position 51,450,072 of record CM060366.1, read on the forward strand.
TTCTTACAGAGAGAGTGGTTATTTGAAGAGTTTGAATGAATGGAGCTTTAAGGGCCTTCTTGTGCAAGGCCTTGAGTTTAGGCCTGCTAAAGTTTCATGGAGTTATTCCAATTACCCAATTATCAAGTAATATCAATTTATGACTCACAATGCACATGTATTATTTTTTTTTTCTGCTTTTTTTTTTTGTGTGTGTGTGTGTGTTCATTTCGTGTAATTCTTATTGTACCAGAGAGCAGTAGAAATTTATAAAAAAAAATACACATAAAATAATTATACAGAAAACACCTGTGTTTTGCGCACCATGTAGGCAGGAGAAGCGTCTCCCTCACACTCACTAAACATATGTTAAGGTCACTATGTTATGGTCACTCAGAGATGAGTGGACTTTTTTAGTTTTTAACGCACTTGGTTAATTATTTTTAAGCAATTACTTATCGTCCGAAATGTTGATCCACGCACGTATCAGAACCATTACAGGACAATAACCGGGTCATGGGTTATGCCATATTACAAAGGGGTCTCATGAACAGTGTAACTTTATAAAAAAAAAAATTCAAAAAAAATGGATTTCCTTCTGATTTGGAGTTGAGAAATTTGTCGACTAAACGTCATTATAGGGCCTGCAACACAAATGGCTCTAATCTTTTGTTACAACATTTTTAAGACCCACAATTAATAGTACCATGTGACTACTACTTGGTTTTTCATTTGAATTTGAACGGTTTTTCCACTCCAATCGATTATATAAGAGCTTGCAGCATCTAGTATGGTCGAAACTTCCTTGCAGCCCTCATCTGTTGTATTCACTTACAAATTAGTGCAAATACGACTATCTTTTTGGAAGCATTCCCCTTCTACTAAACATGACACGTTTACCCGTTCCCATGGAGAATTCCCCTTTTCATACTCCCCCTAAACCAATACGACTATCTTTTTGGAAGCCAATAGTATATGAGTAGTCGTATGAGTTATTTAAGTATGACTTGACCTGCGCCTTTTACTAAAAAAATATTTTTTATAAAGTAGGTTAAAAGTTCAAAACTTGTTTAATAAAAAGCGCAATGCCATGAACGGCGTGTTAACTCCGTGAGTCCACTTGGACGGCGTATCTACACACACTTACGTGGCCGACATTTTGGTCGAAGTTGAAAATTCAGAGTTCATTCGGATATTTGATCATTTTGAGTATTTTTCCATAAAAAAAAACTTGGTAAATCACACATACCACATGGGAAATTATTTTTCTAAAGTTAATAAAAGTAAAACAGATAAATGAACAGTAATCTTCAGGTTGTATACCAAATCAGATGTCTATTACACAGTGGTTTTCAGTAAATAAGAAAGGACAGCACTGTGAGCTCATATCTTCCTCAAAATGTGTTTCAGCATCTCACACAGTGTTTTCCGCACCAGGTAAATTGTGACATTCCAGGTAAGTTTACTGTCTTGTATTCATATCTTTCCAATTCTTATGATGTTTTGAAGTTTTGCTTCTTATTGATGCGTGCAGATTTCAGGACTTATTTAAGTACAGATCAACCGAAGATTTGAGACTAACAGTTGTGACTCACTTCTTGTCACCAAATGTCACATATATTATAAACCTTGTCTACAAATGTGATTATCCTCATAACCTTGACCTGCGTATACCCTTCAAATACAAACTGGAAGAAATGAGAGAATATTCGACATCATGTGTTGCACATGTTGGGGAAGATGGATGGCAAAGGACCGAACTGTTCCAGTTTACTAGCATCAAAAATGAACATTATTTTGACATTCACTTCGTGAGTGAGTTGACGGGCCAGGAAGATCGGTCATATGATATCTTTTCCATTAACATTGAAGGCGTTGAATTTTGTCCTGTGGACTTTGTATGTAGACATACATATTTGAATATCTTGTTTGTTTACTTGTTTCATTTTCAAGTGGCTTATTGTTAAATAACTCAGATTCTAATGCCATTTTCATTTTATATAAAGGAGAAAGATGAAAATAAGGTGGATCATATGCAGCCAACAGACATTGATTGGGTGAAAGGATTGCCAGATGAGTACGCCAAATTAATAGCCACCACGTGTAATGTGTATGGGATTAGTATGAAGAATGCGTCCTCTAATCTTCGCAAAGGGTTTCCTTAAATCAAATGTTCATGCTCCAAATTGGAATTTTCATAACAATTACTTATTACACTTAAACTTGTTGATTAATCAGTGGTTTTCTATTAGTAAGAAGTCAAAGAAACGTCTTATGCTATCTGCTCGAGCAATTCTGCCCAAAGAAAAATCGGGAAGCAGTTTTTTATCACCAAGAAAAATGAGTTGGGTCTTGAAGTCACTGCCAGGATCAAGGTTATAAAACTATCTCTGTTTTTCTTCATTCTAACATGCATTATGCCTATCATGCTATTTAGTTATCACATTATATATGTTGAGACATGCATTATTTTACAAGATATATATACTTTCTTGCAGATTCAAGAAAGTGGCCGAGTCTTGTGATAATAATCACTTAGCTATCACTTTCTGAATCGGATCCCATCTATTGTCACACGATACAATGTATGCATGCTACTTCGTGTTCAAACTACCTGAAAATGCATGCGTGTTTGAAGGTGTCGTGGTAACAAGTTTTCATGTACGGAGTATGAAGAATCTCCATACAGCACGTCGTCATATCTATTTAGTTACTCCACCCCACACCCAGATTATTGTACTAAGCCCAGGTCAGAAACCATTGGGAACCCGTAAAATAAAAGGTCACCCTAAACTCAGGAAAGATGGTTGGATGGAAATTCAAATGTGGGAGTTTCTATTTGATTCTAGGTATAAATCTTTCTGGAAGGATAGTTTCGTGATTGATGGTTATTTCAAGACCTTGGATAAATGGAATTTTACAGGCCTTATTGTGGAAGGCATTGACCTCAGGCCTGCTAAAGTTCATTTTGAACCAATTTCTCTGTAAACATCAATATGATTTACTTTGCAAATGTCTTTTTTTTTCTTTTGGCTACGTTAAATTTAAAAAGCCATAATATAATAAGTTTAATACCAATAGATCATGCCATATTACAGAAATAAAATATCTCAGGAACAGTGTAATAATTTGTTAATAAAAACATGGTTCCCCTATTGGATTTAGAGTTGATAAATTTGTCAAGTAACCATCATAAAAATAGCACCTGCAACACTAATGGGTCAGTACTATCTCTTGTGACCACTATTAAGACCCGAAAATAATACAGAGTACCATGTGACCACTACTTGCACTCTTTCGCAGCAACAGATGCCAGAGAGTTTTTCAATTTAAACTTGAACGGTTTTTCCAACTCTTGCGAACCAAATGATTATACAAGAGTTCATGGCATCTAGTACGGTCGAAACTTCCTTGCAGCCCTCAGTTGCTGTATTCGTTTCTTGTCCTGCTCGAATTTGCTTTGCAGCATCATGATCTCTGCAATGATTCATATAATTTGAACATCAAATTGCTAATGATGAAAGTACTCATGGGAAAATGATATACATTTGGGAATCAATTTTGTTTTTATAAAACTTTTTTTTGAACAAAGGTGTTTTAGGTCAAGCCAAACCGATAAGCTGTTGGAAGAAACCAGGTTAAAAACAAATAAGCATACCGGTTCTCTGTGCCTCCCTTTTCTGAAAACTATAGAAATTGATGCCCACTTGCTTATCTTTCTTTTTAGACATCTTATCCTTTACAGCAGCCTGAGCGACAGAACCAACGGTTGTACCACTTTCAGCATCTGTTGTTTTCTTTCTACCCTTGAAATGTGTAACAACAGTCCATCCACCTTCGGCTGCTTCCTCTTCCCTTTCTTTTCTTTCCTGCATTTATTTAAGTATTTAACTTATTAAAAGAAGTACATAAACAAATTTCACTTATTTATGTAATAATAATTATAGATAAATAGTAACATGATTACCTTCTCCTTTTGCGCCCAGTAATCGACCAAGAAATCATTGATCCCTTCCAACAAAACCTCGGCCCCAGGTCTAGCTCTATGGTACTTTGTAATCCATCCTATCGACATCAATAAACCAACTCTTTAGAAGGACTACATATAATATTTTTACTATTATTAAACATACCTATGATTAACTAAAAATCATGAAACTTTAAATAAATATAAAATATTCTTTAACATCGTCTAATTGCGAAAAGATGTACTTTTCATTCCTGTTGTCTCATCCTCGTCCCCTGAAGAAATTTGATAAACTTCATCGTCATCAAGTAAAGTAGCATCGTTTTCTATTTGAGGCGCACTCTTTGATTTACCTACATGAAACTAAACTGCATGAGATTTGACTAGAGAGCAACGTGGAGCCTAATGCAAAAGCTTATGTTAATTAACCAGAGATTAAATTATTAAAAAAGTTATAAATGAACAGGACTCATCTAGACAAAGTTTGTGAATGCATACCACTTTGTTGGTTAGAACCGTCTCCAGCTTCATCAGTGTGTGGAGCATATTCACGAGTGTCATTCTTCTTTCTATTTTGTCTATCTTTTTTCTTTCTCTTTGATTTGTTCCTTTTTTTGTCACTCGTTTCCGCACTGTTTTTACCCTCCTTAACATTGTCTGTAGTAGTGGAGGCAACAATTTCATGTGTTTCAGCTTCAGGTAGCTCGGTGTTTTTTCTTTGTTTTTTTCTTGCAGCCTTGTTCGTTTTCTTGTCAGAAATTGCACCATCCAGATTATCTGCTAATAGTTGATCACGTTAGACAGCTAATAGTTGAGCAGTAAACATGAAGGAATTAGATTGAGAACAAAACTAAAATATAAGCAAATAAGCAAAACATCAGAAACATTATTTACTACTAAGTTGCTCAAAACATAAAACAGAAGCATTAAAATTTGAATTTCAGTAGATAGATTGAAGATGATATGAACAAAAAAGACTCATTACAGAAAGGTGCTTATTAAGTCAACGTTTGTCAGTGATTACCAATTTGTTGATCAGAATAATTTTCATCTTCATTAGAGTGTGAAACAAGTTCACAAACACCGTCCTTTCTTTTTTCCTTCTCTCTTTTCTTTTTCTTCAATTTGTTCCTCTTTTTGTCACGCATTTCAGCACTGCTTTTGCCCTCATTATCTTCTGGCATAGAAGAGGCAAAAAAATCAGGTAGCTCTACGTCTTTCCTTTTCTTGCTTCGTGCAACTTTTTTCATTTTCTTGTCAGCATTTGCGACATCCATTTTATCTGCTAAAAGTTGAAGACATTAAGCAATCAATTACATATTCCTCATAAGTTCTACATAGCGTAGACTCGTAAAGAAGACTTCTCAGCACAAGCTAAAACCAATTTTGGTTGGAAAAAGTGACTTAAATATGATTAATAGTAAGATATGAAGACAAGCCCAACTTTGTTGAGCACTTTTTAAGATTGAAAAAAAACATATTGGCATAACATGTAAAACTGCATCTGAGGCTCAGAAATTAAAATAAAACAAAAGTGAGTAATTATCACTTTGCTGAGTCATGCCCAACTTAACAAGGTACATAAAGCATTTCAATGTATCACTCCTCTGTCCTTTCTTCATGTTTTCTCCGCTTCAATCTACTCTAAGTCTCTAAGCTAGAATTTGGTTGAACTCATGCGTGCCCGCACCTGCGGACACGAATGCAGCTCCGAAAAACTCGGGCCCGCGTGAGGCAGTTTTTTATACTCGCTCAGTTTCGTTTTTTCCTGTTTTTTTTTTTCGTTTTTCCCTGTTTTTTGCGCGCCTTTCCTGCGCCTCAGGCCGCTTTTTTTTTTAAACCCATTTTTGCGCCTAGGCTGCCACCAGGCGCTCTAGGTGCGCCTCGCTGCGCCCGGGCGCCTAGGCGCGCGCTTTTTGCGCTTTTGACAACATAGACTACAACTGATGGGGGGATCAAAAATCAATGGGTGTTGATTATTAAAACTTCAATGTGGGTGCAAAATGTAAAATCCATTTATAAAACAGAAACTGAATGAAACACATAATCACTTATGCAAGTGAGAACAAGTAGACGTCATTATTAGCCACAAAACCCATGTTCATTAAAAACAACTCCTGTTAAGGATCCAGGAACTTTTTGTGGAATCTTTCGTTTTTATTTTAGTTCAGCAGAAAATAAGCAAAATACTAAAATGAAATCATATTAATCTGTTCCTGGGTTCCCCAAAATGTAAAATAAACACATCTCAACTTAATACCCAGAAAACTCAGTAACATCTATATTGTATCCTACTTAATCGATTGAAATTAGAGCTGATAATCAATGAATTACCAGCGTTCGTGAGTGAAGCTCTGTTTTTCCTCAGTATTTTCTTCTTCCGCTTCTCGGAACTACCTAATCCTTCCCCCTGCAATCGGCAAATTCGAAAAGAAGAACAATAGTCATCGTTTTCAGTAAAAAAAAGATCAATTAAATGTGTTAAGCAAATTATTAATGGCGGAATTACCATGATATCTGTAGATGAGAATAAGCAAAACCCTAGGGTTTAGTGGTTTCAGAAAGAGGTATGAAATATGTTTCTGCGGAGGTTGCACCTTGCAAATGAAGTTCCCCATTGTTAAAAAGAGTTGGGCCGAATATTGGGCTCAAGAGCCCAGACTCACTTGTTAACCTACCAAAAGTCCAAAACTAGTATAGGCTTTATTCATTTCAGTCTGTATTTTCGTAGTTGAATACTTGATTTCATATTTTAATCTATCAAAAATATTTTTAAACTAGAGTCGTAGTTACCCGTGCGTTGCGTAAAGACGCTGTTGGAATTCAGAACATATAGCACACCATGACAACTGATAAATAAATTCGTAAAATTAAATGAAATAATATCTAAATGTGTTATGCTATTTGCGTCGTAACGCGGCTCTGAACATCAAAATAATAAGAAAAAAGGTTAAATAATATAGCAAATAACAAAGGTAAATGGAAAAGAAAAACAATAGAAACTCGGTCAGTTTCGGTGCACTTGTTATAACAAAGAAAAAGAAAATTAAAAAATATGTTCAAAAGAGTATCGACGTGTTCGTTAAAAAACTAAACTAAAAAAAACTTTTGTCACGCTCGTTATAACAAAAAAAATAAAAAAAATATGTCTAAAATTGTAGTAACATGTTCGTTAAAAAACTATTTAGAGATAGAAAAGTAATTTGGTAAAAGTATAAGAAAAAAAATACAATAATTAAACTATATGAGTTGCAAATAAAAGTTTACACTAAATGACGATATAGACTAAAGGAAGAAAAAAGTCACTATTCATGTTCTCTTAATTTATATATTAATTTATATAGAGATAATTCGTAGTGGTGAAGTTTTAATTTTGAAAAATTGAACCAAAAATTATTAAATTTAGAAAAGTAAAGTATAGTTTCAGTCTTTGAGGCTAACATCGGTAACGGTGAAGTAACGGCAGTTTGCCCCAAGGGTTTAATTGAATCAAATTGACAACGTCAGGGACTGAAGTGTTGAATTTTTTGAAATAGGAACTGAACCTGCGAGCGGGTGTTAACCTCAGGGACTGAAGCTGTACTTTACTCAATTTAGAAATCACAACAATTTGCGTATCTCACCTACTAAGCTAAGGGTGTTAAAGTTCCAGCTCTACGACTGCGACAAAAGTGTTGAGCGACCCAATAACTATGATTGTGAAAAGCGAGAAACACCACAGAACGGGCTAGGTGGGTTAGCCATAGCGGTATGTTTTAGAAATTTGGTTGTTTGACAATTCGGTTCGGAGAGTTTAAACCAACCTTTTTTATTTATTTTGTTGTTAGTTTGTGTACTAAAATTGTAACATTGAATGTGATACATATACATCACTGTATATTTCAGTGAGAAATATATAAATAAGGCTACACAGGTCGTTTGTAGTTCGAAAACGTTGACCGGACCGTTGACCTATAAAAATCTTAAACCGGCTGAACGTGCCATTTGCTTCGGTTTAAAAGATACGATCTATTTTAACTGTTTATAAGACTAGTGGGTGTGGGGCGTTGGTTGGGGTGGGGGATGCCAGGCAACGCTGGCTAAACCACATCGGGGCAGCGTTGGCCACGGTGTTGCCCCGCTGGCGTGGCTTTGAAGCATGGCGTTGGGCGGGGGAGGTCTGAGGTGGCTGGCTTCGATTGGCTGGTGAAAGATAACCGTTTCCACACCCCACTTTTTTAGAAAATCAACATGGCACCCCAACGCTGCCTGGCAACGCCGCTTCCACAACCCACTTTTTTGGGGTGGTCTGGTGGAGCCACACTCGCCACGTGTCGAGCAATGCCCCCAACCCAAGCCCCCCACACCCCATAGTCTAAGCCCCTAATTGATTTTTTATTTTATCAAAGTGCTTCAGCTTATTGTCATTAAGGCAGAGCTTTTTATTTTATCTTTTTAGAATTTTAGGGTCATAGTCATTGCACCAAAATCAAAAGAACCTACTTTTCAAGCATTAGAAAGAAGAAACTTGACCTTCTAGTAAAAGGAACATATTTACTGAAAATTAGCATTGTTTCAACAAACCACCAAACCAAAACATGAACTTCTATCAAAGATGCATACATCTTTTTCTTATAAGAGTGAAAAACAAAATGCAGAGATGCATCAGACATTTATATCAGTGCGTTTTGACCTAATACTGCTTAATTCTGGAGGCCGAAACCTCGGGAAGTTATAGTTTTCAGGGGTCGACACAGGCTGCTGAGGATAAAGCGTTGGAGGCGGAGTTAGATTACGCTGAGCTGGCAGTGGCGGTAGAACATTTCCGATTTGACTGCAAACATCACAGTAAGTTACAATCAGAATAATTACAGAAAATGCATAAAAGAAGAGATTAGTGTCACCTGGTACTGGAGTATATACGATCTTCATCGCTCAAATTGTCATCAGACCTCTGCAACGGTTGTTGTATGATGGTGGACCATGGGTTTGCAGTGGGCAAATCATCTGAATAATATCTTCGCCTCACCAACTGAAAATATAAGTCACATATAGTTATTTTACCGAGCTGAATTCATTATAGTCTAAAGATAAATAACAACTGCGTACCATGCGGAAAAACTTCATTACAGACTCCTTGTCATATCTTGCTTCTTTTGCAGCCTGCACATTTTTAGAATGTTCATGATAAAAGAAAAATATTGTGTGAAATTGACAAAAACGATATGTAAAAGTTTGTTTTTAAAACCATGGACCCTCCCACAAGGCCACAAGATTAAATGGTTTCGTTTTTGTTATGATCACTAGTAAAGGTAACAAAATATGTCAGATTGGTCCTGGTAGCAAACACTTCTTTAATCTATTTTCTTGAATGTTAAATCTAATTTAGTCTCATAAATGATTTCAATAACTATATAGCTACAATAGCAATCTAACTTTATTTAATAGAATGGATTATGATGTTTTAGGCATATGTATACACTTCAGATGACTTCCAACCAGTATGACCTATTTTCTTTTTAGTTATATTTTCTAGCGTAACCCATTTGACTAGGGTTGTAAACGAACCGAACGTAACAGTTCGTGAACCGTTCGGCAGGAAATTCGTCTGTGTTCGCTCGTTTAATAAATGAACAAACACGAACAAGAATTTCCGTTCGTTTAGTTAAATGAACGAACGTGAACAGAGGCCGTGTTCGTTCATTCATTTATGTTCATGAACGTTCGTTAACATGTTTGTTTATGTTCGTTTGTGTTCGATAGTCCATTAGTGTTTTTAGTTTTTATATTTATTTAAATACTTCAAAATTCTGACAAATAAAATATTTAATAAGTATCAATGTAGTATATATTCTGTTCATTAACGTTTGTTTGTTTGTTTCCATTTTTGTTCATGAACATTAGTTTGTGTTCATGAAAGTTCATTTGTGTTAGACTGTTCGTTGCCTAAAATTGACAAACGAATACAAACAAACACGAACATGTTCATTTCCTTAACGAATGAACACAAACATAAACTCTCGTTCGATAAGTGTTCAGGAACAGTTCATTTTCAAGAACACATATATTTCCTTAACAAACGAACACGAACAAGGTCTTGTTTGTGTTCGTTCGGTTCGTTTGCAGCCCTACATTTGACCTAAATCGATTAAATAAGACAAAACTTGCCACTAGATGCAAAATTGCAAATCTTACCGCCAGAAGGCCACCACTACCAGGAAAACTGTCGGTCAAAGGAAGCTCCTCACTTGGTGGAAGTAAACCCTGCTTTTCAACCCACTGGCGGGCAATATCCACAAGATTTCCGCTGCTATTTCTTCTACCCTCTTTAGATGCTATATCTGCTTTGTTTCCAATGACAATGTATGGTACAGGAAGCCCACCAGGCCCGCCATTTGCTAGCGGGGCTGAGAATGTCCCAGTAGCGGCAATCTCTGCAGCCCATTTCTGCAAACTTGTTTTTGTCCTTCTCTGAGAGAGATCGTGTACGAAAATAACGCCTACAAACATAATTAACAAAGGATAGAAAGTTAAAACTTATGACCCGTTTGATCCATTGGAAATAAGAACATAATCTGTACCATTTATTTGAGAATAGAACATGGAGCGACAATCGTTATAGCGGTCGTGTCCAGAGACGTCCCAAAGTTCGACAAAGAATTCTCTATCCATGTCGCCTTTAATGCTACTTGAAGAGCTACTACTAGATGATCCATATGTAAAATGCTGCAGAAGTATTACGATAAAAAAAATACTTAGACAAAGAAAAAAGCATATGATTCGTGTGTGGTTGTACTGAAAACAAGTTGTGGAGAAAATATATGTGGGCAAACCTTTACATCCACCGTACACCCAACTGTTTGAGCAGGACGAGCTATCGATGAACCTTTCACAATTAGATGAACAAGAGAAGTTTTCCCAACACCTACAGATGTATAGTTGAAATTTTAATATATCAAAAAACAAATACAAACAGTCAAACACTACAAACATGATTGTCCTATTGTGCCTTGAAAGTTTTTGGTTTATAATAAGTAAGCTGCTGTTACCATTGTTTTGTAAAACATGTATTATAATGGTTTTACTTATATTAAAGTATTAAACCATTGCTGACGAGGTTCCCTGTCTTAGTTCGATAAAAAGAAAATCCTTCTTAACACTCAAAACTGAAAAACAAAACGGTAAATACAGGGCACCATAATTTCCATTTAATGAAGTATAAGTATCACTTCACATGAAGATGAATGCATAAATACTATCTACTAACATATTAGTGTTTAGAATAACACATTCAAACCGACAAAGGAAATTGACAAACGCAATTAATCTTTTAAATGTGAAGGTATTCAGGTAATAACTTCTGATAGAAAGTACGAGTGTACCTTCGGAAGGTCATAGCGTGGCTCTACATGGCCAAAATAATAAGTAATTAAAAAAGGTCAAAATGTGAAACTTTTTTTAATTGAAATCTTTCCATGTTATCATAGTTATCAAAGTCGCTAGGCGCAGTCAAGGCGCATATGCCTCGCCTGGAAATTGTGCCTAGGCGCACAAGGCACTCGCTTTTGACAACTATGCATGTTATGCGACCTTTTTAAATCGTTGGTTGCAGCTCAAAAATTGACTGGATACAAGTAATCCATGATTATAAAGTTCACTAGTTAGTTAACATTTCTTGCTCGTATTCTCCCTATGTGTTGCCCGTCTTTAATTTCATTTTCTAACATTTCTGGATGTTTCTAAGTAAGCAGTAAACTTAGTCTGAGGGCTGGCAGACCATCAAGTATCAACATCTATCTCCTCAACCAAACAACAAGATCAATGGGATGTTTGGGTTAAAATTATTGAAAATGAAATTAATTATTTTATAATTATTTCAATTCCAGTTACTAGTATTTGAGCAGCCTACTCCTGTTTGTGAATTGTGACCATATAACTATTTCAATAATTAGTTTGATTGATATAAGTTGTATCTTAACTAACTATCAAATAACACATGCCATCAAAAGTGCTTATAATTATTTATACAACTTCAAACGACAAAATCGCGTGCTGCAAGCCGAATATCATATTCTAATATTCAAAACAAAATAATCATCCTCAAAAAAAAACTCACATCCAAACACACAAATCATAACCTAAATCACTACAAACACTTCTTAAATTCTGATCAAACAAAACAAAACTTCAGTACTACCAAAAACCTAACAAAATCAAATCAAACACCTCCTAAACATTGGAGTATTTAACATAAGAAAGAAATAGAGAGCAATCATGTTATTACCTGAATCACCAACAACAAGAACTCGAACCTGACCACGGGGAGGAAGCCCATTTTTGTCTTTAATAATCTCCCTTTCACGCCCCCTCCAAAACATGTCGAACCAAAACCAGTGAAATTGTTCAGAGATTTTGGGGTGATGGATTCATTGGACTAAAACTGCACAGGCGATTCGTTCGAGCGGGTGAAGTGTGTAATTGAGTTTAGTTGGGGTTTTTAGAATGAGGATTTTGATTTTGATTGTAGGTTTTTCGTATGTAGGTTAATTAATATAACTACTAGTATTGATGATGGTTTCTTGTTACGGGAAATATAAATCATATGCGTGATTTGATTGAATTTTTTGGGTGATTTCTCCAAAATCGTTAGCTTCCGGCTTCGGTTTCTTAATAGCCTTCTCTATTTCTTACAAGGCAATTGTATTCCCATTTAAGTGGTACTTTGTTAGATTATTTGTAACATGTATATGTATGGTTTTATAGTATTATAAAAAGCCTAGATAATATTTTGAATTGTCTGTTTGTTTCGGATTAAATTATTTTGATGGTAGATTTGTGAGTGAAAATGTTTAATTAAGTAATTTAAAGAGAAAATAATAAGACTATCTTCAACGGGAAGAGCATGTCCTTCTCTGTCCGGAGCCATCTCAGACTACTTATCTATTCTCCATCTCCTCTGCAACAGACAGCAAAGTCATGACCCACCTCTCCCTCTCACAATCTTTGTCTCTCTCCTCCACGGGCACGCCCTTGCAGACGTGCAACTCCCCACCATCTCTCTTCCACCTCACCATCCACGTCGAAGAAGGTTTCTACGAGCGGGGAAGTTTGGATGCGTTGGAGACAGTCAAACGAGGATGTTTTCGGGTCTAAAAGTGTATGTAACAAAAACCACAGTTCTTATTATTATATATAAAACAAAGTAAATGCCTAGCTAAACTAAAAGAAAATTTGTTTTTTAGTATATTTAAATTATTATTATTGCCCTATATATATATATTAATAAGTGAAGGCATTGAACAGTAACGAAGAGCAATTTAGGGTTTTAATACCAAACTCCACTGCTTCCCATCTTCTCATCCTTTTCTTTTGCTGTATTAACATAGATTAGGGTTTAGGGAGAGAGACAGATTAGAGGTGGCGAGAGAGAGCAGAGCCGTCGTCTTCAGCTGGCCACCCTCTTGGCGGTGATGATGGTCGGGTGGTTTTGACGCGGCAAACGGTATAAGGCGGTGGTGGTTAACGGTTCCGCTTCCCATTTTTCATTCTCTTTCATAGTAAGAGAGAGAGATAGAGCAGCGATAGGCAGAGACAGAGGAGCGGCGGTGATGGAAAAACCGGCCACGTCTCCGACCGGCCACCCATGGTGGTGGTTGACGGCGACCGTGACGGTTGTGGCTTCTAGGATTCGCTCGACATTCTGGTGGATTCCTAAGCCTAAAAGACCAGTGTGAGACACAGAACCCGGAATATGGCTACCCAGAGGCGTGGAAGGTGGAGATGGAGGAGTTGCCGACGGGAGATTGGGAATTACGGAAATGCTTCTGCTGACCGTCCGTCCTCGCGTTCTTTATAAGGTTCGATTTTTCCTTTTAGGTATTAGAATTTGTGCTTGATTTGTGAATTAGTTTAGTATATATACTCAGCTAACGAGTGTGTGATGCTGCTCTGACTACTGTGACCGATGCTTTGTTTTGTCAATTAGATTTATGTTTGCTTTTGTTGGCGTGGAGTCGCGTTCGGCTGACATAAATTTGATTTTTATAAGGAAAATTGCTAAGAAAATAAGATCACAGGGGTTAATGATTGCTTGAGGTGTTGTTCTATGGTGATGAATAGTCTTTTAACGGTTAGGTTAACATCGGTAAATTGTTTCGTTGGGTTTGAGTTCCAATCCCAACAAACACGTGTTATTATGTGGGCTTAAACCTTGACACGCGTTACCATTTTTGTCATCTCTTTTTTCTCTCTGAGGTGTATCCTCCATCAGACAGTTGGAGTGGAACTATGGTTTTTTGGTTTCTTTATGGTGGATTTTCGTTTCTCTGTTCACTGTGGTGATGGTATATGACGGCGGTTGTGATGGGGTTTGATGAGGAAAAAGGTACGAAATTAGGCTTTCGGCCAGCACATCGGTGTCGGGGGTTGAGACAGAGGGTTTGTTTGCGGTGTGCTTTTTTGGTGGTGGGAGGTCGATAGAGGTTTGGCGGTGGTTATACATTTTCGCCTGACTTGGTTGCTACACCACCACCGTTGTTAGATCTGAACGGTCTGCTAGGTGGTAGCTGGTACCACTCGGAATCGGGTTTAGGCAAAACCTATCTACCATCGTACCACCGATGCCAACGTTAACTATTTATCTGGTCAACTACATCATGTTCCTTCATCTGTTACGGTGAAGAAACCTAAAGAGGAAACCAAATGTAGATGGAGGCTCTCCGGTGAGAAGCTCTGGCCGGAAATCCGTGGGTATCCGGTGGTTATAATTCATTAAAAAATTGAAAACTTACAAGTAACTGGGAAACTTCATAAGACTATGGGGTGTGGGACGTGGGTTGGGGCGGTGAAAGGGGTTTAACGCTAGCTACACCACCCCAGCTCAGCGTTGGGTTTGGCGTTGTCCGCTTGGCGTGGAGATTGTGCCTGGCGTGGGGCGGAGGGGCTGGGTGACATGGCAGGCTGTGGTTGGCTGGTTCAAAGTAGCCGTTGGGGGTAGCCGCTATGCCAAACCATTTTTTTAATTACATTTTATACCTATAAATACCCAACCCCAAACCATATTTTCCCATCTTCTTCAACCACACTCACACCCAAAAAAAAAAACCAAAGGTAAACATGGTGTGCATTGGACTGAAGAGGAATTTTTTCTATGGAATTAGTTTGGTAAGATCCTAAAATCTTGTAAATGGTCTCAAGAATATAAGTACATATAAGTACTTGGGTGTCGAAGGATTTGATTATGATGAAATTAAAAGGCTGAGAGTTTGATTCCATTGGAGTTGTGGTGCTTTGGTAATGCTTGAATTTCTATTTGAATTGGTTTTCAAATGGATTTACATTTATTTCTTAGCTAATTAATTTTCGTCTCTCTAAAGGAACATGGACTATACTGATGTTCACACTTGGACGGGAGGCTGCTCTTCAAGTACAGGTTAGATCGAGGAACTAATTTTACATACACTTGCAAAAGCAATTTTTTCTCATGGAGGAACTATTTTCTATACAGTTTTTTTAATTATATTCATATAGAAAAGGACAAAAGATACAGGGTAGGAAAATTTTCGATTGTTTTGTAATATTGTAACACATATTATATGATATATATTAGAAAGAGAGCAACTCTAATTATTTAGAAAACACATCTTCTTATTTTTTAAGCACGTGAGATGATCTCATGGCTGTTATCAAAATATTATGTCTAAATTGTCTATTAGTTAAGCCCTTAACTGAGCGTTGCTTTTTCTTTATTGCTAAAAGCTATATAGTCAAGGGCGGACCCAAGCTTTGGCTTGGGTGGGCGGGCGCCCCCCTTGAAAAAAAAAAATTAATGTATTTTCGAGGTAAAAATCTCGATTTCACCCCTTGAAAACTTGGTTGAACCCTTCGTTCGCACCCCCAAAAAATAATTCATGGGTCCGCCACTGTATATAGTTCTTCTACAATGTTGTTGTTTTGTGCTTTTGGGATAACAGGTCTTTTGTTGAAATTTGATTGATAACATGATACATTGCAAGGCCGAGTTGCAGGTTACATTTCGTTGATTGTAACAAATCAAGGTGTAACTTTTATTTAATCAGTAAAAGTGGTCCAATTGTAAGGTAACAGGTCAGCAGGTGAAACTGCAGGTTGTATTTCATAGGTAACTATAATCGGTGTAACATTACGGATTTAGATAGTTGATTGCATTTTATTGTTAACACTTAACACACCAGCTCAGCTATAACCATGTTAATGGTTAATCTTTAGGACAAGGAGTATCAGGATGTTTACCCACTCGATACACACGAGGTTGGTACACCGTGCTGATTACCAAATGGATGGGTTTGTTGACGGAGTTGAAGGTCCCTTTCTATGTTCTCTGAGAGCTGCAAATATGTCATTTGGAACAAAACAGTGTATTGCTATTGAAACAAGTAGAGCAGGTGGCTTTTAAAAGCCTAGGTTCTTAGTTTGCATACTTTCAAATGCCTAAAAATTGTATTCAATTATAACTCTTCAAACGTGTTGCGTCAAATGACATTATAAAAAAGCAAATGTATAGCTACAGAAGATTTGTTTTTAGTGTATGAAAATTATAATAATAATTTCTCTTAAAAGCAAAATGAGAAATTTGTTTATTTTTAACTTTATTGACCATTAAAGAAGGTAAAATATTTTCATAGGCCAAATTTTTCTTAACCATTATAATATGTGTACATTATATATTGGAAATTGTACATTAACTTATCACTGTTTTTTTTTAAGTTTCAACTTTTTTTCCTTTAGTTTGTATTATATTGATTAATCATCTTACATTTATAATATAACTAAGTTATTACCCGGGATTGCTTCCCGGGCTCGGGAAACTTAGTTATATTAATTATTATTTGTTATTAATACGACATCATTACATCAAGCATCTAATTGTATTCAACAACAATGTCTACAATTCACCGGATTATATCATGAACCCATATTAGACGTCAAACAAAAGCGAAACAGAACCACATGAATAACATCATTTCCACTTTTACTTCAATGCACTTACATGATCGGGTGATTTGGGATTTTGTAAAAATGTTTGTTCTTGTACCTCCTAACAACTTACAACCACAGACTATTACATCCACTGATTACATAGACACTGTTTCTATGTACTATTGGTTCACTTTCCACTGATGTTAAGCATCAGTGCTTTCTTCAAAGGTGATCAGTCCTTGAATGGGCAGTACTTTAGTCTTCAATCAGAATCTTGTGATTTTGCTGAGTCTTGATTTTCTGCAATCATTCTTTGAAGGGCCTCTTTCATAAGAAAATCTTACTGAGCCTTGATTTCCTTTTCATCCATCTGTTTTTGTTTCTTTCTTTGATTTAGGGCAATGATAGAAGTATCAGAGGATGTGAACAATTTCTTCAAAGAAAGGGCCTGCTGCTGTGATCAGCTTTCTTGTCTTTGTATTCAGGCTTCTTTGGAAGGCTAGGATCTGTCTCTCTCCTTTTTCTTAGCCTTTCATAAGCCTCATCAGTGTATTTCCTTGTACATTTTGCTATGGCTTTGGCTGTACCAACCTATGCTGCAACCAACTCTTGCTTCTTCCTTTTATACTCCAAGGTAAGATCAGCAATTGTCTTTTTGTATTTGCTCCAATTTGGGTTGATCTTTTCATACCTGGATCATTTTTTATTCTTTCAATTCTTTTAAGTTCAGCTTTGAGAGCAACAAGTGGCCAGTCTTGGAATTGTTCAGCTTTGGCAGCGTAAAATTTTTCACTCATGATCAATTCTATGAGATCTTTTCTCAGATCCACTTGTAAATCAGCATCTGGAAGCAGGTTGGACATCTCTTTACTCAGGTCTCTTGCATAGTCTTCTAATTCTTTAACCTTGGTGAGCAACTGCTCTTTGCATTCATATTTGGCTCTAAATTCAGCTTGCTTTGCTTTGAGTTTTAGATATTCATCCATGTTTTTAGGATTTCTAAAACCTGCAAGAGATGGGAATTTTCTCTTTAAAGGATCATCCACTGTGTAGAATTGTTTCATTTCATTCTTCACTGCATGCAGCTCTAAAACCTGCAAGAGATGGGAATTTTCTCCATGAAGACCTATTGGATTTTGATTGGGTTGGCTAAGGTTGGTGGAATGAATGGTTGAGGTTTGATGACATTGTAAGGTGCAGATGAAATGGGAACAGGTGCTGGTATGTCATCATCATGCACCTGAAAGTTTCTTTTTCTTGTATACAACTTTTTGGGAGAATGTGTTTTTGTTTGAGTTTTTGGAACTGAAAGGACAATGGCTTGTGAAGAAATGTTTGATGTGATGGGTGATTGACTAACAGTCGTTGAAACAACTGGTGTCTCAACCACTGTTGTCACTACAACTGTTGATGTATCAACTGTTGTCTTCTGCTTTATGTCAGGTGATGTTTACAATGGTGATGTAGTTTGTGGTATAGAAGTGGGTTGAATGGTGGTTGATGAAATGGTGGGTATCTGAATAACAGTTGTTGAAACAACTGGTGTTTCAACCACTGTTGTCACTACAACAGTTGATGTGTCAACTGTTGTCTTCTGCTTTTTGGCAGGTGGTTTTCGTGGTGGTAATGTTGTTTTTGGTATGGCAGTGGGTTGAGTATTGGTTGATGAAGTGGTGATGGCAGTTGTTGGGATAACATCTGTTGAAACCACTAAAGTACCAACAATTGTTGATACAACAAGTGTCTTAACATCTGTTGGTTTAGAGGTTTGATGAGAGGAACTTTTGGGGATTTGAGGAGTTTGGTTGGTGGTTTTGGAAGGCGTGGTTTTGGGTTTGCTTACTTGTCTGGTAGGCTGTCTTCTTTTAGGTTTAGGAATACCCTGCTCTTCCTTAGGTTTAGAAGTACCCTGCTCTTCCTTTTCCATTAAAACTTTCTTCTCCTGCTCAAACCTTTTAGACCTTTTTATTTCCATTGACTCTTTCATGTTTGCCTTTAATGCAGCAAATGCATTTTGAGTCTCATCAAACTTTTTGGAACCATCTTTCCTTGGGATTTCTACAACCAGTTTAGACATTGGATCTGGTTTAATGTATAGACCATATTTTCCCTTTTTACCCTTCTCCCCCTTTTTGGCATCATCAAGGGTTTCAACAAAAATGATTGAAAGAGGAGCAGTGCCAGTGGTTTGAAGCAAATGAGCTTTTATGGCTTTAATATCTGCTTGAGTATCTTTGTACCTAGCTTCCATGACATTTCTAACCATTTGAAGCTGAACTTCATGCTGTTGATCTGCATACTGTCTTTATTTGTGAAACAGTGGTTGAAATAGATGCCATAGCTCAGCAAGGGAGGGGGCAGATGTTGCAGTAGTGGGTGTAGCCTTTTGAGCTTGTAACAACTGTTGCAGCATAGATTTGATTTTTGCAACAGATGTGTCAAGTTGATCAACCCTCTCCGTCAATTCCTTGTATTTTAAACCATCACCCAAGTTAATGGGATCATCTGATTTCCCACCGGCAGTGGTTGTATCAGCAGTTGACTTATGAAAAGTTTCCAAAAAGTCATCCACTGATGCCCCTTGTTCTCGGTACTGGGGACTTCCTTCTTCAATAGAGGTTACCATTTTAAGGTTACCAGTGTATAAAGGATACACACCAGTAGACATTATGGTTTCGAAAGAAGAAATTGCCTTCAAGGGAGTCTCACTAATGAAACTACTGTCCAGGTGTAAACCAGTGGGTTCAACACATGTAGTAGCTGCTCCACTTGAACTACTGACATGAATTACTTATAACTCCTGCAGTGTAGCCTCCTCAACTGTTGGTGGGTTAGCAATGATAGAGACACCAGACTCAGTGAGGATAGATGTAGAAAGAGAATTTGCCCCGGGAGCTAGGCTGTGGAAGATAGATTCAACTGAATCCATTGCTTCATAATGTGGTGTCCCTATGGATACAACCTGATCCTTTTGAGAGGATGCAGGAGGAGTTTTAGGCACAGGTTGAGATCTTTCTTCAATCTGCTGTGAGGAAGTAGCAGCAGTGGTTATTGGTGACTTTTGTGTTGTCACAGGTATTATCTCTGGGATCTCATCTTCCAGAGGAACCTTTTTTGAGGGTTTGGGGGGCTTTTGAGATTTTTTCTTGATTGGCTTTTTGGTGGGTTTTGGTGCGGGTTTCACAGCAGGGGTTGTGTGTAACAACTCTCAACAAAAGTACTATTTATTTAATTAATTTGACCAATAGGAAACCCTAATTGAGACACCCAAGTGATTCTGCACAAACCCTAAAATTTTCAGAACAATCGGAATCAGGATCAGGGCCCCTAAAACTCAGGGGGGGTAAACCCTAGTTACGATTATCCACATAACTATCTGTCAAAAACGAATTTAAAGAAACCGTCAACTCAGCAAACCTACTCACACACGAGGCTACCCTATGAAACTAGGTAGGCAGTCGCGCTGCGCGACGACTATAAGGGTTACCAGTCGCGCTACGCGACTGGGTCAAATTTTCAGTATAAATAGTGGACTTTGGGACTTGAATTCTGCAATTGAAACGACGTAGAAATTCCAATCCTACACTGAGTTATGCTCTGTTTACCACAATTAACACACACGGATCACTAATCGACGCCGCAATCAGGGTAATAACTCGATCGCTGATACGATTCAATGTCCGATTGATCAAAATATCCAATGGATGTTTAAGTGCTGCCCACATTAGGGTTATGCTTTGTCATTCGTCGTTAATTCGATGGATGTTTAAGTATTGCACTTTGTCATTCGTTGTGAGGGTTTGATCTCGTGAGTTATCGTAAATGCTGTATTGATTACTAACCCAGAATTGTGTGCCTGTTATTAAATTTAGGTTAAAAAGGCTAATCAGTAGGCTAGGCTCTGCTCAAATTAAATCTGCAATGTGAGTCATTCTCTTTTTATCAACTATTTTACAATACCTCAAATTATTTTCAAAAGTTATAATTACAGGGACTAAGTCGTGGATATCTTGAATCACTGGCTAGTGGGGTGTTATGCACATTACTAATTTTCTCCCAGTTAGGTTCATTGACCTACTAGGGATAATCATCACTATTTAGGTTCATTGATCTAATAGTGGTATGACCATCGTCACCATTGTGACATGTCACCATTGTGACAGAGTGCCAGATAAAAATAAGATAGAAGCCATTGTAATCGCTCTTATGCTGTAATTAATAACTATGTATCATTTTATGTAAATAGAATGATTCACTCAGTATTTCCCGCTGACAAAACCTTTTTCAAACATATTTCAGGTGATCTGTTATGATCCAGGAAAAGTGCCATGAAGCACTACCGGGGTTTTGTAAAATAAAGAAACATGTTTTGTAAAATAAAAGATTTCTTTGTGAAATCAAATGATTGTAAATTACCGGGGTTTTATCCCGAATTGTGAAATAAAATAATCGGGAAATATTTCAGTTTTAAAAAGATCCTGATGATAAACTTCCGCTGTTAAACTCAATTAATTAAATACCACGGGATTTCTGTCCCGCGGCTCTTGAAACGGGTCAAACCGGGTCGGGGGCCGTGACAGAAAAAAAGTGGTATCAGAGCCACTGATCGAGCCACTGATTTAAGCTAATTAAGTATTTAGAAAATACTTAATTTTTATTAATTGCTATTTTGTGATTATATGTTTTATTATCTGACTAATTGTATACAGTATGGGCAGATTTTTATATGCTAGCTAAATGTAGCAATTAATGCAAATCCTTAAATAATTTGACCCAAGTTTTAGCACCCTTATTAAATATAAGCCAGAAACCTGATTCAGTAAATAAATAAATTTACAAATAAAACTTAGTGTGTTTTAATTTTCAGTTGTTTTGGTAGTTACCCAGTATGAAATAATATTTAAAAGTTTTTCTATAAAAATTTTTGTTATGATTTCTAACTTAGTAATTGTGTGTATTTTGTTAAAAAGCATGAGTGATTTGTCTGACGCCCTTCAGAATTTAAATCTCTATCCAGTAAGAATAGAGGTTTCCAGAGATTTCAATAGGTATATACCAGACATAGAAGAACCTATAGAATTCAACGCTTTACCTCTCGAGAAACCCAAGCCTAAGAAAATGGAAATTGGGGAAAGTTCTAGGCAAATTGAGGGGTTACCATCTCAGGAAGAGCTAGATTTTATATTGGCAAGCTATAATACTATTAAGCCTGTTAATGAAAATGTTTGTATTCACTCTCTTGAAACACCACTACCAATGAACTTAGAACCAGCTATTCCAAACCCTTCAATCCACTCGCAAATAGACGACTGGTTGACTAATGAAATACAGTTACAAAACTCTCCCTATAAGCTTTTTCCTCAGTTCGATCCAGAACCTTTACCAAATCCACCAATGAGTAACGAGAATATGGCTGAATTCCGCCACTTTGGCGAAGAACTAATGGATACTGGGAATAGGATCCAAGAGATTGAGGGACAGATCTCTTGAAAATACGATGAGAGGGAACGCCGTTACTAGAATATTAACTGACAAAGGATAGGGGATTTATGGAACTGTGATTGTGTAATAGTAATAGTAAAACTAGTCTGTGAAATAACCTAAAATAAAACTTTGTAAGATAATGGTGTGTACTGATGCATACTATTAAATATAAATGGAAATCGAGAAATCGATAGTTTTGGCTATATTGGTGTTATGAACTCTGTATAATTGTTTTGTGTAAATTATTATTTATTTGATACTAATAAATTATATATATTAATTATCAGATGGAAAACGCTAATAACGAACCAGTTAATGAGATTAATCAATTTGAGCAACAACCGGGGGATCAATATATGACTAGGCAGGATATAGAAAATATCGTTGCTCAAGGGATAGCCAACGCTATTCCAGCAATCGTTGCTGCTGTTAAAAATCCAATAGAACCGCAACAAATCGTTCCTAGCAAACGTATTTCTGAAGATAACTTCAGTAATAGCGTAAACGGAGGCAATGATCATGTTAATCATGATAATGAACCACGACAAGCTCCGCTCCCTAAGAAAATGAAAGCTGCAACGCCTGGTTGCACTTACAAAGAATTTCTTGCTTGTAAACCCACTGAGTTTGCAGGCAATGAAGGAGCGACTGCGGCACTGCGTTGGTTAGAGAAAACCGAGGCAGTAATTGCCATAAGTAAATGTGCTCAAGATGATCAGGTCATGTACGCGTCAAATCTTTTCAAAGAAGGGGCGCTAGAATGGTGGAATACGGTGTTACAAGCAAAAGGAAGAAGGATGGCGTATGCTATGAACTGGGAAGAATTTAAGAGCTTTATAGAAAGAAAATTCTGTCCCGAGTATGAAAAGGAACAAATGACAAATAAGTTTCTAACCCACCGGATGGTGGATGTAGATTGTCGCGGTTATACTTCGACATTCTTCGAGTATGCTCGAGTGGTACCAACCCTGGCTTCGCCAGAGCCGGTACTTATTTCTCGTTATATCTGGGGATTGATTGCCGAAATCCGTAATATCGTCAAGGCTGCGAAACCTCGCACGATTGATGATGCGGTGGATTTAGCCAATACTCTGACTGACGAACTAGTACGGACAAGAGAAGAAAATAGAAGGAAGGAAGTAGCCCAAAAGATTACCCAAGGATTCCGTCCGGATAACCATAACAATTTCAAGAAAAGAGTGAATGAGCAATCTTCCACTAGCCCATTTTGCAATTCTTGCAAAAGGAATCATTTTGGAAGATGCAAAGGATATTGCAATTTTTGCAAAATTCCGGGGCATCAAGAAGAAGACTGCAGAAGGAAGAAATTTTCAGTCTGCTACAACTGTGGAGAAGCTGGACATCTTAGGCCAGATTGTCCAAAACTGAACATACCATCTGACAATAAAGCCAAACCTGCAGAAGGAGCGAAAAGGAATGTAAGAGCCTTCCAACTGACTGCTCAGGAAGCAGAGCTCATTCCAGATGTGATAGCTGGTACGTTCTTAGTTCACAACGTTTACACAAAAGTATTATTTGACTCTGGTGCAAACCAAAGTATTATAAATACTTCATTCTGCCAAACTCTTAACTTACCTTTAACCAGCATTAGGCAAATTTCTACAGTAGAAACGGCAGATGGGAATTCAGTTAAAATAAATAAAGTTCTGCAAAACGTAGAAATAGAACTTTTAAGTCAAAAATTTTCTGCAACCCTATTATCTATGAAATTAGTTGAATTCGATGTTGTGTTAGGAATGGATTGGTGAGTAAACAACCATGCTCGAATTATCTGTGATAAGAATTCCATAGAAATGTGTGCACCCACTGGAGAAGTAATAATGATTACAGGAGATAAGCCATGTAAACCCATAAAGTTCATATCAGTAATGAAAGTTGCTAATTATGAACGAAAGCAAGGAATAGTATATATGATTTCAGTAATCATTAATACTAAAGATAAAGAACTTAAGGAAATTTCTGTAGTTTCAGAATACCCAGATGTATTCCCAGAAGATTTACCTGGATTACCACCAGATAGGGAGCTAGAATTTAGGATTCATCTAAATTCAGGAACTATACCGATAGCTAAGGCACCTTATCGGTTAGCACCCACAGAAATATTAAAACTGAAAAAGCAATTAGATGAATTATTAAGTAAAGGTTTCATACAACCTAGTTTATCCCCGTGGGGGGGGCACCAGTGTTGTTTGTTAAGAAAAAGGATGGTTCGATGAGAATGTGTATTGATTATAGGGAATTGAATAAGGTTACAATTAAGAATCGATACCCATTACCTAGAATTGATGATCTATTCGATCAATTCCAGGGAGATAGATATTTTTCTAAGATCGACTTACGTTCCGGATATCATCAATTGAAAGTACAAGAGGAAGACATACCTAAAACTGCTTTCAGAATTAGGTATGGTCAATACAAGTTTACAATCATGCCCTTCGGATTAACGAATGCACCTGCAGCATTCATGGACATGATGAATAGGATCTGTAAACCATATTTGGATAAATTTGTAATTATTTTCATCGACGATATACTTATTTATTCCAAAAGTCAGGAAGAACATTGTCAGCACTTGCATGCACTCTTAACTTTGTTAAGAAAAGAGAAGCTTTACGCCAAATTCTCGAAGTATGAATTTTGGCTGCCAGAAGTGCAATTTCTAAGTCATATGGTGAATCATGAAGATATTCACGTAGATCCTGATAAGATAGCAGCAATTACCAAATGGAAGATTCCGCAATTTGCAATGGAAATTAGGAGTTTTGTAGGTTTAGCCGAATACTATAGATGGTTTATTAAGAATTTTTCCAAGGTAGCTATACCATTAACTAAGCTAACCTGTAAAACAGTTAAGTTTGAATAAGGGACCTAAACAAGAAGAAGCCTTTAGGATCTTAAAGCAGAAATTAACCAATGCTCAAATCTTAGCCTTACCAGAAGGAACAGAAGATTTTGAAGTATATTGTGATGCTTCAAAACTAGGATTAGGATGTGTGATTATGCAACGCAAGAAGGTAATTGCGTATGCCTCAAGACAATTGAAAAAGCACGAAGAAAATTATACAACTCATGATTTAGAATTAGGAGCTGTAATTTTTGCCCTTAAAATTTGGAGACATTATCTTTACGGAAGTAAATTTACTGTCTATACTGACCACATAAGTTTAAAAGTATATATTTGGGCAAAAAGAGTTAAACATGAGGCAAAGGAGATGGATGAAAATCTTAAGTGACTACGACTGTGATATTCAGTATCACGAAGAAAAGGCTGAAGACGGCTAGAGATCGCCAGAAGAGTTATACAGATAATAGACGAAAGCCGTTGGAGTTTCAAGTTGGAGACAAAATGCTATTGAAAGTATCTCCTTGGAAAGAAGTTGTTAGATTCGGTAAGAAAGGAAAGCTAAGTCCAAGGTACGTAGGACCATTTCCAGTGATCCAACGTATATGACCAGTTGCTTATCGTTTACAACTACCAGGAGAGTTAGCTGGAATACATGATGTATTTCATGTATCCCATCTCAAGAAATGTCTATTAGAAAACCTCTTCAAATTAAGGATCGAAAGATCAAGTTTCTCAAGTACAAGCGACTAGTTTTAGTCAAATTCAAGTGGGATTCAAAGAAAGGAGCTGAATACACTTGGAAACTTGAATCAGAAATGAAGTGAAAGTATCCTCATTTATTTCAGTAAATCTCGAGGACGAGATTTTTATTTAAGGTGGGGAGAATGTAACAACTCTCAACAAAAGTACTATTTATTTAATTAATTTGACCAATAGGAAACCCTAATTGAGACACCCAAGTGATTCTGCACAAACCCTAAAATTTTCAGAACAATCAGAATCAGGATCAGGGCCCCTAAAACTCAGGGGGGGTAAACCCTAGTTACGATTATCCACATAACTATCTGTCAAAAACGAATTTGAAGAAACCGTCAACTCAGCAAACCTACTCACACACGGGGCTACCCTATGAAACTAGGTAGGCAGTCGCGCTGCGCGACGACTATAAGGGTTACCAGTCGCGCTACGCGACTGGGTCAAATTTTCAGTATAAATAGTGGACTTTGGGACTTGAATTCTGCAATTGAAACGACGTAGAAATTCCAATCCTACACTGAGTTATGCTCTGTTTACCACAATTAACACACACGGATCACTAATCGACGCCGCAATCAGGGTAATAACTCGATCGCTGATACGATTCAATGTCCGATTGATCAAAATATCCAATGGATGTTTAAGTGCTGCCCACATTAGGGTTATGCTTTGTCATTCGTCGTTAATTCGATGGATGTTTAAGTATTGCACTTTGTCATTCGTTGTGAGGGTTTGATCTCGTGAGTTATCGTAAATGCTGTATTGATTACTAACCCAGAATTGTGTGCCTGTTATTAAATTTAGGTTAAAAAGGCTAATCAGTAGGCTAGGCTCTGCTCAAATTAAATCTGCAATGTGAGTCATTCTCTTTTTATCAACTATTTTACAATACCTCAAATTATTTTCAAAAGTTATAATTACAGGGACTAAGTCGTGGATATCTTGAATCACTGGCTAGTGGGGTGTTGTGCACATTACTAATTTTCTCCCAGTTAGGTTCATTGACCTACTAGGGATAATCATCACTATTTAGGTTCATTGATCTAATAGTGGTATGACCATCGTCACCATTGTGACATGTCACCATTGTGACAGAGCGCCAGATAAAAATAAGATAGAAGCCATTGTAATCGCTCTTATGCTGTAATTAATAACTATGTATCATTTTATGTAAATAGAATGATTCACTCAGTATTTCCCGCTGACAAAACCTTTTTCAAACATGTTTCAGGTGATCTGTTATGATCCAGGAAAAGTGCCATGAAGCACTACAAGCTTAAGGAAGTGGCTCAGAATAAAATAAAGAAACATGTTTTGTAAAATAAAAGATTTCTTTGTGAAATCAAATGATTGTAAATTACCGGGGTTTTATCCCGAATTGTGAAATAAAATAATCGGGAAATATTTCAGTTTTAAAAAGATCCTGATGATAAACTTCCGCTGTTAAACTCAATTAATTAAATACCACGGGATTTCTGTCCCGCGGCTCTTGAAACGGGTCAAACCGGGTCGGGGGCCGTGACATTGTGCTGCTGTGATCACCAGGAGCAGTGGGCTCAACAGCAGGAGCCTGAGGAGCAGAGGTTGTCTCAGCTAAATTCTGCTTAGGTTTCTCTGTTTGTGTTTGGAAGGTTTTGACAGCCTTGTGAAAGTTTCAGTAGATAGGCTGTTTATTTGAAAAGGATTTCCTTTGACAAGCACATGTGCACTATCTTTTGGAAAAAAAAAATTGTAAGTAAAAACTTAAAAACCTTGGAAATAGTAAAAATGGTTTTTTGTTTTCTTTTATATTATAAACATTTTTAACCATGTCTTTGAAAATCTCTTGGGAGTAATTAAAATTTTCTCCTGCCATAATAGCATAGCCCAAGTATTGGATTTTCAATGATATTTCATTAAAAGCTGTAGTTTTATTTGAAACACACATGAGAAGGGTATGAAATAAAAATCTCATGGCAGATGGAAAACTGCCCTTTTGCAAAGTATCCTTTTTCATTTCGTCTTCATACCCTCTCTCAATGAAATCAGTTTGGTAATCAGCCTTTGGGAAAGAATTTTTACCTGTTTGATCATTTATTTCAAAATTTTCAGAGATAGATTGTGGTGTGACTTCCACTTGAATTCCCCCTACTGTTGAAGTAATAGCCAAAGGCTTTTTGTCTTGAACCTCTGTTTTTGCATTTTTCCAGAAATCACGTAGGGTTTCAATGTAGATAGGTGGGTTGCAAATCAACAACGTTTTGTACTTTGATGAGGAGAGAGCATCTATGACGGAGTGAAAGGTTGTGTTTTGACTTGGTTTTTCAAGTATACACAGGTAGTTATGAGGAGATTTGAGTGGAAGAGCCATGGTGATTTGCAGGTAATGGCGAGAGAAGGAAGAAGATGAGTAATGTGAAGGGATTTGATGATAACTGCTTTTGAAAGGAATTTTGAATTCGATTTGACAGTGAAAAGCCCTGTTAGGGGTTTTGATCAGGGTTTTATAATGGTGAAAAAGTGAATGCTGACGTGGCAGCGGTTACAAAGATCTGAAGGCTAAGTACTGACCACGTGCCAACCTCTGATGAATAATGGATGACAATTGTTTAGGAAACCACTGATGGTCAATATCAGTGGTTTACAGTGGTGAAAATGAAAACACTGGGTGATTTTTAACTATCAGTGGATAGCCAACAATGATTGAAACACTGATTCTGGTCAGTCAGTGGTCAACATGAACAATGTAGAAACAGAGGTTGTCTTTCAGCAATGGATAACTTTTAACAATCAGATTTTTGAACCAACACAGTGGTTGTAACAGACTTTTAAGGATTAATGAAAACTATCAGTTTTAACTATTTTCAAAAGTGTTAAGATATGAGAAGACTTAAACATATATTGGAGCTTAAACAGATGTTTCGCCTTATATATCAGTTGTTTGGACTTAAACAAATGTTTGACCATAAACAGATGTTTGGCCATAAACAGATGTTTGGCCTTAAACAAATGTTTGACCTTAAACAGATGTTTACCCATAAACAGATGTTTGCCCATAAACAGATGTTTGCACATAAACAGATGTTTGATAGGCCTTATCAGTGATTAGGTACATCAGTGCTTGTATTGAACAGGGCTTTGTATTCAACAGTAAATAGGCCTCATCAGTCTTTAAGTCCATCAGTCTTTATAAGATTGAAAATTTGTCCCTTGGGTTTCTTGGTATTTAATTTCACAATTTTCCCATAAAAGTTGGGATTTGAAAAAGTTTTTGCATTTAAAGACTGCTGTTTTGAAATATACATCAATATGTTTATATTAAATCTACACGTTTTGATTGATTAAGTATATAAATTCAAAGCCATTTCACCTGTTTTTCATCTCGTTTTCCTACGAAGATATCATACTTTCAGCAAAGTCGAGTAATATAGTTTATTGAAATGGCGTCATTCACTTCTGTAAAATCAGATGATTTAAAGCAGCATTTTGTCAGGCAAATCGGGGAACAGGTTTATCACGACAGGGCTACTCTTCAATAGCTGAAGAGATGTTTTGATGAATTGCAAATTGGCCTATTCACGAGACAGTAGGTTTCCAGAGATCTTATGCGGATGCCTTCAACTTCCGTTCGATTTTAAACTTTAGTTGTTCAGTATGTTATGTAATTATTGGACTTTTAATGTCATGAATAAATGAATAAATTTTAATCTTATGAATCTATGTTGTGTTTGTAGGAAAAAAAAAAGGAAGTCAATTTTAAATTTCCAATTGCATATTTTAAATTTCAAAAGTTATTGATATTATCAGTAATTACTGATTTGATTTGAAAGCAATTGTCATCATGACTTTTCTAATTTTTATTTTAACTTTAATTAAGAGAAAATAACCGTCAATTTGAAATTCCCATTTTTCATATTTTCAATATCCAAAGATAAAGAAATTAGCATTACTTACTGATTTGATATACAAGAAATTGTCATCAACAGTTTTTTTTATTTTAACTTTAATTTTTATCACCAAAACAATGTTGGAGAAACTCTTATCTCATTGGAATGTAACGATTCGATAAAATGGTAATTTCATTGTAATTCTAGTTTTCATTTGATAATTTCATTCTATCATTAATTAACCACATCAACAATAAAAATGTGAGCAGTGGCTGTTTTTTAGGAAAACCACTGATAGTCAATATCAGTGGATGTCAACAGTGATTGAAACACTGACGTTTGGTCAGTCAGTGGTCAACATGAAAAATGAAGAAACAGAGGTTGTCTTTCAGCAGTGGATAACTTTTAAACACTGATGTGATAAATACTGTTACATATAAACACTGAAGTGATATGACATCTAACAACCTAACGGAGTATAAAACACTGATGTGATAAATACTGTTACATATAAACACTGTTAACATAAACCAAGGTAGAATATCAGGCCTTAGGTACATAAGTGATTGTCTTTAACAGGGCTTTGTCTTCAACAGTGGATAAGTCTCATCAGTCTTTAAGTCCATCAGTCTTTATAGGGAACAATGGTTAGTTATAACAGTCCTTAGCATGATCAGCTGTTATAACCACTCCATAACCCTTTGAGAGGAAGCAAGTGTCCGTTTATTCAATTAAGAAGAATCATTGCATTACATCCATGATGAAAAACAGAATCCATAAATTTAGGGAAAATGAGTTTGAAAGATGATAACCCAACCGTTGAGGATCTCATTCTACAGCTCCGATAAATTCAACGGTATTCTCAAATAATGGTTCCTAGATGTTTGAAGACCGACAAATGTCCACAGTGCTGCTTCTTTGGACATTTTTCGGTCTTCAAACATCTAGGAAGCATTATTTGAAAATAACCATGAATTTATCGAAGCTGTAGAATGAGATCCTCAACGGTTGGGTTATCAACTTTCAACCCCATTTACCCTAAATTTATCAATTCTGTTTTTCAGACCTCCCAAAGCCACCTATCCGCCTCCAAAGAGATCGAGACAGCTTGAAGCATAACCTGGACTTGCAGTAATTCCACCAGTTCAGTATTTAATCCCAATATACCAACTCAATACAAATAACAAATATTTGATGTGCTACAACTGTAAATAACTCAGGAAACATATTTGAAACCATAAATATGGATTATAAAGATCTGTGAATGAAACATGGGTGAATAAACCAACAAAACAGATTGTGAAAAACAAAAACTACAAACATATCAAAATCTATCTACTCGTAATCACATGGTACACCAATGCAAGCATCTGAATAACCAATAACAAATCAAAGACAATTTACCGATACTTTCCGAAACAATAACTGGTCAGATTTATGTGCGGCTCTTAACTACATTTTGTAGAATCTGTACATCTAACAAATAATCAAAGAACAAAGAAACAAACAAAAAAACATTCAGTAGAAACTGTACATCTAACAAATAATTAGAATGGCCATTTTTACTTTATTTCACAAATTTCATAATATGAAAATAAGTAAAACATAGAAAAAATGAAAAAAAACAACTGATATTTGTCGTTCGAATCTTTGAGTTGGTCGTCATAGTCCTACAACCTTTCGATGTCGTTGGAATCGGTCGGTGATGTCAGCAGCCTAACTAACAAACAACAGCAAACAACAATAGCAAGTCACCAATCAATCGACCTCAAAATCATATAGAAGCCCAAAAATAAAACAAACCCTAACCTAGAACTCAAAATGGAAAAATGAAAAAATATATTCATAACTAACCATAAACCTCAAATCCATTACAGCATAACCATTAAATCGACCTCAAAATCATATAGAAGTCTAAAAATAAAATCAAAATTAGATAAGTGAACATCAAAATTGAATAGCAAACCTGACCAAAAATTAACCAAGAGAACTACAGGCCGCAGAGCTGACAACCTCCGATCATCTCCGTCATCAAGTTCCCAGTGGAACCCTAGCCGAAGCACAGCCCTAGGTAAAGACGCATGAAGATCGAATGAGCGAACAATAAAAACAAAGATTGACAGTTATTGATAATCTAACCCAAAAGTCAAAATTTCATTCCGTATTCACCACCTTCACTTTCTTCTTCGACATTACATAAATGCAAAAACCATTTATGAAATTCATATCATTAGATTCATATCACCACCTAGCCGAAACACAACCCTAGGTAAAGACGCATGAAGATCGAATGAGTGAACAATAAAAACAAAGATTGACACTTATTGATAATCTAACCCAAAAGTCAAAATTTCAATCCGTATTCACCACATTCGCTTTCTTCTTCGACATTACATAAATGCAAAAACCATTTATGAAATTCATATCATTAGATTAATAAAGAAAATCCAATGAAAAACATAAATCTTATTTAACTTCTAAAACGTGAAAGCATAACTCTCAATCATCCAATAAAAAGCTAATTAGCATAAAACCCATGATTCTCAATTTTAATAAACTTCACAAACCATTTATGAAATTCATATCAGTTAGAAACACAAATCGTTTCCCTTACTAAAAAAGTAAAATCAAATCATCATTCATCAGATTCAAAATCACATAATAAAAAAGTATAAACAAAATCACATAATCTGAATAAAAAACCTAACTAATGCGGTCGTCAAACAACATCTACACTTCAAACACAATCAGATCATACCTCGGGAACTGAAAATTTAAAACGACCGGCTTCAAAGGCTTCAACAATCGGAAGATTCAAATCTGAAGCAAATGAAACCCTAATTTCAAAAAGAATAATCGGTGAACATATTCACAGATCAATAATCAACAGATGTTGTACTCATATCATCACCGTTAAGAAAAAAAAAACCCTTAGTTTCTGAACATATTCAAACATACCAATTCATGGCGGAAATCTAGCCGCAGGTAAGCGGATCTCACCCTTTGATGACCATCGATGACAACAACCTTGGAACCATATGATGAGATTAGGAGTAGAAATTAGGGTTTAATTATAAAATTTGTATGAAAATAAGAAGAAATCAACACAGATCTATAAACATACAAATCAAACCTCAAATGGAAGAACCTTGCCGACGAAGAAGATGAAAGAATCTTGCAAGAGAAAAACCGCAGAACCCTTAGCCGGCGCCCCATCTCTCGATCTATCTCTCGAATCTTCTCTCCTTCTTTCAAGATGAAGAGGAAAAAGAATTCTGGTGAGTTTAGGGTTTGTATAAGTGTGAGAAAGAAGAATCGATGATGGAAGAAGTGGATGAAGGAAAGGATCTTTAGGGTTTGGAGAAAAGAGAAAGCCTGAAGGAGAAAATGAGGCGACAGAATGATTTAGGGTTTTTTAGGAGAGAATAAAGGGGAGTGGTACTGTTGGGCGGGAAAATGGAATTGAGGATGCCCTAATCAAGTGACACGTGGCCCAAATCACTTTCATTTATTATATATAATAGACTCCTAATTAATTTAACATACCCTTAATTATACTCTTATACTTTAAATAACTTGTGTTTTTAGCTATATCGATTGTCAGGATCTAATGGGTAACAATACGAACCGGACCGATACCAACTAAACAACGTCGGTACCGGTTCGACATTTTTATTTTTCGAGTTATATTCATTTTTATTGTTGTCAATTGATTGTTTTTTTGTTTCTCTTTCGATTGTTATAGCGAGTGCCATCATCGTATATTTATAATATAACTTTTAATTATTTTAAGATAACCTTAATTACACCCTTATACTTTAAATAACTTACGTGCGTTAACTATATCGATTGTCGGTGCTATATAGGTAACAAAATGAACCAGACCGGTACCAACCGAACAACGTCGGTACCGGTTCAATAATTTTATTATTGTTTTCCATCGATATTTGTTTTTATTGTTGTCGATCGATAGTTTTGTCTTTCTCTTTCGGTTGATAATTTGGGGGGCCGCCGCGAAGCGCGGTTATAACCCGATAGTTTTATTTAGACAGGAAACCATTAAAACATTTAAGTTGAAATATCACCAACTCTTCATGAAAGGGTATGTTAGTTGACGGTTAAACTCTTGGCAATTATTTGGTTATGTCAACAAAAATTCCATTAGCATCAAAACTCCTAAGCATTAGGGAATCAGAAAATCTAATTATATATATATATATATATATGTGTGTGTGTGTGTGTGTGTGCGTGTGTGTGTGAGAGAGAGAAAGAAAGATAAAGCTCGGTCAAAAGGGGGCAACTGTCTACGCAACTGTTATGGTGGTCGACGACGATAGGTGTGGTGATGGTGGACGCTTGGCAACAATTGGATAAAGGAGTCAATCGAGCGGCGGTTGGTGGTGGATGTGGTGGTGCATAACACATGTCAAGCCGTAACACAAAAACAAAGTTGTGATATGAATCATGTGATCCTTACGTCTGGTGATTATATAGTTATGAATCTATAACGCTATGATACATGTCAAGGTGTTTAGGTGGTGAGTTAGAGAGAGAGATATATATATATAAAGCTCGGTCAAAATGGGGCAACCGTCTACGCAACTGTTATGGTGGTCGACGACGATAGGTGTGGTGTTGGTGGACGCGTGGCAACAATTGGATAAAGGAGTCAATCAATTGGCGGTTGGTGGTGGATGTGGTGGTGCATAACACATGTCAAGCCGTAACACAAAAAAAAAAAAAAAAAAAAAAAAAAACAAAGTTGTGATACGAATCATGTGATCCTTACATCTGGTGATTAGATAATTATGAATCTATAACGCTATGATACATGTTAAGGTGTTTAGGTGGTGAGAGAGAGAGAGAGAGAGAGAGAGATGGCATCTTGTGTAAATCTAACAAAAGTAACACACCGAGATTTCGGGGTGTTACACCATAGCTAAGTAGGAAACCAAGTTATCTTGAAAGTCACACCATAGCTAAGTGTGAGGTTTATCGGGAAATTTAAGATCGTAACGAGTTGAGAAAAGTCTCTCGTAGTTTTGGGTTGCAAGTAACTATGAGTGTGGTTCCTAAGCTTAACTATGTGAAACAATAACACCAACCAAGTGTTAGTGCAGTAAAAGCATTGAATAGAATCTGATGCCACCTAGGAGTTGATAGACGAGATAAATAAATTGTATTTTTGTCTTTCATTCGAGTAATCGGATTTCATGGACATATTCTAAACTAGTGAAGGATATCTAGCATTCATTTTTCATTCAAATAGTAAAGCTATAGCTTGTTTTAAATAATAAACCTTTTTTTAAACATATGGTTTGTGACCAGAATATATCGATTTGACTAGACATCCATAACCCTGGAATCTAACCGCCAAAGGAAAAACAATCTAGTAAAATTAGACTAGACATTTCCATCAACGTAATATTAAAATCATTTAGATCATTCTAGATGTAGCCAACTATAAGGAGATGTGATTTTTTTTTGTCACATATAAAAATATCTAGGGCTGTAAACGAACTGAACGTTCAGCGAATAGTTCGTGAACCGTTCGGCGGGAAGTTCGTTTATGTTCGTTCGATTAGCTTAACGAACGAACACGAACAAAAAATTTCGTTCGGTTTGCTTAGCGAACGAACACGAACATAGGTCTCGTTCGTTCGACTGCGTTCGTGAACGTTCGGTAATATGTTCGGTTACGTTCGTCCGTGTTCGTTTGATTATATTAAAAAATAATAAATAATAAACATTCTATCTAAACATATTGAAAACTTGAAACCCTTTTTTTCTAAGTTAGCTAAAATATGGACATGCTAAGACATTTTTGGGGATAATTATGTCTAAGTTAGTTAAAGTTGATTCATCGTTTGGTGGTGTATTAGACTTCTTGTGTTTTGATTTATCTTTTGATGGTTGTATTTAACTACTTGTATCCAATGTTTAAGGATAACAATGTTTTTATTTTTTTATTTTCAAGTTAAATGTTCGTTTGTGTTCGCTTGTGTTCGCTTGTGTTCGAGATAAGTGTTCACTTGTGTTCGATATAAGTGTTCACGAACTGTTCGTGAACAACTGAATTTCCTTAACGAACGAACATGAACATAAACTTATGTTCGGTATGTGTTCGTGAACAGTTCGCGAACATGTTATTTTCCTTAACGAACGAACACGAACATGGCCTTGTTCGTGTTCGTTCGGTTCGTTTACAGCCCTAAAAATATCTATAAGACTGAGTGTAGTGGGGCAACCTTTTGAGTGGGCGTCTTGCGACACGTGGCGCCACGTCACATAAGAGGATTTTGACCAAAAAAGGGGTAGTCGGGCAACCTTGCTGGGTGGGGCGTCTTGCGACACGTGGATTGATTTATTTTGTCTTTTTTTATGTAAAAGATATAAAAAAAAATCCTATTTTTTATAAAAGTCTTTTTTTACTTCAACCAAAATAAAAAAATACATCAACTAAAAAAAATCACTTCAACCAAAATAAAAAAATACATCAACTAAAAAAAAATACTTCAACCAAAATAAAAAAATACATCAACTAAAAAAAAAAATTACTTCAACCAAAATAAAAAAATTACTTCAACAAAGGTTATATTTTTCTCGAATTTCTTGCTTCATTTGCTCGGCTAAAGCGAGCTCGGCTCCAGTAGGTTTGTCGTGTCGGTTGTTAATATTTGCAAATCAAGTGCTTTTTGACGACTTTCTTTCAGCTTTACTACTTATATGATAATAATATAAAGAGTAAACTGCCATTTTGGTCCCTGTGGTTTAGGCACTTTTGCCATTTTAGTCCAAAACTCAAACTTTTTAAATCTGGGTCTTTGTGGTTTCACTTTTATTGCCATTTTAGTCCAAAATTAAGAGTAAACTGCCATTTTGGTCCCTGTGGTTTACTTTTATTGTCATTTTAGTTCAAATCTCAAACTTTTTGGAACAGTAAAAAAAGAGGGATTTTGAATTTTGGACTAAAATGGCAATAAAGATGAAACCACAGGGACCCAGATTTAAAAAGTTTGAGATTTGGACTAAAATGGCAAAAATGCCCAAACCACAGGGACCAAAATGGCAATTTACTCTAATATAAATGAATGAACAGTTGTTTTATAATATTATAATAACCTATTAATACAATAATAATAATTATGAGTAAATGGTAACGAGTACCGGTACCGTATCAAATTTACCAAATCAGGTGTATTTTCGGTACCTGTTCGACACCGATATTCACCGGTTTTTACCCTCATTTACCGGTGTCGTACCAGTACCGACCGTTACCAAACCGTACCGTACCAGGTATATTTGATACAGGTACCCACTTTTGGGCCTATATATTAAAAATAGAATTAAATCAATAGTAACATCACTAAGTGATGAGCAAATGGTATCGGGTACCGGTACCGGTATCAAATTTAGCAAACCGGTTGTATTTTCGGTACCGGTTCGACACCGTTATTCACCGGTTTTTACCCTCAAATACCGGTGTCGTACCAGTATCGACCGGTACCGTACCGTACCAGGTATATTCAGTACCGAGCTCATCAAATCCTGTAGCAACGTAAGAATACAAATAATTGCACCGTTTAGATTACTTTTCATACACACAGTAAGTAAATTGTATTTCATTTGAATGAGGTTTTATATACACAACAACTTTTTTCGCTCCCTTTTTTGTCTTTTTCTGTAATGAATGAATTATAGCATGTAAAATTAACTTGGATATTTAGATTATTGATGAGCAAATCGTATCAAATCCTGTAATCAAACCGGTATCGTATCGGTACCAAATTTACTATACCAAATCATTTTCGGCACCAATTTGGTACCCACCTTTTGGCGTTTTCAGAATCGTTACTTTCGGGTCAGCACCGGTCTAGCACCATACCTGTATTTATTGATTTTTTACATTCAAATACCATACCATATTGTACCGAGCATTTTCGGTGCATGTACCTAATTTCGATGATTTTCCGGATTGGTACTTTCGATGCCATTACCGGTACCGAGCTCATCCATATTTTAACGTGTTAGCACCGAAATAACTGAACTGAAAACAACCGAATTTCCAACGTGTAGGACGTGTGAGGTCCTATTATTATATATTAGGTTATTTAAAATATTTTTTAGAACGGAGTGACTATCCTTACCATGTCATTTTTATTTATTTTTTAATATTCGTTAGCTGCTTGCCGTTGCTGACACGCGTTTTGCAGTCATTGGGTCCCCGCCGCAACGCACGGACATAAAATCAACTAGTTACTAAAAAAATTGCAAATATGGCTTACAAATAAATCCCGGTCGCCAATGATCTCTAGATCAAGTGGTGGAGGGCTTGCATTTCTCTTGAGAGATGCAGGTTCGACTCCCACTTGGTGCAGAGTGAGGCACTGGTGGGCAATGATAGGAGATCCAGGGAAACCTAAGTTTGATATTTGAGCCAAACGGGTTTTACCGGTAATTTCACTGTCGTGCCTACGGGCGGGTGAGTTACCGGGTTTTCCCCGGAATTGGTGGTGGACTCGGGTTACTCTCGGAGTACTCCGTTTGTCCAGTGGGTGCCGAGATTAAGTTTGTTGACCGTTAAAAAAAAAAATCCCGGTCATAACTTATTATTAAATCTTTGAATGATGACTATATTCAAGAAAATAAATTACAAATATTTATTATAAATACTGAAAACATTCCATAAAAAATGTACACATGAAATGATTAGATAGTTTGGGTCCATTTAAAAACAACATCACTCCCAACAACCAGTTAAGGGTTTTTTTTTTTAAAGGAAAACTTTATTAAAAACCAGTGGGTTTAATGATATAGTGAAAGGGTTAACACATAAACTGAGTCGTTTTAGATAATATATTCTTAAACTTTATAATATTTAAATAAGTAAATATCATTGAAAAACAACCCATGACTTTCCAAACCGCGAGTTCATAGATTGGAGTCTCGTTTGGGACAAATTTTGTTTCGGGTTTGAGCCTAGTAATTTTGATATATTAAATCAGTCACTCGTAGAAAATACAAATACTTAATAATTATATTAATCATTAAGTATAAAACATAACATGCTAATCAATACACTACCGTAGAACTATGAATATAAAACACAACATGTTAATCAACATAAAACACAATAATGTTTGTCATTCCATATTCAGAGCCTTGTCATCCAAAACTCACATATGTGATGTTTTAGTAATCTTTATTTTGTTATTTGAGGGTTTTATGACTGGAATTATAGTATTTTATGATTTTTTAAAATATTTTTTAAGAAATTTAGACTTTATAGTTGAGCCTAGAGGTGTACAAATCGGTTATTAAAAAACCGGTTTAAAAAAAAACCGGTTTTTTCACCCAAAATAAAAACCGGTTTTTTTATAACCGGTTCCGGTTACTAACCGGTTTTTGAGGTCCAAAACAATAACTGGTATAACCGGTTGGGACCGGTTTTTAACCGGTTTTTCCAAAAAAAAAAACGGTTTTTTACCGGTTTTAACCGGTTTTTTAATAACCGGTTCGGTTAATAACCGGTTTTTGAAGTCAAGAATAGTAACCGGTATAAAAAC
This sequence comes from Helianthus tuberosus, assembly GCA_030545235.1. Taxonomy (NCBI): domain Eukaryota; kingdom Viridiplantae; phylum Streptophyta; class Magnoliopsida; order Asterales; family Asteraceae; genus Helianthus; species Helianthus tuberosus. The sequence goes on from CM060366.1 coordinate 51,489,492, forward strand.
CGGCGGTTAAAAAAAACCGGTTATAAAAAAACCGGTTTTGGTTTTTTTTCCGGTTTCGGTTCTAAAACCAGTTTTTTTTACACCTCTAGTTGAGCCCCACCCTTAATCATGATAACAACAGTATATTAGAGTTGCTCATGTTTTCCATTTTATTAGAGTTGCTCGTGTTTTCCATTTTCCCTATTTCTCTAACAATGTTTTTCAAATAAAGTTATCTTTTTTTTAGACATCAAAAGTTTTTCCTTTTTAAGTTTAGACACATGAAACTTAAACTTAGGCGTAAATTATTTTACCAAATAGGAAATACAGATAATCAATAATTTTATACTCAAATGATTTTTTTTTCTATGTATTAAATAAGTTTCACAGTGTATATTATATTTTCTATATTACTTTTACTTTTAGACTAATTATAGTTTTTATCTATTAAATTTATTTATTAATTGTAATAAATTTGGATATGCCACAGTTTTACTCAAGTTTAATTTATTTAGGACGTGACATTTTCGTGATTTACGAATATACCGTCACGAGTGTTTTTATCTACATTTCCATGATTTTACTCGAGTTAAATATACGACATGACGTACCGCCGAATATTTTACTAGTATAAACTAATTATTAACAAACTTATAAAATTAACAAAATAAAAAAAAAGTTCCTTAATAATTATAGGATGCTAAATAATGACTTCCTTTGGACTTTGTACGAAAAAAGCAAAACCAGACACTATTTGTGGGCTTTAAATATTCTTGACTACCAAAAAACCAGCACACAAGAAAAACTTCCAGGGTTTATGTTTTGGTTCAAAACTGATAATCCTACGCCACTAGTTTCTGAAATCTAGAAAAAGGGTTGATTCAAGATCTTTAAAAAAATAAAAAAAAAGTGATTTTTTTTAATCTTGATTACTGAATCTTGAAATAATAATCAACCCAAATGAAAAATCTTTAAAAAAATCCACACTTTTCTTTCAACCCGTGTCGTCAAACTCTTTCCATATAAATATAAACACAGAGCATCCGATTCGGTAAAAAAACACACACAAACTCCATTCAAGAAGATCAATTTAAGCAAACCCATTTAGTAATTTGTGTGTTTGTGTTTGTAAGAAATGGATAATAACATCAGTTGTCAGATGAAAGTTGAAACAGGGGAAGCAGGTTATGTGCTTGAAGATGTGCCTCACTTGACTGATTACATCCCTGATCTCCCTGTAAGTTGTTTGTTTATATGTATATGTGATTTGTGTTGGATTTGTGTTTTATGTGGTTTGATTTGTTTTGTTTTGTTTTGTTTGTCTTGATTGTGTGAGAATGTACTGTTGTGGGTTTGACTTTTTTTTTTTGAGTCGGTTGAGGGTTTTGGTTTATAGTTTTTTATTTGTGGTTTGTGGGTTTTAGATCTGTTGTGGAATAATGTGAATCTGTGATGATGATGTTGGTTTTTAGGGCAAGATGTACTGAGATTTTGAATTTTGAATGTTGAATGTAAAAAAAGTTGTTGAGGGTTATGAACATGTGGTTGACTAGTTATTGAAGTGATCAAAGAAATGTTGTTGAAGATATTGTGATGGTGACTTTGTTGTTTACTTTATGCAGACTTACCCGAATCCGTTGCGCTCTAATCCTGCGTATTCGGTTGTGAAGTAAGATGCATCTTCATGTTCTTTTTTACAACAAATAGTTGAATATGTTTTGTTAAATGTGTTTGTGATGTATTGATGTATTGGATCACAGGCAGTACTTTGTTGATGCGGATGATACCGTGCCTCAAAAGGTAGGTTGCAGAAGATTTTGAGTTTGATCGATGTTGACGGGTGATGACGTGGCTGTTTTGTTGTGACTTCTTGTAGGTTGTTGTCCACAAGGACGGTCCGAGAGGGATACATTTTCGGCGTGCTGGACCTCGCCAAAGGGTATGCTGGTTTTACTTGTTTGATTATGAATGAGTTGATTCGGTTTATGCTTTATCTCTAATCGGTGAAAACCACAAAAAAGCAAAAAGGTTGATTTGGGTTATGTCAAATGGGTTGAAACTTGTAAGTTGCCGGAAGTGTAAATATTATGCCTACAACCTCTTTAATTGTGTTATTCAGAAAGTTGGATTCTAACTGTAATAATTAGTTTATGTAATTACGTTTCACGCACAAAGTGTTGATAAAAATTTGGCCGAAAAGTGTTTAGGGGCAACCCAACCTGTACAAAACTTTCTCGATCTGATCTGTTCGTCTGTTACCCAATCTATACATTTCGTTACCTCTGTATAGATTTTAACATTTGTTTTGCTAAAGTAGAGATTTTGTTGCTGCAGGTTTATTTTGCACCGGATGAGGTTCATGCTGCCATAGTAACATGTGGTGGTTTATGTCCTGGCCTAAATACAGTGATCAGGGAAATTGTTTGTGCACTTTATCACATGTATGGTGTCACCAAAGTTCTTGGGATTGATGTAAGACTTACTATTACTATTATTGTTGTTATTATTATTGCATATGTATATGGAACATTAACCATTATTCTAAGTTGTAGTTCATTGTTGTTACCTTGGTTATTCTTTTAAAAACCATAAAAACCAAGGTATAACAATTATATTATTTTCGACATTATGGCATCAACATCTTAGTTTTATAAGGCTTACATACAGGGAGGGTATAGAGGTTTTTACTCAAAAAATACCATCACTTTGACTCCGAAGTTTGTGAACGACATCCATAAACGTGGTGGTACAATTATCGGTACCTCTCGTGGGGGCCATGATAAACCAAAGATAGTAGACAGTATTCAGGATCGCGGTATCAACCAGGTGTGCTTTCATATATTCCCATGTGTATTATAGCTTCTTTTTAGCTTTTAGTTGTTTACATAGACGAGAGTTATGACAATGAGCCTTTTTGTTCTCTTCATGTTACAGGTTTATATAATTGGAGGAGACGGTACTCAAAAGGGAGCAGCGGTTATTTATCAGGTAATTAAATGATAAATCTTTTTTCCTTTGTTAAATTGGGAAGAACCCTGCAAAGACAAGATATTGTATTTACAATAATATTCGGTTTGTGCAGGAAGTAAGAAGGCGTGGGCTTAAAGCTGTAGTTGCTGGGATTCCTAAGACAATTGATAATGACATTCCGGTAATTGCATTCCTACAAATAATATTTTCCTGTATTAGGTGTATTTAATCTTGGTCATGCGTTAAACACGTGTGAACTTAACACAGTAATATGCTAATATCATAATTACGTTGGTTATTTGGCTCACACATTAGGTTAGTCACTTTTCATAACCGCTCTTGAACGCTTTTGTTTTTCACTAAGGGTAGAAAATATACGTGGTAGTTTCGAGTTTGGACCCACCTACCTAAAAGTAGGTCAATTCGGGTTTTATATTATATGAACTGTTCAAATGGGTATATTGAAAAAAATGAGTCTTAACGGGTCAAACAAGTCAAAAGATTCCCTAAGGTGGTGTTTGTTTTTGAAGAGGTAAAAGGTCTGCAGTCTGCGGACTACATCTGCAGGAGAAGAGGTGGACCAAAGGTCTGCAGTCTGCAAGGAGAAGAGGGTTTGTTTTTTTATTCTACAAAAGATCTTCAAAACACACACAAACACACACTTTACAAACACAAACCCCTCTTGTTCTCTCTCTCTGCATCACCACCGCCACAACCATCTGCCTCACCACCACCACCACCACAACCACCCACCCCCGTCCCAACCATCTGCCATAGCACCACCGCCATCACAGATCTGGGGTTCGTTCGATTTGGGGGTTCGTTCGATCTGCCATAGCACCACCGTCGTTCGATTTGGGGGTTCCACCACCGCCATCACAGATCTCTCTCTCTCTTCTTTCCCTCTCTCTCCTGCCGCTCCCTCTCTCCCTCTTGATTATGTGGTGGGTTTTGACATGTTGGGAGTTGATTTGTGTTGGAGAGAGAGAGAGATGATTCTGCTGAAGAGAGAGAGAGATGATGGGTGTCGGAGGTTGATTCTGCTGAAGAGAGAGAGAGAGAGATGGGTGGCGGAGGTGGAGGTGGTGGTGGCAGAGGAGGTGGTGGCGGCGGAGGAGGTGGTGTCGGAGGTGGAGGTGGCGGTGGCAGAGGGAGAAGAGGGAGAAGAGGAGAAGAGGTTGGAAGAGGATGGAACATGTCTGCTTGGTGAAGAGGTCTCGCAGACCTTTTTTAATGAAAGTTCTGCGAGAAAACAAACAAGCTGCAACATCCAAACGTCTGCGCGCGTCTGCGCGGCGCAGACATAAGTGGCCAGAAGTGCTTCTGGCCAAAAAACAAACACCACCTAAGTGTATTCAAATGCTTAGAACCTCGTGCTATTAAAATTTTAGACTATTATTTTAGTAGTATTGTTCATAGCATGAGGAATCTTTTTTCACAATGTTAAGTAAAGTGTTAAACAAATGCTTAACATCTATCATAAAGCTTGTCATCTGTTCAGAATAGATCTTTGAACAATGCTTACGGGTCTATTCCATGTTTATTCCAGGTCATTGATAAGTCATTTGGTTTTGATACTGCTGTGGAAGAGGCTCAACGTGCCATCAATGCTGCACATGTGGAAGCTGAAAGTGCTGAGAATGGCATAGGGGTCGTCAAACTTATGGGACGCTATAGTGGTAAGTCTATTTTGATGTTATTCTTCTCTAAGAAGATGAAGTTTCACGTAACAATAATAATCATTTTAAAAATGCACAAATTGTTGTGTTTCAGGATTCATTGCAATGTATGCAACTTTGGCAAACCGAGATGTTGATCTATGTTTAATCCCGGAATCGCCCTTTTATCTCGAGGGAGAAGGTGGACTTTTAGAATACGTAGAAAAACGTCTCAAGGACGATGGACACATGGTTATTGTCGTTGCAGAAGGTGCGGGCCAGGAACTTCTTGCAGAAGAAAACTCGAAAACTACAGCCGCACAAGATGCTTCCGGAAATAAACTACTTCAAGATGTTGGATTGTGGCTTTCTGATAAAATTAAGGTAATTCATTCATATTGTTTTGACTAAAATAGTAAAACACCCTTTGATATTTTTAACTAAAATACCCTTTTTTGTAGGCTCACTTTGCTAAAATTCCTTCCATGCCCATTACTCTCAAATACATAGGTAATTACACTTTATGGTTTATATCGTATTTAATAATATTATTTTGAATGCATATATTCCGTTTAATGGCAGATCCGACTTACATGATCCGTGCGGTTCCAAGTAACGCATCGGATAACGTGTACTGCACTCTTCTCGCTCAAAGTTGTGTTCATGGAGTGATGGCGGGCTACACGGGCTTCACTAGCGGGCTTGTTAATGGTAGACAGACTTATATTCCATTTAACGTAAGTTTCATTCTTATTTATGTGTGTATATATTTCATTATTTCTTTAAAAATACGCGTCCAAACACCCTTATAATCTCATGAACGTTTGTATGTTTTCATGCAGCGTATCACTGAGAAGCAGAACAACGTTGTGATAACCGATAGGATGTGGGCAAGGCTTCTGTCATCCACTAATCAACCGAGTTTTTTGGGACCAAAAGACGCTTGTGAGTTCAAGAAACATGAACCAGACGTTTGTGAGTTCAAGCAACAAGAACCAGCAACTCAATCGGTGGATGGAGACAACAGCAAGGCAAATGACATCTAAATTAAGAAGATTCACCATTTTTATGCATGCACAAAAATAATAGCACCACAGACTACTGGGTATTGTGGATGCAACTCACCATGATTTTGCACAATTTTCAAGATATTATTACGTATTCGTGTAAGGATTTATGATTTTAAGTCTCCCAGAAACTATGTGAAACCAGTTCTGCTGTATTGGCATCTTATTAGTGCTAGTCAAGTGAGATTATTTTAGCTGCCGTTTGCGACTTGTGTTGCATTTGATGGGTTTAGTGGCTTTGTTGACCAAACATATTGATCTTGCTAAACTTTTTTTGTGGATGAATGTCAAAAAATTGGATTATTTAGGGTTTCCCCCTAATTTATAGGGTTATTGTTGCACAGGAAAACATTTAAGCATACTTATTAGAATTGGGTTAGGTATAAGCCTACAAGATGTATGCTTATTATTACACTAAAATATCTAACAAATACCGGTATAGAATAAATTTTGCTATGATTGTACAATGACGAAACGCTCAAAATGTGAAAAAAATGCAATGCTTTCTTCTTAACTAATTATATGAAAAGGTTCAACAACTCAACATGATCAAGTCACGAATTCTTGGAAGTGGCTCCCCTACGGCGTGTTATGTCTGTACTTAACAACTCAACTGATGGTAGAAATGAAGGGATCACAAATGCCACACCCAAGCAAACAACAGCCAGGATCACAACCCACCAGGCTTCGTGCGGTATACCCAACATTAGTTCATCACAAACTGCCAACAAAATAGACAAAAAATCATCAGAGGTAGACAACTGAACTGGTTAGTGGGTTTGATACCCTGTTAGTTGTCACCACAGGTAATTTTATTTTTTCAACAAACTAGCAATGTGTCAAATATAGAAATGTTACATAAATAGACAGCAATCCAAGTTTTTTTTAGAAATTTTTTTGGAGGTTTTATACATAAAGTACATATTTTTGGACAATTTTCTACCCATTTGACCCGTTTAACTTGTTTTCTGTTTAGCTAAGGGGTTGTTTGACAACTTCTGAATGGTTAAGTGCTGAACCAATATGAGGTATGAACTATTAAGTGCTAAATCAGTAAGAGGTCTGAACCATTAAGAGCCAGTATAATGCTTAACCGTTTAGAGGCAAATGTCTGACCAATTCAGATTAGAGGTCTTAACCATTCAGACTTTGTATAATGCTTAACCATTCAGAGGCAAATGTCTAAACCATTCAGACATCTGCTCTTGAAACAAACAACCTGAACCAGTAAGAGGTCTGAACCATTAAGAGCCTCATTAAGAAGTAAATAAACAGCCCCTAAGTTTCTTATGCTACTCATTTGACCCATCTACATATAAAATATATCATAAATCGAATTCATAAAAAGTGGGTTGAAATATGCACGCAAAAGCCATTAAGTATCAGACAAAATAGCATGGTATGAAGGGTTTTCAAACATATAATCAAACTGCAAGAAGAGTATTATATAAATGCTATATCATATTGCTTGTGTTGCAAGGGATAGAGATGAATCAAGTAATTCTAGAATGAGTGGTTCTGTTTATAAAGTGCTGCACATGTATTTTAATAACTAGAAATAAAAAATAAGAAAAACTCTCAATATCGTAACATAATAAACATTGAGCAAGGATAAATACAAGGCGTAATATGATCAATATATCAACTGATGAGATGAAAGTTACCTATGTTATAAATGACTGTTTCCCTCTCCTTTCCATTAGGTATTGCAACCACCCCTTCTGGTTCAACAGTCAACACGACGAAAGTTTCACTCTAAAACACAAAAATCACAATCATTAACTTTTTCGAAACAAGCGTTAGATGTGGCAAAATGGGCAGGTTGGATAACGGGTTAGTGGGTTGACCCGCTAACATTTTTTCCAATCCTTTTAATACGGATACTAATGTATTAAATGGTTACAAAATTCTACTATAATAATATATTATTTTCAACTGAAATCAAATTAAGAGGTTAAATAATACTTTTGTCAGCTTTCAACCCATTTGACCCGTTTCATACTAAGGGAAGTTTTAATATTTGACCCATTCGACCATTAAAGATAACATTTAACCCATATCGGTCTATTTTTAAGTAAAAGTGTTAAAACCGTAATAGCAAAAAAATAACAAAAAATAAAAATAAAATCTTGAAGCTGATCAAACCTCAAACCTGGTCATTTTGCAAGTCGGCATCATCATTCTTAAATATCAACTTTTCGGTATTCAGTAATTTCCTATGGTGCTTTAGCAATAATTCTGATTCTCCTCTCTTCAGTTCTAACGAAAAGCTAGCGGGTATCTTGTATAAAATGTATTATAATTAGTTTATTTACAAGAGACACACGCATACAAAAATGATGTTTAATGTACCTACAGAAGCAGGATATGATATCTTGACTTCATACCACGTCTTTGGTCTTAGCCCTTGAAGTTGGTAGATTCGGGACCCACTTTGTAACGGCATAGTTTCCTTCTTTAGTTCCTCACCAACATTCAAAATGTTTCCATAAGCCCTGTAACATTTACAACATAAAAACCAAGAATTATGAAAAACCGTCAATGAAACATTAACAACTAATGCTGGCGGCTGGCGCAAGTAGTGAACGAAGATGAGTTCAGTAAACGAGTATATGCAAGAAAGTACCTTCCTATGACTTGTAGTGTAATCAAGCAAAGCAGAAAGCAACAATCTTGACTACTTGCACTCACCATTCTACTGCATTCAAAATTGTATGTTTTCAATTCAAATCCAACTTATTGGTATTCAGAAACTTTCACTTTTTTTAGATCAGTTTTCAACTTTAGTGAATGTGATCATACCCTAGAGGCTAATTAGAAAGAATATACACCTGCAACTTTATGCTATTGGTAGCAAAATCAACCAAACACATCAATCCAACAGAAATTGCAAACAAGTTAAATGATTTTGCCTACAGAATCAATGGAGATCCAGCCGATATTTATGTATATTGACCCTGAATCTATGCATCTGCCGGAAAACACACAAAAATTAAAAAAAAGTCAAAACATACCAGGAGGAAGAAAAGCATGAATCTTGAAACAAACCCACAAACGATTGATCAAGAAATTGGTTTAATCAATGTGTGTGCTATCAAAATCGCAGATATGCGAGTGTTTGCAGGGATGTTGGAGAACTCGTTGTGTTTCTAACTTTCTATGAATAACCCATTTGATTCTTTTTACCCTACTTTTGAAGTGGCCCATCCTGATCCCCTAACGATACTAATTAACCCAATATAACCCATAACCCATCAGGTTAGGGGACTAGGGGTGGTTCACTAGTGATAGAAAGTATCACTCACACTGTCCAATAAGATCGTGCCATGTCATCAACCAAATTTCCATCACTACTAGTGATAGAAATGTAGGAGGGGTGGAATCACTAGTGATGGAATTCTATCACTCCCATTTATTTTTAATTTTCATTTTAAAATTAAATTTCACTAATTTTTAAATTTTTTATTTTAAATTAGAAATTAACAATAAAACACTAAAATTAAAAATTTCATTAAATTTAAAAAAAAAATTACATAGGAAAATAAAAAAACAACTACAATTGGGAAAAAAAAAAACTAAAGTGGCATATCCCAACCCCACTTTGCTAAAATTTCGCGCTTTTGTTGAATGACAACTGACTTAAATGGTTCGTCGAGATGGTCGTGCTTTTCACACAAGATTTTTAAATCTTTTTGTCTTTCAATCGTCTTCAAGTGATCCTTGTACGCCTGCTCGCGTTCAATTTTTAGGGACAAAATTGTTTCTTTTCTTTGCTCGGCCTTCTTGAATTGGGTCATTTTCTCCTCTTCGATTCTGGAGATCGACTCCGCCACCGCCTCCTTCCCTTTGCTTGACGATTCACCACCTCTCCTGCGTCGTGGCCTTGTAGGTGTAACTTCTTCAAGGGGGTCGTTAACGGGTTGATCGGGTTCATCAAGGGGGTCGTCGTTTAAGTTCATTTGGGGCAAGTTATCCGACGCGGAAGTCGTGTAGTTCCCCGAATCGGATGTTTTTGATCTTTTACCTCCTCCTCGTTTTTTTGGAGCCGTAGGACCACGCTTGTCAACCAACTCAACGGGGACCCACTTCGGGTGACTTCTCGCAACTTCCCATGCCTTCACGTGTGGAAAACTCCTCTTGCCGTAGACGTCGCAATACATTTCGGTTGCTTGTTGCATGATTGTCGCCTCGCTCGCTCCACTTTGTGGGTTTCGGTTCTACAAAATATATAAAAGGTTATGTTTTAAAAAAAAAAAAAAACTGTTCTGTTTTTTAAAAAAAAAAACTGTTCTGTTTTTTATAAATAAAACTGTTTTCTGTTTTTTTATAAATAAAACTGTTTTCTGTTTTTTTTTTAAATAAAACTGTTTTCTGTTTTTTTAAAAAAAAAACTGTTCTGTTTTTTTATAAAAAAACTGTTCTGTTTTTTTATAAATAAAACTGTTTTCTGTTTTTTTATAAATAAAACTGTTTTCTGTTTTTTTTTTAAATAAAACTGTTCTGTTTTTTTTAAGGACAAAACTGTTCTGTTTTTTTTTTTAAAAACTGTTCGGTTTTTTTTATTTTAAAAAACTGTTCGGTTTTTTTTTTTTTTTTTTTTTTTTTTATAAAAAACAGTTTTTAATGAAAAAAGATTAAAACTTTAATAAAAACATACCTTTTGAACGAAACAACCGTTGAACTTACTAATTTTCCCGTTCAAATCCGTCCACTTCGACGTCATTTGGTCCATGTTTCGTATCCTTGCACCGGGAAGTTGCCTAAAATGATTAATGACCCGTCTCCAAAACGCATCCTTTTTTTGCTCGTTGGCATGTTTCTTGTTCTCCGAGCAGTGCAAATACGCCTGCACCAAGGACACCTCCTCCTCGCTCGTCCAAAGTTGTTGGCCGGGTTGGACGATTTCGTGAACGGCATCATTTTCTTCTCTTTCTTCTTCTTCATCTTCCTCGTCTTCGAACGGTTGTTCTTGATCGTAATCATCATCGTCGTCAAGACTTTGTTGTGGTTCACGATACGCGGTTGCAAAATGATGGAGAATTGTGTTGTCTTCTAGTAGTGGGTCGATTGTGTGGGGTTGGGTTTGATACGTTTGCGATTGAAATTGGTGAGGTTGAAACGGTGGAACGAACGGTTGGTTATGGTACGTTTGCGATTGAAAGGGTGGATATTGTTGGGTTTGAAAGGGTGGATATTGTTGGGTTTGAAAGGGTGGGACTTGGTCGGGTTCGTCTTGCAACCTAAAGCGCTCCGGCTCACCAAGATTCGCTCGAACCTTGGGCCTTACGGGATTTTTCTTCGTACCCGAACCTCTTTTTTTCGATCCGCCACCTCTCTTGCTTGAACCTTCCATATTTCTTGTAAAATTATTTAGATTGAGTTGGAGAGTGTTTTAATTTTTTGTATTGAGTGTGAGAATAGTTGAGAGGTTTTTGAGTTTGTGTATTGAAATAGGTTGGATTTATATAAAAAAAAAGGATTAAATATAATCCAAACGGTCCAAAAAATACCCAACGGTCATGTTCCAACGTTCGAAAATTGAAAGTTCAACGCGTTATGTGCAGCACACGTTGATGTTTCCACGCGTTATAGAAACACCGGCGGCGGTGTTCCGTTCCACTTCAACGAGTGATGAAGACTCATCACGCTCCCGCCCCGGGTTACCTAAGGTAGAGGTGCACAAATGAGAGTTGGGGTTTATTTTGGCAGAATGGCAGGCAAAGGTAGAGGTGCACAAAAAGGTTTTTTTTTTTAGAACCGGATCTGGGTTCGCTCAACAAAGTCAACAACCGGTTCCGGGTATGTTTGGTTATTTTACTTGGTTTTGACCCCCGGCTCGATACAAATTATGTATCTAGCATTCTAGTCCTCATGCCCTACCTTAGCTTTGTTATTGGTGGAATTTACTGAGTATGATGATGATGGTTGGACATTTATACAAAAGTATATTTCTAATTTCTAATGATATAATTTGTCTAATAATGGTTTTGTAATTATTTTCATGTAATAAATGTATATATTTCTAATTTATAATGATATATATATATATATATTTTTAATATAAAAACATTACATGTTATATGCTTACCAGTGTTTGTATTACCCGTCGCGTTATGCGGACACCTTTCTAGCATTTCCATATTAATATTCAAATTTAGATAGAAATCAATAAAGATAGCTCATCTAACCTAACTTCATCCAGTAGGATGCTGTTAAATTGAATAAAATATACCCATAAGAGGAATGGAGTGGGGATAAAAATGAGAGAAAAATCTAAATTAGGGTTTGTTAGCAACAAATCCACAATAAGCTACTTTTATACTTCATAACTTCAACATGGACCTTCCAGTTTATCAGCATCCAAGAACGGCCCCTCACCATTTGCTCATAGTGGGTCTTGAACCCTCACCACCACTTTAGGAGAGAAGCACTTTTTCACCACCTTGATACCATTGAACAGTGGCGAAGTTTGAGATTTCCGACCGGGGGTCGAAAAAGTATATACCTAATAAAATTATAAAACCAGTGGGCGAAAACGCATATACCTAAAAAAATCTATACGAAAACTATACACCAAACACTACTGAGCGAAAAGTTCAGGGGGTTGAGCGCCCCCGTCCCTACAAAGTTGCGCCCCTGCCATTGAACAACATTTGAAGTTAGAAGCATGAACTTGTAACAACAGTTAAATTTACAAATCACTTTACTAACCATATCATACATGATAGAGGACGTAAATTTTGAGTGATAATTATGAATAACCTAAAAGTTGGATACCATAACGCATAAACATCTATGCAATTTAAAGCAAATTTGCTAAAGAGCATTCTAGCGTATTTAATCTTTACTATACAGATCAATCATTTTTCTATCATGAAACTGAAGATAGAGTATAATGTTGTGAAAACTAGAAGTATAATACAACAAGTAAATAGCTATAACAAGTAAAATACTAAATATTAATCTTGATATTTGAAAAAAAAAGAGTATATGGCAGCAAAAGTGAGTGCAAAACTTTAGTAAACAATATAGAGACAAAGTGCCAATGATGGCTAGATGAAGTTGGCCAAAGTGTGTGATCTAGTGACTAGTTCTAAGGCTAGGGAGACGTCTGGTTCTGGGTTTGATCCACACAAGTGGCGATATTCGAGCGAGTTTACTTCATGGGACGACATCCGGTGTTTTAGTGTGAATAACCCCTCTGGGGCCAGACACCAGGTTTCGAACTCGGGTTTGTCTACGGTAGGTTTGCCTACTAAAAAAGGTACAGAGGCAGAACCTGTAAAGTTCTAAAAAAACAGAGGACGAAAACTGTAGATTTAGAAAAAAAAAGGACTAAACCGTACACCAAGAGTTTAAACATAAACAAAAAGGGAAGAAGCAAAAACAGTGATTAAACGCACATATTATACCCGCCTAAATAATCGGTGAGGAGAAATTGAGAAGACCCAACACTTCAAGTTCGAAGATCGAACAATATGGTACTCTCTTTCGATCTCATTTTATACAATTTATAGTCTAATTGTTCGTAAGTTTCATCGATTTCATGTTGTTTTCCAGTTCTCAATTGCCGCTATCAACGATACAGATTCGAAAGACCAGTGGGAACCCCTCGCCCCTACCAAAGAAGCTCAGGCAAACCCTAGTTTTTCATTTATTTAATTTTGTGTATATATATCGTTATATATACTTATATGTATGTGTTTTGGTACTTGATGCAGTTGATGTTTGTTAATTTGTGGTTGTTGTGTGTAATTTGTTTGTCTTCTACATCTGAAAATGCCCTAATGTTGACTATTTGTTAGTATGTGAGAAGGATAAGTTTTGTAGGATGTTAATTTTGTGATAATTCTTTTCGAAATAGGCGTATGCAAGTGTATTGTGTACATGTGGTTTTAAGGAAATTTATGGTTTAGAAAGAGAGGTGGATTAGTTTGGGTGATGCTAAAGGTTGTACTTATTTTGTGAAAGACTAAATGCTAATAAGGATGCTGTGGTTCTTTCTTTGGAATTGAAGGAGTATATTATAATGTCACATATTAGTGTATATCCGAAGGCCGTTAGAAGTTAGAACTTATGATGATGGTTAGTGTTAGTATCACACGAGCAACACACGGACAAACACAAACAGAAAAGCAGTATAAATACGAGAGATTTTACATGGTTTGGGCACGGTGTGCAACCGACGTCCACGAGAGATATATCTATAGACTAAAATTAGGGTTAATATCTTAGTCAACAAGTTAACTAAACTGGACCTAATTGATAAGGGCCAGTCAAACCCTAATCTGCTCCTCCTAATACCAACTGTCTGTAAATGGGCTGAAGCTTGCATATCTCAACAGTTAGAAGGGAAAGCTACTATGACAATGTTGTTTTACCCTAATGGTGATAGCGTTAAAGAACTGCCGCATAATGGACTAGAATGCTAGATACATAATTTGTATCCCAAGAAAACCCTACATGCATATGCTTGTGTTGAATGAATTATATGTATTTATGGTATAGATTGCATAGATTTACGTGGTTAAGTTGCTAAATGTTTTTTTTTTAAGTTTCTGTTATATTAGCATTGACCGGTAACTGATGACAGAATGAAGGCGTGATATGCGTTCGTATTAACATTCACGTTAAACTGAAGCAAGAAACTGATGCTTATCTAGAATTAGTCATGTGATTGATTGACTTTATGTACCTTCTATGCCACCAGGAATTTCGCCTCTCACAAATTTATCAAGAAGGACTTTTGAAGTTACAAGCAAAGGAGTATGAAAAGGCCCGCGAACTTTTAGAAAGCGTGTTAAAAGATGACCTTCTTCCAAATGGCCAGGTCAAAATTGGTTCCAAGAATCCAACAACTTCACCAGCATGATAATACCACTTACTTTCACCACATAATTTCATAAACTTTCTTAAATCTCTTTTTTCATGTCAGGTCGATGATGGTGGTAGTGATGGTCATTTGTTGCAACTGAGGTTAGTTCACTACTCATTTTTCACATTTCGTCGTAGCTTATTGGTTTTGTATGATTTGATTTGTAAGATTCATTTGTAAAGCTTTGATCTGAACTAGCGTTGAACTTCTACCTTACCAGTGTACATATGTTTTACTGACAGATTTTTAACTCTGAAAAATCTCGCGACTGTATTTCTTCAACAAGGCCCAGCCCACTATGAAAGTGCACTTCAATGCTATCTTCAAGCTGTAGAAATTGATTCCAAAGATTCTGTTGTATGGAATCAGTTGGGGACATTGTCATGCTCGATGGGCTTGTTGAGTATCTCTCGTTGGGCATTCGAGCAAGGGCTTTTATGTAGTCCCAACAACTGTAAGTGTTTCACTGGATATTTTTTTTACATGTATTATGTGCAAGACTTATGTTTAATGCACTTAATGTTGATGCATTTAGGGAATTGCATGGAGAAACTGCTGGAAGTTCTTATTGCTATTGGTGATGAGGTTGCATGTCTTTCGGTTTCCGAGTTAATTCTAAGGCATTGGCCTTCACATTCTCGTGCGTTACGCGTCAAACATGTAATTGAAGAATCTGAACCAACTCCTTTTGCTCCAAGAGGTATAGACAAACTGGAACCACATCACGTTCGACTCAAATTTCTAGACAAAAGGAAAGCAACAAATGATGACCTACATGGCAGTAGTACCAAAAGGTTAAACCAGGATATAACGTTAAATCTTCCAGAAGCTTCTTGGACAGCACTAGCTGGTGAGCTATTAGGGATCTTGATTCCGTTGAATGAAAATGACCCTAAAAAGGAATCTCATCAAGCGTACCGATCTGCAGATGCTAGATTGATCATACATCTGCCTCCTAGTTCAGATAAACAAAAAATAAATAATGATATGGAGACCGAGGCTGCTGAGCGTACCAACACAGAGACCATTTCGTATGAACCGCACCAAGAAAGACGAAGCAGTCGACTTAGAAGTAAGAAACCCGATAAGGAAGAAACCGATCTTACGACCCCTAAGGATCTAGTCAAACTTGTTCCTAATTTTCTGGAACCGTTTATCACGGTTGAATCAGAAGTTACAGAATGCTCCGAGGTTATGACCAGTACCCAAAATAACGAGTCAACCTATGTTGCTAGGTTTGTCGGTGAAGCGTCAAATAATCATGGTGCGTATCATATTGGCCACTTGCTCTTAGAGGAAATCGCATGTAGAGGAATTTCATACCGGGACGCCTTTGCAAAGTTTTTAGAGTTGGAAAAATTTACGAGGAATTCGGGTGAGAGCCGGACCCCTGAGTGCAGTCTTTTTCTTGCTGAGCTGTCTTATGACTTTGGGATACAATTGTCACACACATCAACTGATTTTATGACAATGGCGTCTTATCATCTTTGTAAAGTCATAGAATCTGTAGCTTTGGAGTACCCAACTGACGGCTCTTCTATAGGTTCTCTGTTGGACAGTAAACGGGCCTTTTGGGCCCGTTTCTTCTGGCTAAGTGGAAAGTTTTCGCTTTTCAATGGTAATAAGGAAAAAGCCCGGAAAGAGTTCGGTGTTTTATTGGCGTTATTTACATCCTGTGGAAAGGAAGCGAATGCTCTTGGCTCTATTAGTCTCCCGCATTTGAAGGTATCAAAGGAATTGACTGTTGATTCGGTTCTGCATGAGGTTAACCTATTAGAGGTTGAGTTTTTGATGAAAAATGCGGTAAACGACATGATTGAAAAAGACATGCATTCAGAGTGCATTAGCTTGCTTTATCCTCTTCTGTTTTGTACGAAAGATGATAGTAATGTTTCTGTTCCATCGGTTCTCAATAAAGACGGTGAAGGACTTACTTCAACTGAGTTATCTGCGCTAAACGTTATAATCAAAGCATGTGAAAAATCCGAAATGGTAGATCCAAATATTTACTTAAGATGCCACAAGCGGAAACTTAGACGTCTCATGGCTGCGACCGGAGTGGAAGAGCGTTTTCTGTCTCACAAATCGTCTGATATGGCACCCGCTTCTGAGACCGAATCAAATGAAACATTAACCACAGGGTTGCATCCCGTTCTTTGTGAAGAAATTAAGGCAATTTCCCAATGTATCCTCGAGTTGAAGAACTCCATCAGTCCTTGTGGAAGTATCGTAAGTTGAATGTTTTCAAGTGTTAAAAATTTAAAATAATTTATTAAGTTTATTAATGAACTCTTTTGTTTAAGAAAGATCTGCAAAGGGATTCAAATTGTTTGCTTTCTTTTTTCTTTTGTTAAGATCCGTAAACCTTTTTATCATAGTTGTTAAAAGCCATCGCCTCTTGCGCCTAGGCCCATTTTTTAGGCGAGGCGAGGCCAGGCAATTGCGCCTTGAGTCAAGGCAATTGCGCTTTAATTCTCCAAGTGATGATTCACACATAGGTTCCGACGCGATTCCTAGATTCCTTAAGAGTTTCCAACAAAATTCTCTAAAATCCGGCAAGATTCCAGGAAAATTTCTACTTTTATTCAAGGAAAATCACTTTTCTACACTAATACATTAATATTTTAGAACTTTTGATACTAAATAGATGATATTAAATGTTATATAATAGGTTTTGTTTATTCTATTTGTAGAATATTATTATTTTTCTAATATTTTTTTTCATTGTGCGCTTTTATTTTCTTAGGCTCTCGCTTTTTTTTTTTGCGCCTTGAGCCTAGGCCCCAGGCGAGGCCTATGTGCCTAGCGCCTTTAATAACTATGGTTTTTATGTACCTTTGGTGTTTGTTCACAGAATGGTTCTATTGTTCCTATGAAAATCATTGGTGATATTCAATCTTTGCTGCTAGCAGTTATGTGCCATATAACAAGCATATGTTTTTCTAAGAAATCGTTAGGAGTCGGTGATCTAGACGATAAAGAAAGACACGAAAAAGGCTGTTTTGTAGATGCTGCAATTGTATTTTTCCGACTTCAACATCTGAATCCGAATGTTCCCGTGAAAACTCAAGTATGCGGCACATATCTTACTCCAGATGAAGTCAATTCACTCTTTTGTATTTTCTTATTTTGACATTTTTATTTTATTTTTTCAGGTTGAATTAATAATTGCAATCCATGATATGCTTGCTGAGTATGGCATCTGTTGTGCAAGTGCCAACGGAGAAGAAGAAGGAACGTTTCTTAAACTCGCAATAAAGCATCTTTTATACTTAGACATGAAGCTTAAGTCAACCTCGGTCAACACTCAATGTGATGACCAAGTTTCCCAAGAAGGTGATACAAACGAAGAAGCAAGCAATCTATTTCTGGAATCCGGAAAACAGTTAACCGAAGAGGAAAAAGAAGATCTTGAGATTGAAATCGACACCGCTTTAGATCAATGTTTTTTTTGTTTGTACGGTTTGCATCTTAGATCTGATTCATCGTACGAAGACGATCTATCCGTGCATAAAAATACAAGCCACGGAGATTATCAAACAAAAGAACAATGTGCAGACGTTTTCCAGTATATTCTTCCATACGCTAAGGCTTCTTCTGTAAGCTTTTCATAAATCATAATCATTCAGTTCTTATTTCTTACGTTTTATATAGAATCTTTTTTACACAATATTAATATTTTCAGAGAACTGGATTGGTTAAACTACGAAGAGTACTAAGAGCGATACGCAAACATTTTCCTCAACCACCTGATTATATGTTGGATGGAAATCCAATAGAAAAATTCTTGGATGACCCAACGTTATGTGAAAATAAACTGTCGGAAGAGGCTGGATCCGATGGATTTCGGGACGTCATAATGAAATTTATATATCAAGATAGTTCAGTTCTCAAACAGCAGCCAACAACTATAGAAAGGTACATGATTCTATACAAATTCACAGCTTTATCATAATTGTTTATTATATATTTATATCATGCTATACTAAAGTCCTGGTATTATAGTGAACCGTATATGGATGTATATCGCAACTTGTATTATCTTCTTGCGCAATCAGAGGAAATGAGTGCGACTGATAAATGGGCTGGATTTGTGCTCACTAAAGAAGGCGAAGAGTTTGTACAACAAACGGCGAAACTTTTTAAATATGATTTACTGTTCAACCCTTCGCGTTTCGAGAGTTGGCAAAGCCTCGCCACCATTTATGATGAGGTAAAGTTATAACTTGATCATATAACATATCTGGCAAATAAAATTTGTAAATTTTTTAAAGTTTTATTTTGCAGGAAGTGGACTTGTTGCTGAATGATGGCAGTAAGCAGATAAACGTCACAGGCTGGAGAAAGAATGAAACTTTTGCTCGGAGAGTCGATACAAGTCGAAGGAGGAGTAGGCGGTGTTTGTTAATGACTTTGGCCTTAGCGAAAACGGCAATCCAGCAGGTTGACTTTTATGATTTCAAAAGAGTAAATTGCCATTTTCGTCCTGAGGTTTGGTTAGTTTTGCGATTTTCGTCCAAAGGTTTTTTTTTCCGCATCTGGATCCAAAAGGTTTGAAATCTTGCCATTTTCATCCGGCTCGTTAACTCCATCCATTGTTCTCCATTAAGTCAGAGGTTTTTTAGTTAACTTAAAGGGCAATTCGGTCTTTTTTAGGGGTATTCGGTCTTTTTACATAAAGTGAAAAAAAAAAAAAACGAATTGCCCTTTAAGTTAACAAAAAAGACGGAAATACCCTTGACTTAACGGATTAAAATGAATGGAATTAAGGAGATGGATGAAAATGGCAAGATTTTAAACCTTTTGGATCCAGATGCGGAAAAACAAACCTTTGGACGGAAGTCACAAAACTGGCCAAACCTCAAGGACGAAAATGACATTTTACTACATTATAAACATATGATCTTTTGAAACTTAAGTAATCATGATTTGAGGTTTAAATGATTTCAGGGGGAGATCCATGATTTATTGGCACTGGTGTATTATGACGGTATTCAGAACGTGGTGCCGATATATGATCAGAGATTGAATTTACCTGTAAAAGATGCTGAATGGACAATATTTTGTCAGAATTCTATGAAGCATTTTGAGAAGGCTTTTGCTCAGAAGTATTGCTATTTTCAGTTACCTCTTTTCCTCTGATATCCGAGTTACAATATTTACGTTTTCTTTTTGTTAGCAGGGAAGATTGGTCTTACGTCTATTACTTGGGGAAACTTAGCGAAAAGCTAAAATACTCGCGCGAGACATCATTTGCGTATTATGAAAAAGCTATTGCTTTGAATCCGTCAGCTGTAGATCCGTTCTATAGAATGCACGCTTCACGTTTGAAGTTACTTCGGTCATGTGGCAAAAATGATAAGGAAGCGTTGAAGGTTTTATTCCATTTCCCTCATTTCTTACACTTGTTTAGGCCTGTAAATGAACCAAACGAACACGAACGTGGGTGTGACGTGTTCATTCATTTAACTTTAACCGAACTCAAACACGAACACGAACACAAACGTATAACCGAACACATTTTTTGTTCATTAAGAAAATGAGCATGTTCGTGTTCGTTTAAAACCTAAACAAACAGTTCACAAACGTAAATGAACATAAAAACAAACTTTTACGAACATAATATAATAAACATAACAAACACAAATGAACATAATTGACCAAACATAAACGAAAATAAAGTAGTTTTTTATATAGATTATTGATTAATTACGATTACTTCAATTCAAATGCCCATTATTTATTACTAGAAAGCCCAATTACTAGTTAGTTGTTTTTATATGAGTGGTTAGAAATCCCGTTTAATGTTTATATTTATATGGATACAACTACTTATGTATTTATTGAAATTTAAACGAACATAAACAAACATAAACGAACATAGATGAACGAAAATAAATGAGCGAACATAAACGGACGTTCATGAACATATATGAACGGACAAAGCATGTGTTCATGTTCGTTCGTTTATTTAAATAAACGAACTTCCCGCCGAACAGTTCAAGAACGTTCAGTTCATTTACAGGCCTACGCTTGTTTTTTAATCATACAGTTAGGGATAATTCTTTGTTTTTCAGATTGCTGCGGTGCATTCTTTTAGCCAATCAACGAAGGAGACGGTTATGAATATTCTTGATAAAACCGATACTGATACATTGGATACAGGTGAAATGTGGCACATGCTTTACAACGATTGCCTTTCTGCTTTGCAAATATGTGTCGAAGGGGACCTCAAACATTTTCACAAAGCGAGATATATGCTTGCTCAAGGGCTATACAACAAAGGTGAAAGCGGAGATATAGAAAAGGCGAAAGATGAACTTTCTTTTTGCTTCAAGTCATCCCGTTCTTCTTTTACAATCAACATGTGGGAAATTGATAGTATGGAGAAAAAAGGAAGGTAAGAATACCTAACTTTTTATTGCATCTCAAATGCTGTTAAAAGTCAACAGCTATATTATACATACATATGTTGTATGTATTTAATTTCATTTTTTTGGGTTTCAGGCGAAAAACACCTAGCACGGGTGGGAATAAGAGAGTTCTTGAAGTTAATTTGGCAGAAAGTTCTCGTAAATTTATAACTTGCATTCGGAAGTATATTTTGTTCTACCTGAAGCTTTTGGAAGAGAGTGGAGATATATCAACTCTTGAACGAGCTTACATTTCTATTCGAGCAGATAAACGGGTATTTTTTTTTTTTTGCAGTATTTTACTAAGATGAAGCATTTTATTTAAAATCTATTATTCTTATTCTTACTGAAACCATTTGCATTGGATTATCTATAAATGCAGTTCTCATTATGCCTTGAAGATCTTGTTCCTATAGCTCTTGGTAGGTACATCAAAGCATTGGTATCCTCCATTAATCAAATCAAGACTGGCACAAGCACCGATAGCAACGGTTTAGAGCATCTTCTGGAGAAAATGTTCTCTTTGTACATCGAGCAGATGAATTTATGGTCAGATATTTGCAGTTTGCCTGAAATCAAGTGCCCAGAATTATCCGAAAGCAGCTTATTTGGGTATGTTACCCTTAAATAACTCTATTTATGTAATTTATAGAATCTTTGATTTCTTATAATTGACATTGACGCTTGTACATGATACGCGTCTTATTGCTTGTGCAGGTATCTTTTCAAGTATATCCAAATACTTGAGACCAACGGTAGGTTAGAAGCACTAGAGGGAATAAATGAGAAGATGAGAAAACGGTTAAAAAACCCTAAGTTGTCAAACAGCAACTGTGCTAAAGTTCATAAGTACGTTTCACTGGCTTGGTGCCGAAGTCTTGTGATTAGTATGGCTTCAATAACACCACTAAATTCCAGATTTTCAACAGAAGCCCAAACGATAGACGGTGGTTCCGTAAATACCCAACTACTTTGTATCGATCTACATGCGGATGAATTATGGAAATCATCATTTGAAGATGCAAACCATTTGAAAGTTCTAGAAACTAAATGGGGTTCTTTATTGTCGAATATTAAGGATGTTGTGATTAAGCGACACTCAGAAGAGAATTTGGAAGATGCTACTATGCTACTTAGATCCTGTTACAATTTCTATAAGGATTCCACTTGTGCGTTACAACCATCTTATGTACGTCTCTATGTAGTGCCGTGTCAGCCGTCGGCAGAAATAAATTTTCAGTCAAACATGCATGCAGTTGACATTGTTGAAACGAATACCGCAAAGAAGCTTCTGTTGTGGGCTTACACACTGTTGCATGGACGCTGCTTTACAAATGTGGCAGTGATTATAAAGCATTGTGAAGAGACTGTAAAGGTATGCAATTAAAGTCCAAAGGCATTGTTTTATCGGTTGCTATACTGTTGCTTCTTCAGCAAGAAACTTTTATTAATAGCATGTTACCGTTTCTTCACTGCAGTCAAAGATGAAGAAGGGTGGAACTTTATCTACACCTCCAACTTCCGCCATGCACTCTGTTATCGCTAGTCAGACAGGTTCTCCCTCTCTCTCTCTCACACACACACAAACACACACTATCAATAATGGCCGAAATCTTAAGACACTAGTTAATAATAGCATAAAACCTTCTAATTCATTCCATGCAAAAACTGGCTTTAATTTTTTAACTTATATCTGGAGTAGAATGCCATTTTCGTCCCTGAGGTTTGGTCAGTTTTGCGACTTTGTCCAAAGGTTTGTTTTTCCGCATCTCGATCCAAAAGGTTTGAAATCTTACCATTTTCATCCGGCTCGTTAACTCCATCCATTTTACGCCGTTAAGTCATAGGTATTTCTGTCTTTTTTTGCCAACTTAAAGGGCAATTCGGTCCTTTTCACTATATGTAAAAAGACCGAATTGCTCTTCATTTTGACAAAAAAGACGGAATTACCCCTAACTTAATGGAGAAAAATGGATGGAGTTAACGAGCCGGATGAAAATGGCAAGATTTCAAACCTTTTGAATCCAGATGCGGAAAACAAACCTTTGGACGAAAGTCGCAAAACTGACTATACCTCAGGGACGAAAAAGGCATTTTACTTTTATATCTAACACTAGTTATTTCACGCCCCGCTTGCGGTATGCTCATATAATGTATATATGCGTGGGCGCTCGGGGGGCAAAAGTGAAAGTGCACTAATTTTAACGTTATTTTACTAATTTCGTGAAAATAACGTTAAAAGAGGGGGACGGTTAATCATGCATCATGTGGTGGCGTTGATAGCCAAAAGACAAAGGGGTGCATGCACTAATCGGCGTTTGTCTCAATTGCTGAGTGTTATGTGCCTTATGTCCAAGGCTTGATGCAAAACCACAATCGAGCCGGGGGTCTCATTGGAAGCAGCCTCTCTATTCCTACGGGGTAGAGGTAAGGCTGTCTACATCTCACCCTCCTCAGACCCTACCTTAGCTTTGCTATTGGTGGGATATACTGAGTATGATGATGATGATGATCTAACACTAGTTATTTATAAAAAACAAAACTAACATCTGCGTGTCGGGTGTAGGCAAGGATGCAGTTGGAATTTCCGGTGGAAAAGAGACTACAACATCTACTAGTGCGATGAATGTGGACCCTACTCTCACCGAAACTAAAAATCAAGAAAACCCGTCTTCTAAGCCGGAAACTGGGACTAGTTGTGATGAGGTGTCTGCTTCATTGCAAGAACCCGAGACAGTGATACGTGCTACTTCGGTTGACTGCAGGTCAAACGATGATAATGTTGGTGAAAACTGCAAAATTTCATCAGCAGTACCACTTCTGATTCACTGCAACAGTGCTGATGTGGCAACAAGCAATGCAGATGAGCCACAAGCTGCTGAAAGAGCAGATTGATAAGAGATTGATGTCTGCATGCAACAAGAGATTTGATTGCGTTTGTTTGTATCAATTGTTGTATGAGAACTTTTTTTTTTCCTCCACGGCTGAAGTTATAGGATGTAAGCAGAAATGTATATTAGATGTTAGAAATGTTCTGAGAATGAAAGTAGGTTGGTTGGTTATATGTTGGATTAGAATGGTTCAATGCTGGATTTGATGTTAGAAATGTTCTGAAAATGAGATTAGTTCCTGGTGTTTTGAAATGTGCATTTTTAGTTCTTCAAATGTTTTTGTTGCATTAGTGGTCAAATTTGGACTATTTTGTAACAGTCAAACTCTTGTAGCTTTCTGGTACTAGCAGTTGAGATAAGGGTGTATAGTCCAATCAATAGCATATGCTTAACTTCTAGATTAATATCTAAGTAAATTTAATGAAATAGTTTGACAAGTTTATTAATTAATTCTTGACTAGTATTCTACTTAATAGCTCAAGATTATGTATATTCATTCATACATCTTAACAACTATAATTTAAAGAAATTGGCGATGAGGCCACCATCGTCAAAAGGGGGCCTAATTAGACGTCACCATCATAAAATCTTCTGTTCATTTTAGTTGTGTTATTAACAAATATTAATATTAATTTAATAGCTCAAGATTACGTATATTCATACATCTTAACTAGTATAATTTAAAGAAATTGGTGATGAGGCCACCATCGTCAAAAGGGGGCCTAATTAGACCTCACCACCACAAAATCTACTGTTCATTTCAGTTGTGTTAATAGCTCAAGATTATGTATATTCATACATCTTAACAAGTATAATTTAAAGAAATTGGTGATGAAGCGCCATCGGCAAAAGGGTCTAATCAGATCTCACCACCACAAAATCAACTATTCATTCCAGTTGTGTTATTAATAGAAAATTCATTTCAGTTGTGTTATTAATAGAAATAGAAATAGAAAATAAATATTAAATAAATATGTTTGAAATAAAGAAATTAATTTAATCTATTTGAGAATTTCATCTCTACATCCAAAATAGTGCAAATGTGTAGCGCAATTGCGAAATTAGAAAGTTTTAACCGGGATGATATTTTATTTATCTTTTTTTATATTTCATTTAAGTACTATGCTGATGATAAATTAAGAGATCATATTATAGGGTGGAAGGAGTGCTGCCTAAATGGGGAGTGGTATACTTTTCCCTACCCAATAATCTTATGTCATGTCAACTCCCCCATTCATGTCTCTCTGATCATCCGGTTTTTCTAAAAATTCCCCAACACTATAGTCACAGAATGGGGCATCGAAGGTGCCTCTTCCACCCTAAGAAAACGGTAACATTGGATATCCAAAAATTTATCCTAGGTATCATACCAAACTACCAAAGGTTAAGGACTCCTCTAATTAGGGGAGTGGGGGTGGTATCACTTACAAAAATTCTATCACTCACAAACATCCAATCAAGTTCCGTCATGTCATCAACCACTATTCTATCACTCACAAGCTTTTTTTAGTGGCGGTGGTCATCGCTTAATTCCATCGCTCACAACTATTTTTTTGTTTTTATAAAGTTTATAAAAAAATCTTACAAGTTTATAAAAGAAACAATTTTTTTATGACAAGGACCAAACCTGCCAGTTTTAAAAGTTGAAATTAAAAAGAATAAGATTTAAATAAGTTTTGTAAATAACTATAAATCACAGGGACTGAATGTGTTAAAAATGAATCAAACTTTTCAAAAACATCAGCTCCATCTTCAAAAACCACATGGACTGAAATTCCGGCGAAGCCAACAAATTCCGGTGAAACATCAGCTCCATCAGATCTGAACGTACAAGTATTAATACACAACGTACAAGTCATACACATACAAAAGAATTTTTATAACGCGTGAAGAGTTCAGCACGTTGTTAATTCCACGCGTTATGGTTGAAGGTGGCGGCAATGTGCAACTGGCCATCACTGGTGATGGAGGGGCCATCACGGACCACCCCCAGTCCCCTTAGTTTTGCCCACTTAGGTGCTGTTTGTTTTTGCAGACATAAACTGTCTGCAAGCTGATTTCATCTGTTTTCATGTCTGCAACTGAAGATGTGGTCTGAAGCTCTGCAAGCTGAAAATAGAAGACTGTTTGTTTTTTTTAAAAGATAATGTCTGCACAAACTAAAGCATCATACATTCATGAGCAACTACACCAGCCAAACTCTCTGCATTCTCTCTAAACACCAGCCACCGCCACCACTTCATCATCATTGTAACACCCTAACCCGGAAGGGCTGACGTGTCACAATAACAGTATCATAAACAAAAGTAATAATTCCATTTATTTATTTATTTATTGGACGAGGATACAACAACAACTAAACTTAAGGTTAATATACAAACAGAGACATTCGACTTAATTAACTAACATCTTCAGATTTATTCCTAGGCTTTATTCTTCTCTCTCTTTCCCGCCCAAAGTAACCTGCTGACCTGTATATACAAAAAGTTTACGGAATGAGCCGAATGCTCAGTACGGAATAATAGGCTCAAATAACAAATAACCCTTTATGCGAAAATGATACGATGCAAGAACATAATTTCATAATCATATCTTACGGATGTACCCATGAGCAACTTAAAACGTGACAATACACAGGTAGCTACTCCTGCATAATTATCACATGAGATGGCGAGTTGGCATACCCGCTATCCACCTCCTTAACTTAAATCCTAGGATCGATCCATACGCCTCCTAATAGCCTTATGTACCACACTTGTACTTAAGAGACGCCGTGAACTGATCTCTTCGTCACGGATGGAGCACATGATGTTGATGCCGCAACAACATGCTCGTGGGACACTCCACGAGAAGCGATACTCAGGGTATCAGAGTACAAATGGTCTTATTCACATAACTTATAAAACTTATTTTCATAACAAAACGGAACATATATTGGAACATGCGATAATGAGTATACAACATAATACTATCGCATGACATGAAAGCTAAATCAAATGATTAGAATAGGAATCGAACGGTCTGTCAAATGAATCGATAATCAAAGATGTAAGGAGTTTTTAAAAGATATAATAATTTAGTGGTTTATAACAATTTGAATATGAAGCAATAAAGAGTGGGGTAAGGATCCGTACCTTAAAAATTCCAAAATGAAGCTACCTTGTGATAATATTTCAGATTTATATGGGCAGAGTTTAGACTACTGATTAAGCTTTTAACCTAAATTAAATAACATGCACACAAACTAGGTTAGTAACTTAATACAGCATTTACGATAACTCACGAGATTAAAATCCTCACAACGAATGACAAAGTGCGATACTTAAACATCCATCGGATTCATAATTAATGACAAAGTGAAATCACTTAAACATCTATCGGATTCACAACGAATGACAAAGTGTAAACACTTAAACATCCATCGGAATCACAATTAATGACAAAGTGAAATTACTTAAACATCTATCGGAATCACGACTAATGACAAAGCATAAACCCAATTTGAGCAGCACTTAAACATCCATTGGATTGATTTCAATCAATCGGACATTGAATCGTATCAGCGATTGAGTTAATACCCTGTTCTGCAGCACCCTGCTATACTTAATTAGTGTTTAGTGTGTGTTAATTGTGATAATCAGACGATAACTCGAAGCCTGAAACGAATTTCTTCGTCGAATGAACACCAGAAAGCAAGTGCCAATGTTCTGTATTTATAGTCGAAATTTACCCCCCCTTACGGACCGTAACAAATAACCCTTACGGTCCGTAAGGGTCATGAAATCCGTATAGGGTGGCCACGTGTGGGACTAGCTTAGCTGAGTCGACAGATTTTAAAATTTCAACTTCGGCAGCAAGTTATTAGTATAATTATCAAGTAGGAAATACCCCCCCTGAGTTTTAGGGGCCCTAATCCTGATTCTAAAAATTATGAAAATTCTAGGGTTTGTGCAGAATCACTTGGGTGTCTTAATTAGGGTTTCCTAGTGAGTAATTTATAAATAATAATAATAGTTTTGGTTGATATACCGAAAGATGGATTATAAAATAAATGTTTAGTTTATTATAAATTATTATTCTTTTATTTCTAAAAATAATGATTTTAAATTTATGGTTATTACAACTATTACCCCCTTAAAAGAAATTTCGTCCTCGAAATTAAGAATATAACATATCGCATAAGTAACGGAAACGGAACTTTCATAGCAGAGTTACTAACTTATATAACAAGAATCTCCTAAACACACATGTGTATCTGAAATTCATAATTACGTTCATGATTGTCAATTACCTTACATACGTGCCCTAATGATCCTTCTATAACGCATCTTAATAAAATATCTTACCGTACGAAAAGTCACTGGAGACTTACAGATAATAGAGTGACTATTGGTACTGATCTCTCCTACATAGATATGCTTAATCATAGCTAAAATATATTCACATAAGGTAAAGCATGAATGACTGTAAACAGAACAATTGAACATATATCAAAGAGTAAGATTTACCGATACTTCGACTAAAATTCTATTTCTAGAATAGATTAGGGTATAGAGAGCGAATAGATTCTTCAAATTCCCATGTTGCTTCGTGTTCAGAGTGATTTTTCCAAAGGACTTTAACAAACGGAATTACTTTCCTACGCAAAACCCTTTCTTGTCGATCTAAGATGGCTTCTGGTTCCTCTTCGTAGGACAAATCCTCGTGAATTGTAAGTAACGGATAACTAATGACATGGAGTGGATGATAATTATATCCTCTTAACGAGGAGACATGAAAAACGTTATGAACGTGAGAGAGTTGAGGCGGTAAAGCTAGTCGATACGATACTTCTCCAATTCTTTCAAGGATTTCAAACGGACCGATGAAACGGGGACTAAGCTTCCCTTTAATTCCAAATCTACGAACGCCACGCCAAGGTGATACCTTTAAGAATACGTGGTCACCAATTTTAAATTCGAGTGGTCGTCTATCTTGATTTGCATAGCTCTTTTGTCTGCTCTGAGCTTCTTTCAGTTTTTCTCGTGCCATTGTGACTTTTTCGTTTGTAATCTGAACTAGTTCTGGTCCTTCAATAAGCTTTTCTCCAACTTCATCCCAGCATATCGGTGCTCGACATTTCCGACCATACAAAAGCTCAAAAGGTGCCATGCCAATACTTGCTTGCCAACTATTGTTGTAAGCGAACTCAACAAGGCATAGATATTCATCCCAGTTTCCAGACCATTCAAGTGCACATGCTCGGAGCATGTCTTCCAAGGTCTGAATTGTGCGTTCCGACTGCCCATCTGTTTGTGGATGGAAAGCCGTACTAAACTTCAATCGTGTACCCCAAGCTTCCTGAAAACCTTTCCAAAATCGTGAGGTGAAACGTGGGTCTCTATCGGAAACAATGGAAGATGGTGTGCCACGGAGTCGAATAATTTCTTGAAGAAATATTTCGGATAACTTATTAACCTAAAATCCTTGCTGAATTGGTAGAAAATGTGCTGACTTTGACAATCTATCGACAACAACCCATACAACATCATTCTTCTTGAATGTCTTAGGCAAACCGGTAACAAAATCCATTGTGATCTCATCCCACTTCCATATGGGAATATCCAATGGCTGCAACAGACCGCTTGCTCGTTTGTGTTCAATTTTCACTTGTTGGCAAGTGAGGCATTTACTTACGTATCGAGCAATGTCTTCCTTCATGCCATTCCACCAGAAGTTCTGTCTTAAGTCTCGATACATCTTAGTAGATCCTGGGTGAATTGAAAATGGTGAGCTGTGAGCTTCGGCTAACAATGACTCACGAAGGGTGGAGTCATCGGGTACACAAAGTCTTTTACCGCACCAAATCACCCCATGATGGTCTATACTAAATTCAGATTGCTTACCCACCTCGAGATTTTGCACAATTGCCCAAAGTTCTCCATCTTGCTTTTGTGCATCTTTGATCCGTGATATGAGGTCGGGTTCAATCTGCATTCTAGCTAGATATCCATCAGATTTACTAACCTGAAGCCAAATGTTCATTCTTTCGAGATCCCTCCTAATACGAGGCTGAATTTGTAAGCAAGATATAGTCCTGGAATTCTTTCGACTCAATGCGTCAGCTACAACATTGGCTTTGCCTGGATGGTATTGAATATTTGCGTCGTAATCTTTTAAAAGTTCTAACCACCTTCTTTGCCTCATATTTAGCTCCTTCTGCGTAAATATATACTTGAGGCTCTTGTGGTCGGTAAAGATGTCACAACTCTCACCATACAGATAGTGTCGCCAAATCTTAAGTGCAAAGACGACTGCGGCTAATTCTAAATCATGTGTAGGGTAGTTAACTTCATAAGGCTTCAACTGACGGGAGGCATAAGCGATAACCTTCCCATGTTGCATTAGCACACAACCTAATCCTTTCTTTGAGGCATCACTATAGACTTGGTAACCTCCTGATCCAGAAGGGAAAGCGAGTATCGGAGAGGATACGAGTCATTTCTTCAATTCTTCAAAGCTTTTCTCTTGTTCGTCATTCCATGAGTATTTCACCCCTTTCCTTAGGAGTTTTGTCAGTGGTAAAGCAATTACCGAGAATCTTTCAACAAATCTTCGGTAATAGCCAGCAAGACCCAAGAAACTTCGTATTTCGGTAACAGAAGTGGGTCTTGGCCATTTTGTAATAGCTTCAACCTTTGTTGGGTCCACCATAATTCCCTCTGCTGATATGACATGACCTAGAAATGCCACTTGGCTAAGCCAAAAGTCACATTTGGAAAACTTAGCGTACAACTTCTCATGTCGCAAGGTTCCAAGTACTGCATCTAGATGTGCTTCATGTTCTTCACGACTCTTGGAATATACCAAAATGTCATCGATAAAAACAATTACGAATTTGTCTAGGAATTTGTGAAATACGCGATTCATCAAATCCATGAAGACTGCGGGTGCATTAGTTAGCCCAAAGGGCATAACCAAAAATTCGTAATGACCATAACGAGTACGAAAAGCGGTCTTGGGAACATCATCATTTTTTATCTTTAGCTGATGATACCCAGACCTTAGGTCGATTTTTGAGAAGAACTGAGCCCCCTGAAGTTGATCAAAGAGATCATCAATGCGAGGCAGAGGATACTGATTACGAATAGTAATCTTGTTCAGTTCTCGGTAGTCAATACATAAACGCATACTACCGTCTTTCTTCTTCACAAATAAGACCGGAGCACCCCAAGGTGAAACACTCGGTCTTATGAATCCTAGATCTAACATTTCTTGCAATTGTTCCTTCAACTCCTTCAGTTCCATTGGAGCCATACGATATGGAGCTTTAGAAATAGGCTCCGCGCCAGGAATCAAGTCGATGGTGAATTCTACTTGACGGTCAGGTGGTAATCCCGGTAGTTCATCCGGAAATACATCAGGATATTCACGAACAACGGAATGGCTATCGATACTCTTAACACTAGCAGAAGTATCCTTAATCGATGCTAGGAATCCATCACAGCCGTTTGATATGAATTTTCGAGCTTTGAGTGCAGAGATAATTTTAAGAGATTTATGAGCTTGAGTTCCCTGATATATAATATCAGGATGATGAAGATCACCGAAAATAACACGGCGAGAATGACAATCTATAGTTACGCGATGTCGAGACAACCAATCTATTCCTAGAATAACATCAAAGTCACACATATGTATTGGAAATAGGTCTGCCTTACACACAATAGATTCAATACGGACCAGACAATCTTTATATACGTAAGTGATTACGGATGAATTTTCCATGGGAGTGGAAATGGTTAAGGTATGATTTAAGAGAGTTGGTCTTATCGGAAGGTACTTAGTAAACGAATGGGATACTAAAGAATGAGTCGCTCCTGTATCGAATAACACATAGATACTATGTTTACCAAGTTGAAGGGTTCCCGACACAGTACCTGGGGCCTTAACAACATCAGTAGCAGAAAGTGCGAAAACTCTTCCTCCGACATTGGGTGGTGCAACGTTTGGTCGGTTATTCTTCTTAGTGTCTTTCTTTGTACACTCCTTGATCATGTGTCCAGTTTGGCCACATCTAAAGCATGCTCCTGTACTTCGGTGACATACGCCCTGATGTCGCTTACCACAAGTATTACATAGAGGATATGTAATTTGATTCGGGTTT
Source organism: Helianthus tuberosus (assembly GCA_030545235.1). NCBI lineage: Eukaryota > Viridiplantae > Streptophyta > Magnoliopsida > Asterales > Asteraceae > Helianthus > Helianthus tuberosus. Next base: position 51,521,491 of record CM060366.1, read on the forward strand.
ACATGTTGATTCAGTGGTTGAGCTCTAATAGGTTCTGCATACAACTGAATCTGGTTTTGAGCAGGCCTCGGGTTTTGTGTTCTAGGTTGCCATGGACGTGCCTGATTTCCAGAGTTTTGATTTCCTTGCACTTTGCGGTCTTGATGTTGTGGCGTAGTGGATGATTGGCCGATTGCCTGCTTAAATTGTCCATCTCTGTTTCTCTTCTTATTATCCTCAGTTCGAGATAAAAATTCTTTTCTCTCGAACTCAAAAGTTTTGATTGCATCAGCAACTTCGGTGATATCCTTAAATTTCATGTACATGATCGACTTCCGAATTCGATCATTGACTGCCCACTTGCATTTTTCTGCCTGGACTTCTGCTGATCCTGCAACTTCTCCTACAATACTAGCCAACCTTGAAAATCGAGTAATGAACTCAGAGGCCGGTTCATCACTCCCCTGTCGAATCACTGCATATTCCCTGATATAAGCTTCTTTATCAGCGGTAGAAAAATACTTGTCGTAAAAGATGTTGCGAAAGTCGACCCATGAAAGATTAGCGTCAAAATCATCCCCTCCTTTGACTTGCTTATATCCTTCCCACCAAGTTTGTGCGTCATCTTCAAGTTTGTAGGTAGCCAATCTAACTTTGTATTGCTCCGGAACTCCAAGAACTCCGAAGATCTTTTCAACATGAGTTATCCAGTTTCTTGCATCGACTGGATTAGTAGCGTGACTAAAGGATTTCGGATTTTGTTTTTGGAATTTAGCGATCCATATGTCTATACTATAGGTAGTATGGTTCGTGGTATTCTCATGAATTTCTTCACCAGAGATTGGATTCGTGTTATTACGTTCTGGATGACGAGTTTGTTGAATAACGGCCTCAACTGTTTGAGCAACAAGGTTTGGAAGTAACCCGGCAACAGCCTGGTTGATAGCATTAATTACGTTTGGATCAACTGGAGTCTCATTCGAAGAAGTGTTGTTACGCACATGGTTAGTACGAGTATTCCTACGTAGCGGACGACGAGGAGGCTTCTATAAGAATAGACATAGGAATTAAACCAAATAAGAGACCAAGTTGAATCCTATCATAGATATCTACCCATTCCTCACATGTTTTAATTACTATCTTCAAGTTTTCTACAGGAAAGAGCCTTTGCTCTGATACCATAGCTGTAACACCCCAACCCGGAAGGGCTGACGTGTCACAATAACAGTATCATAAACAAAAGTAATAATTCCATTTATTTATTTATTTATTGGACGAGGATACAACAACAACTAAACTTAAGGTTAATATATAAACAGAGACATTCGACTTAATTAACTAACATCTTCAGATTTATTCCTAGGCTTTATTCTTCTCTCTCTTTCCCGCCCAAAGTAACCTGCTGACCTGTATATACAAAAAGTTTACGGAATGAGCCGAATGCTCAGTACGGAATAATAGGCTCAAATAACAAATAACGCTTTATGCGAAAATGATACGATGCAAGAACATAATTTCATAATCATATCTTACGGATGTACCCATGAGCAACTTAAAACGTGACAATACACAGGTAGCTACTCCTGCATAATTATCACATGAGATGGCGAGTTGGCATACCCGCTATCCACCTCCTTAACTTAAATCCTAGGATCGATCCATACGCCTCCTAATAGCCTTATGTACAACACTTGTACTTAAGAGACGCCGTGAACTGATCTCTCCGTCACGGATGGAGCACATGATGTTGATGCCGCAACAACATGCTCGAGGGACACTCCACGAGAAGCGATACTCAGGGTATCAGAGTACAAATGGTCTTATTCACATAACTTATAAAACTTATTTTCATAACAAAACGGAACATATATTGGAACATGCGATAATGAGTATACAACATAATACTATCGCATGACATGAAAGCTAAATCAAATGATTAGAATAGGAATCGAACGGACTGTCAAATGAATCGATAATCAAAGACGTAAGGAGTTTTTAAAAGATATAATAATTTAGTGGTTTATAACAATTTGAATATGAAGCAATAAAGAGTGGGGTAAGGATCCGTACCTTAAAAATTCCAAAATGAAGCTACCTTGTGATAATATTTCAGATTTATACGGGCAGAGTTTAGACTACTGATTAAGCTTTTAACCTAAATTAAATAACATGCACACAAACTAGGTTAGTAACTTAATACAGCATTTACGATAACTCACGAGATTAAAATCCTCACAACGAATGACAAAGTGCGATACTTAAACATCCATCGGATTCATAATTAATGACAAAGTGAAATCACTTAAACATCTATCGGATTCACAACGAATGACAAAGTGTAAACACTTAAACATCCATCGGAATCACAATTAATGACAAAGTGAAATTACTTAAACATCTATCGGAATCACGACTAATGACAAAGCATAAATCTGGTGGCCCCCATTGATGATTTCGACCGTTAATAAAAAAAATAAACAACAACCCACCACCGCCGGGAACTACAACCACCACCACCACAAATTCGCCGCCACCACTCAATCAATCAACAATCTTGCAGATCTGGTGAACGAGTGAGAAGCTAGAGAATTGGAGAAAAAATGCTGGAAACCTGGTGAACGACTGTGGTGGTTGTTGCGACGGTGGTGTGGTGGCGGTGGTGTGGTTACAGGCGGTTGAGAGAGAGAGAGACTTTTTATGGTGTTTTTTTTCCCAATCTTGCAGATCTGGTGAAAGAGATGACTTTTTATGGTGGTTTTTTTTCTTCTGGAAGCACAAAGATTTTAGAGAGAGAGAGAGAAACAAAGAGATGATTTTTTATGGTGGAAACAAAAGACAGTTGAGATGATTAAAATTGATATAAAATAAAACTAATAAAATTGATATAAAATAAAACTAATAAAAAAGATAAGCAGTTGAGAGGATTAAATATTTTATAGTTTATTTGTTAAATGTTAAAAAAAAAGTAGAAGATTAAAAAAATAAAAAACATAAAAGTGGTGGGGTAGGATCATCCTGGACCATCCTCCATACCCTCTACTTTTGTGGGATGGACCATCATTGGGAGGACTATGACGTGGGGCCAACGTGGCGGATCATCCTCCCTTGGAGGACCATCACCATACCCTCTAGCCTTATATAAAAAGTTCTGGTTTCAAGATCCATGCAGTTGCGTTACAAACAACGAATAAAAATAGTTTTTTTTAAGTTTTATTAGTTAGAGTAAACTTCCGTTTTGCTCCATGTGGTTTGGTCATTTTAACGGTTTTGCTCCAATAGTTTGAAAATAGCCATTTTCCTTCCTGATTTTTCTAACTTATCTTCATTTTGCTCCCAACCTCTAACTCTATCAGGGAGGAAACTGGCGACAAACTCGAAAGATTAGAGAGCAAACTGGCGACAAACTCAAAAGATCAGGGAGGAAAATGGCTATTTTTAAACTATTGGAGCAAAACCGTTAAAATGACCAACCCACATGGAGCAAAACAGAAGTTTACTCTATTAGTTATATAAAAGAGTTAACTTCCATTTTGCTCCCTGTGATTTGGTCATTTTAACGGTTTTGCCCCAATAGTTAAAAAATAACCATTTTCCTCCCTGGTTTTTCTAACTTATCGTCATTTTGCTCCCCGCCTCTAACTCAATCCAAAAAATCCATTAACTAGAAGGGTATTTTGGTAATTTTATAGATAAAAGTAAGGGCATGTAAGTCTTTTCACCTAATTAAACCTATAACTTGTTTATTTACATATATATAAGTAATTCTTTTCTGATCCCCCATCTTTCCAACCACTCTTTCTACCGGCCACCGCCATCCACAACCATCCACCACCACCTGCCAACTACGACTACCGCGACTTTTAACTAAGTTTTAATTGAGTTAGAGCCAGGGAGTAAACTACCGAAATATCCCTACTTTTAATTGAATGTTTTAATTGAGTTAGAGCCAATGAGCAAACTGGCGACAAACTCGAAAGATCAGGGAGGAAAATGGCTATTTTTAAACTATTAGAGCAAAACCGTTAAAATGACCAAACCCCAGGGAGCAAAACGAAAGTTAACTCTATATAATAAGTTGTGGTTTCAAGATCCATGCGGTTGCGTTACAAACAACAAATAATATATATATATATATATAGAGTGGGGTTCTAGAGTGAACACTAATGTATTTACGAACTAAGTGAACAAATCTTGGCCATTGATTTACACACGTGGATGGCTAGGATTTCATCATCAAATCGTGTTTTTTTTTTTGTTTTTTTTTACACCAAACTTGTAACTTAAACTTATCGCGAAAGAAAGAAAGCACCTGTTTATTGATTTACTATCTTCTTCCGAGATCTTCTTTAAGTTACTCAAACTCACCTCCGGCCTGTGGGGGTAGTCCTCCTTAAACTTATCGCGAAAGAAAGAAAGCACCTGTTTTTTTATTATAGATGGCTTGGAGACCCATTCCCCGTCAATAGATAAACCGTGAACCGAATTCACCACATTCCTGCTATTCACCATGGCATGGAAGTACTTGGAATTTTCATCTCCATCCACAGCCCACTTTAAGCGGGCTCTTTGCTTAAGGTCCAATTTTTTCCGATAATCCACCTCTCTCACAATTTTTCTGTTCTCCGCCAAAATCCATTCCTCTTCTTCCGATAGATCTCTCAATTCCAACTCTTTTTCCAAAACCTCAATCTCCAGTAACACCACCTTTTTTGTCTCTTTTTCTTTAGCTAAAAACTCATCCCTCCAAGACTTAAGACGAGCTCTAATAGCAGCAAACTTCGCTGAAAGACATGCATCCGGGGGCTCAGACAACACAAAGTATTCTGTCACTTCTTTTACCGCTTCCTCAAAACCAGGCTATCCAATCCACGAACTAAAGATTCGAAACGGACGAGGACCAAAATTAAGATCGAGAACCTTTAAGAGGATAGGGCAATGATCCGAGTGTCTACAAGGAAGAACTCTCACACAAGCCGAAGATCACATATTGAAAAATTCCGAACACACCAGAAAACGGTCTAATTTACTTAGTTTCCTGCCATTCTCTCTGATACACGTAAAATTGCGACCCTGCAAGGGGAACTCCAAAAGCCCATTCTCAAAAATAAAACTATTGAAATTCTCAGCACAAGCTTTCTTAAACTTCGAGTGTTTCCTTTCTTCCATAGACCTGACAGCGTTAAAATCACCCATAAGGACCCATTGTCAAGCCGAAAGATCAATCACCTCCGAAAGATCATGCCAAAGCATACGCTTAGCAACTACACTCTGGGGAGCGTAGACATTGATTATATTAATACAAGATCCACTACCCACCAAAGACCCCTTCAACAGCAAAAAACTCCTATTCTTAACTGCCGACTCAACCTTGAAAAAACTAGGATCCCACAAGCAAAGAAGCCCCCCCCCCCCCCCGAGAGGCCCACAGACGAAAGGAAATCAAATTCAAAAGAATTGTTTCCCCATAGCCCCATAATATCCGCTTTACGAATAACCTCCACCTTCGTTTCTTGAATAGCAAAAAACCCCACTTTATTAACCAATCTCAACTCTTTGACCCAATTAGCTTTAACACCCCCCACAATACCTCTGATATTTAAAGAAACCATATTCATTGTGAAACCACATTTTTACCTTCACCAATAATCGCAGCTTTAACGAGATCCTCGTGATTTTGGAATCTGACTCCCACCACTTTTCCGATGTTCAAAGTAGCTTCAAGCTCATCTTCCTCCTGAGTATCAAAAGTGTCCGCTACCTCATAATCCGGCGACACAGGATGGGGAACATGCCCTTATCCAACATCAGCTAAGTCTGAACTAATGGGGATTACTCCATCCGGTTGGTAACTGGCACTCTCTCCCCCTAAATCACCTATCACATCCTGAGGAGCCAGCTTATCCTGAGCGGGGAAGTCACTGGATACATCAATGGATGCCAAATTGAGGTCAAAACTGAATGAACCATTATCCCTACTTCTCTTCTTTGGTCTTTCAACTGAGCTTGGGCTATTCAAACCCGAAGACAAATGGGCTTTATTCCTGGGCTTAAACTTAAAAGTCCTTTTCTTAGTTCTTTTCTCCTTATCCACTGAACTAAAATATAAAATATTGTTAACATTAGCCGGCTTAAGGGGCTCACCTGAATTACTTATGTTCCCCTCCTCTCCAACAGTACAAGTGTCAGACAAACTAATTCCAACACTTTTATTACCCGGACCACAGTTGTCTTTTCCCACTAAAGTTCCCACATTAACTTCTTTCGGCCTCAAAAGGACATTCTCCAACTCTTGATCTTCCAGCTGGGAGACTTTTGGATTACCTGCAAGACCATCAGAACCGGAGTCGAGAATCCCATGAGACTGATCTTCCGAGCCAACCGATTCTGAACAAGAAGACTTGTGACTAGAAACAACCACAGGACCAACAGAATCCGGAGTCCAATAAGTGATTTCCTCCTCAATCCATACTCGATATGTTTTATTTTTGCATTTAAGAGAGACTTTTTCTTGGATTCTCCCACCTTCCCCCCACAAGAAATCCGATCCAACTAACCGAAAGATTTCCGTCCTCCAAATCCATCTGCGAGCCATGCACAACCTTCCCAAAATGCTTGGCAATGTTGTTCAATACGTCATTATCCGCAAGATGAACGAGAACCCCTTGGATTTTAACCCATGCAAGCCGCTCAAAAGGGAGGGATTGTCCTTCCTATTGATCTAGGGAAGAAAACCACTCCTTCCACGTATGATTCTCCAACAGAAAGTTCACACAAGATTCTTCCTTTTCAAAATTAAGTAACATGGCCAGACCCCCCAGGTAACTAAGGGACACACCGACGAGACCGTTATCAGCTAAAATGGAGTTCAGGTTCCTAAGAACCTTCAGGTCTTTACATCTTCCTACCAGGGCTTTGCCTATCAATTCATTAAAAGCCAAGGTTTCATCTGCTAGTTCGATAACAATACCTGAATCATTGGGAGTAATATCTTCATGCACATCATTACCATTATCATTATGGAATAACTCGCTAAAAAGCTTTCCCGTCCCATGCTTGAAGAAAGACTGGTTCTGGTTCTTGTTACCTTGGGGGGGACATTCGGATTATTCTTTTTTCCTTCCGCTTCTTTAGCCTTCATACCCGGGATGCCTACATTCTCTTTCGCGAATCTGGCAAGATTAGCAACCAGCTTATAACCACCCATCTTAGTCCCATGCAGGGCACGTTCCATTTCTTTGACATCGGAAACGTTCGAAAAACTGACAAAACCAAACCTCCTCCCTAGTTTATCTAGTTTTCTTGCAATGTACACCCCACATACTTCTCTGAAAACTTTAACAAAGTCAGCCACATCCCAAGGGTTGCATCCCAGAGGAAGATTCGAAATGAAATACTTAGTAACTGCCCCCTTGGAATTCCTCTCATCTGAGTTCTGATTGACCCTATTTTTCTTCTTGTTTACAACGTCGTTCCAACTCCCAACGTCCTCTCCTACTTCCATAATGAGGACTGTTGGTGTCTATTCCTTGTGCAAGGGGCGAATGGATGTGAGGATCTAGATAGTATGAACGGATGGATCAAACTGCACCAACAGCCGATACTCTTATCTCCTCACGCTATACAGAGTTATCTCAACAATCGTCGAGCCCCTCACCACAAACGAATAGAAAGCAAAGACAGGCCAGAAACCGAACCAAAGAGAAGACAATGAAAACCTCGAAACGATTCCACCCCAGAAGGCGAATGGAGATTGAAAAGGCTGAGATAGGGATAGAGGACAACTCAAGGAACACTCCGAGCAATCCTCACACACTATTCCGGCTATTCCTCCCTCGTCGCGCACTTCCGGCAGCTGGAAAAAAGCGAAAGAAAATTAGGGTTTTTGGTATCCTTGAGTAACAAAAAATAATATGGTTATTAGCGTCATTCCTTTAAGGAATGTATTACAATTATAACTCAGTATAACTTTTTTTTTTCTGTGAATTTATAAAGATTCACAAACATTTATTTTTAACTAATAATACTTTTAATTTCATATTTTAACTAATTTTTCTTATTGTAATGTTATTTCATGTTTTCCCAAAATTTGTTGGGTTTCTGGATGTGGAAGAGAAATAAATCCTACAATGGTGTGAAATTTAAGTAAAACACGATTCTATTAGTTAGGCTATAGGGTATGGGGTTCGTCCCCAGCCCCGTCGAGGAACGGCGACGCCGTCGAACCATCCCCCCCGGTCCCCGTCCTCTACGTCCTGCTCAAGACGTTGCCGATGATCCAAATCTGGTGGCCCCCATTGATGATTTCGACCGTTAATAAAAAAAAATAAACAACAACCCACCACCGCCGGGAACTACAACCACCACCACCACAAATTCGCCGCCACCACTCAATCAATCAACAATCTTGCAGATCTGGTGAACGAGAGAGAAGCTAGAGAAATGGAGAAAAAATGCTGGAAACCTGGTGAACGACTGTGGTGGTTGTTGCGACGGTGGTGTTGTGGCGGTGGTGTTGTGGCGGTGGTGTGGTTACAGGCGGTTGAGAGAGAGAGAGAGACTTTTTATGGTGTTTTTTTTCCCAATCTTGCGGATCTGGTGAAAGAGATGACTTTTTATGGTGGTTTTTTTTCTTCTGGAAGCACAAAGATTTTAGAGAGAGAGAGAGAAACAAAGAGATGATTTTTTATGGTGGAAACAAAAGACAGTTGAGAGGATTAAAATTGATATAAAATAAAACTAATAAAATTGATATAAAATAAAACTAATAAAAAAGATAAGCAGTTGAGATGATTAAATATTTTATAGTTTATTTGTTAAATGTTAAAAAAAAGTAGAAGATTAAAAAAATAAAAAAACATAAAAGTGGTGGGGTAGGATCATCCTGGACCATCCTCCATACCCTCTACTTTTGTGGGATGGACCATCATTGGGAGGACTATGACGTGGCGCCAACGTGGCGGATCATCCTCCCTTGGAGGACCATCACCATACCCTCTAGCCTTATATAAAAAGTTCTGGTTTCAAGATCCATGCAGTTGCGTTACAAACAACGAATAAAAATAGTTTTTTTTTAAGTTTTATTAGTTAGAGTAAACTTCCGTTTTGCTCCATGTGGTTTGGTCATTTTAACGGTTTTGCTCCAATAGTTTAAAAATAGCCATTTTCCTTCCTGATTTTTCTAACTTATCTTCATTTTGCTCTCAACCTCTAACTCTATCAGGGAGGAAACTGGCGACAAACTCGAAAGATTAGAGAGCAAACTGGCGACAAACTCGAAAGATCAGGGAGGAAAATGGCTATTTTTAAACTATTGGAGCAAAACCGTTAAAATGACCAACCCACAGGGAGCAAAACAGAAGTTTACTCTATTAGTTATATAAAAGAGTTAACTTCCATTTTGCTCCCTGTGATTTGGTCATTTTAACGGTTTTGCCCCAATAGTTAAAAAATAACCATTTTCCTCCCTGGTTTTTCTAACTTATCGTCATTTTGCTCCCCGCCTCTAACTCAATCCAAAAAATCCATTAACTAGAAGGGTATTTTGGTAATTTTATAGATAAAAGCAAGGGCATGTAAGTCTTTTCACCTAATTAAACCTATAACATGTTTATTTACATATATATAAGTAATTCTTTTCTGATCCCCCATCTTTCCAACCACTCTTTCTACCGGCCACCGCCATCCACAACCATCCACCACCACCTGCCAACTACGACTACCGCGACTTTTAACTAAGTTTTAATTGAGTTAGAGCCAGGGAGTAAACTACCGAAATATCCCTACTTTTAATTGAACGTTTTAACTGAGTTAGAGCCAATGAGCAAACTGGCGACAAACTCGAAAGATCAGGGAGGAAAATGGCTATTTTTAAACTATTAAAGCAAAACCGTTAAAATGACCAAACCACAGGGAGCAAAACGAAAGTTAACTCTATATAATAAGTTGTGGTTTCAAGATCCATGCGGTTGCGTTACAAACAACAAATAATATATATATATATATATATATATATATATATATATATAGGGTGGGGTTCTAGAGTGAACACTAATGTATTTACGAACTAAGTGAACAAATCTTGGCCATTGATTTACACACGTGGATGGCTAGGATTTCATCATCAAATCGTAAAATACACTAGTGTATTTCATCATCAAATCCTGGCCATTGATCTACACACATGTATGGCCAGGATTAGTTCGCTCAGTTAGCAAACTACACTAGTATTCACTCTTGAACCTAATCCTATATATATATATATATAGAGAGAGAGAGAGAGAGAGAGAAAGTATAATGTACTTCACGGCTTAACATACATTAACGTACGCAACCAAATACATAACATGCGTGATTATTTTTTTCGTCAACTTAACGTGCGTGATTATCCATCCTATGCGTGATTATCACTAAATAACTGATCCCATGCGTTATCATCTGTTCCCATGCGTGATTATAGCCCTGATCTGACGGTTACCATTGTCGCCTACGTGAAGTATGATAAGCCGTGAAGTATTTTAACCGCACTCTCTCTCTCTCTCTCTCTATATATATATATATATATATATATATAGGGGACCGCTAGAATGAGAACCACCCCGAGTTATGAGAACCCCGAGAACCACACCATCCAGGGCGCCGTTGACCAAATTTTTTTTTACAACTAGATGTGTGTATTATAAACACATTCGTAAAAAAAAAAAATTTAAACGACGCGGCCGAGGGGGTAGTTTTTTACACCACAAGTTTGGTGTTTTTTTTTTGTTTTTTTTTTACACCAAACTTGTGGTGTAAAAAACTACCCCCTCGGCCGCGCCGTTAATTTTTTTTTTATTACGAATGTGTTTATAATATACACATCTAGTTGTAAAAAAAATTTTTGGTCAACGGCGGCCCGGATGGTGTGGTTCTCGCGGTTCTCATAACTCGGGGTGGTTCTCATTCTAGCGCTCCCATATATATATATATATATATATATATATATATATATATATATATATATATATATATATATATATAAAAGGTTGAAGGAATATAATGTATTTTCAAGCTTCTAGTGAAGTTGAATTCGTCCAAAAGATAAACGTGGAGACATAATTAAGATTAGGGTTTCTTAGTGTTTAATTTACATCCTTCGAAGAAAAGCTAGTCTTTAACCATCAAAGTAACCCATAGTATTGTAATTCTAGAATCCCTGCCCTTTTCCAAATATAATTTAGAAGACTTAATCACTAAGCAGTTAAACATTTTTAATTTAACAAATTCCATAAAAAAAGTTTAATAAGTTTTTAACAAATTCCAAAATCAGTTTAATAAGTTTTCTTCTTACAGAATTATATACAATAAATATACATTATACCATTTATTTAATCTGTAAATAAAAAATATTCTAATTTAAAGAATATTGAATATTAGTAAACTATTATACAACTTCCTATGAAATTAATTAAATATCTCAATTATGATTGAGCATATGTATATAGATTTAAAATGATTTTAACTCTATTAGTTGTTTATATATGTGTGTTGTAATAGCAAGCCTAAGTTTTTAATATATTATCTTATAAAGAATTATTATAAGTTAAGTATCACTTTCAAATCTTGTTGTTTATGACTTAAAAATATGAGTGTCACATGTATAAAGGGCTGCTAATAAAAATAATGCAAGGACAAGATTTTATCACTAAGATTATGGGGCGTGGAGAGGCTTGGGTTGGGGGTACTGCTTGACACGTGATAAGTGTGGGCATTCACCAGTTCACACTAAAAAAAGTGGGGTGTGGCCAGGTCGGCGTTGCCAGACACCCAACCAATTGGTCATTAACACCCAGCCAACCATCGCCAGACACATCACCCTAGGCCAGCACCCCACGCCAAACACTATTGCCACACCAAACGGGCAACGCCCACCAAAACACCAACCTGAGGTGGTGTACCCGGCATTAAAGGGCCAACAATGCCCCTTGGCCACGCCCACACCCACATGGGACAAATGAATGATTTAAATATTTAAAATAATATATACGATTTTATCTTATCAATCCAACCGGTGCATACAGACTCAACGCATTTGATGCCTTATATTCGATTGTTTTCATTGTATAATAATCAATACTATTAATTTCAGTAGTTTGTCACTGATCTAAATTTAACGTTAAAAAGAAAAAAAATAGTGTGAATAATGATTACAATCCTAGTAACTTTGATATTATGATTCGTATTATTATTATTACTATATGTCAGGCCATGGGTATGGGGCTTGGGTTTGGGCTTGGGCGTGGGTTGGGGGGAAACGCCCAAGCCATCATCCTGGGTGGGCTTGGGTTGGGGCGTGGCCCTTGGGGCTTGGGTTTCAAGCCGGGCGTGGGGCGGGGGAAGTGAGCTGACATGGCGGGCTGTGTATGGCCAAAAGAAAAGAACCGTTGGGCTAGCCGTTGGCCAACGGCTATATTAAAAAAAAAATTAATTTTTTCTTCTATTTTTTCACTATAAAACTCACATTTTTCTTCCATTTTTTACCACATTCAACCACATCTTCACTATAAAACTCACATTCTCCTTCTACAAAACGAAAAAAAATGCATCCTTACAACCGTCCTTATGACCCGAACAACCCGTATGGATTCCAAGAAAATAGTCCTAGCCCACCACCCACTCGTCCAATAGCTCGTCCATTTTCACACTCTTCTATGCCCGACATGGCGGGTTATGCATCGTATATCGGGAATCGTGTGTTTACTAACTTCCCACACAACGACGATTCGATACCTACCCCGTTTTCACAATCGTCCATCGACCTTTCACCAACCTCCATCGACCTATCACAATACGAATCCGTTCCCGAAACTCAACCACCCAATGATGGTCCTTCCGCATCGAAACCCATCAAAAAAAGAAGTCATAAGAAAAAGACCGAGGCCATTGATCACCTACAGGGTGACGAGTTACAACTAGTCTTGACGATGAGAGAAGAGATAAAAAACAAATATAAAAGTTAGGATTTTTTTTTTTTTGTAATTTTCTTTATTTAAAAATATTTTTTTTTTGTTTTAAATAATATTGAAATAGCCCGCTGGGTCAGCCCAGCTCCAGCCCACCAAACCCACGCCCCAAACCCCCGCCCCACCATACCATGTTGAATGTGGGTTTGCCCATGTCTGCCACCCCATTCCATGTGTCAACCAATGCCCAACCCACGCCCCAACCCAAGCCCCACCATACCCCACGGTCAATAGGCAAATGGTAATGAATAGTAGAAGTAGGTGGTGGCACTAAATTATTGGACCATTCAATATAAAAATAGGTAGTGCTATTATTAGATTGGACCTCTTAATTTACAAGGTTTTGATGCAAGAAAAATACAAATGAGGCATGGATATTCATGATCTAACTCTCTATGCAACACTCTTTGAGAGGCAACTAACTACATGTCCTTTACATTCAAATTCCTAAAATACCCTAAAAACAAAAATAGAAGACAATTATTTGTCAATTATTACCTCTAAAAATAGTGCTCGAGTTTCTTTTATTTTGCAATTTATCCATTGGGGATATCTATAATGCATGTGATGGAATAATGAAAACTCCATCCTTTATATTTTTTTATATTTAATAGTGTTCATTCCTAAATATAATATTTAAAATTAATAGACCAATTAGATGAAGTTAATATTTAGGAAATTTCCCTTCAACAATTTTGATGCCAAATCAAAAATATTGCGGAGTTAAAGTGAAATATCCAAATACATGTTATTATTTTCAATAATCTATCACTACTTTAGAATGTTTACGGCTATGATGATGACAACGTGTCTGAGCCTCAGTTTAACCTGTCCATCCCCGCGCAACGCGCGTGAGGGTTAACCCTAGTTGCCTTTAAAATTGAACTAAGGAGATTCAATTAGAATTATCAACTATAAATGCAATAACACTAAAGCTCAACCGTGCAATAATGAATTTTAATAAGCACTGGGATTCAGGTAAGTTAGTATATCATTGCAATTTTCTTTTAATACAAATTTAAAACCCCATATTCTATAACTAAATACACATTTGCTATGCCACATACATTTATCAGTATTATTAACTTTATCACTTTTATGAAATCTACATCTATAACTTATGTCGATCTTTGCAATTTATTTAATATACTCTTTAATTGAGTAAAACTAAAAATATTGAATAGAGATGGAAAAGTTATAAATAAAACAACAAATATTATACATTAGGAATTATATAGGGATTTATAAATTGTGTAGAGCTAGGTTTGTGAATTATAACCAGTGTTGTAGAGATCGCTAGGCGCCAGTCGGGCGGTGGAGTACCGACTAGGGATTAATCGGGATTAATCAGGATTAATCGGGATTAATCGGGATTAATCAGAACTTATATATATAATTTTTAAATTTATATATATACACATACATTAATATCAATATAATACTTAAAAATAGTTCAAAATTCAAACAACTAAGTTTAAAACATAGCTAATCAAGTATTTAAACATTCAATACACACGTTAATATCAATATAATACTTAAAAATAGTTTAAAATTTAAACAATGAAGTTTAAAACATAGCAATTTAAGTATTTAAACATTAACATATCAGTCATGGTCTCATGGAATATGTTTTAATGGGTTAAAAACATGTTTTTTTGGGCCAGGTTGGAACTAAACAAGTTGGGCCATGTATTTAATGGTTAAAAACATTTGTTTGGGCCAGATTTAAACTAAAAAAGAGTGGGCCGATTTGGGCCGACTTGGGCCGACTAGGTCCGCCTTGGACCGACTAGGTCCGCCTTGGACCGACTAGGTCCGCCTTGGACCGAGTTGGACCGACTACCGACTAATGGTCCGACTAGCTCAAAATTAATCAGTTAACCGCCGACTAGCGCCTAGGCGCCGATTAATTCCGATTTTTACAACACTGATTATAACTGTAATCCTTTTACTATATAATGTAAAAACTTTTAATTTCATTGATAAAAGTTTTTTATATACCTATGCAGTGGCGAAGCTTGAAAATTTCCACCGGGGAGTCGGAAGTCACCGAACCTAAAAATTCTATATAAGTAAAAAAAATTATAAAACCAGGGGGTCGAAAACGTATATACCTAAAAAATTCTACACGAAACATACATACATAACACTACTAAGCGAAAAGTTCGGGGGATCGGGCGCCTCTCCCGACCACTTGAATACTACGCCCTTGTACCTATGATCTATATATTTTACATTGTTGAAACCAAAACCTGTGTAAAACAAGGATACCTGATCTAATATAATAAGATATAGAGTAAATTACAAAAATTGTCCTTTATGTATGTTACTTATTGCAAACTGTGTCATTTGTCTTCAATAATTAAAGAAAACGTACTCGATGTTTGCAAACCCTTGCAAGTTATGTCTTTTAGCCCTAACTCAGTTAATTTTTGTGGTTAAGTCTGACCAAATGGACCCGAGTAGTTTTGTGGTTAAATCTGACCAAATGAATCCCAAATGAAATCCTATATTTTTCTAAACTTAGGGTGAAGGGAGTGGCACGGCAAACCCATCGGCAAAGGAGAATGCCGATCGGGAACACCTCCGACCTCCCTTATTTACCGCGCGGCAAACTGAAGAATCGGTATGTGCTCACCGATCGACAAAGGCAAACACCTTAGCAAATGTTTTTGACTTTAATGAATATGCAGAAAAAAAAGGAATATTCCTTTGACTTTAATGACATTTTTAGTTAAAGAATAAAAAAAGTTTGCCACTTTCAGCTGTCTACACCACTGCCAACACTTTTCACCAAAGTTTAAACTTTTTACCCTGTCTGACGTGGCACACTCTGATTGGTCCATTTTAAAGTTTGCCACTTTCACCTGTTTAACCACTCCCTTCACCCTTAGTATATCTTATGATAATTAAATTTAGAGTTAAATGCTATTTTAGTCCCTGTGGTTTGGTCCATTTTGACAGTTTAGTCCAAATGTTTCATTTTTAACCTGTGGGTCCAAAAAGGTTTCACAGTTGCTATTTTAGTCCACTGGGTTAACTTCATTCATTTTTTCTGTTAACGAGAATGCCAATTTGGTCATTTTGTATGTAATTTTGTTAACTAAAAGGGCAATTCAACCATATAAAATGACCGAATTGGCCTTCTCGTTAACAGAAAAAATAGATGAAGTTAACCCAGTGGACTAAAATGGCAACTGTGAAACCTTTTTAAACCCACAGGTTAAAAATAAAACTTTTGGACTAAACTATCAAAATAGCCCAAACCACATGGAATAAAATGGCATTTAACTCAATTTAAATAAAGTTGGCTTAGATTCCAATTCCATTCATATTTAACACTAGTGGCAAAACTACAAAAGAAAAATAAAAACACACAGATTGAAAGAAAAAAAAAAGTACATCTCACCGGAAATTAAGACTTTGACTTGAGTCCCCAAAACCCCAATCAGAAACCCACCGGAAAATTCCACCTGAAAACAGTTTCAGTTCCGGTTCACGCCGGTCTACGATGCACTGCGTGACGTCATTCTCCCTCAGGTTTTCCACAAATCTGTTTCTGTTTTTCCTATAAGAAATTTGTGTTTAGATCCATTTATATAATTTTATGTATGCATAATCCTTAGCAACGATTTAGACACTATTCAATTCAGCCATTACCTTATTTATTTAATGTTTTTTATTGTCAAATTTACAATTTAATAGCTGTATGGTAAGTTTTACTATGTTCTGTAACTTCTCAAATTCAACTGGATGATTAGAGTTTCCTTTTTTAGGTTCCAATTTGCTTCCGTTAAATTTATAATTTTGTTGCTAGTTAGTTAGGGTTTTTTTTTTTATTTATTTTATTTTTTTATTTTTTTTATAAGGTTTATGAATGTTAGTTGGTGTGTTTATAGGGTTTAAGACTTGTAAATGGATTTTATGCTCCTCAGAATTTAAGAAGTTAGGGTTTTGAATTTCTTCTCTCTTCTCATTAATATATCAGTATAGTTTTGATAATTATTAGATTTTTTAAAAAGTACATATATATTGCTTGCTAAAAATTTATACATTTGACCACAATGATCAAAGGATTTTAGTTGTGTTACAACTTGTTAATTTTATTCTAGAATTTTATTTTTACTAGTCATGAATACGTGTAGATCAAGTTTATGTAAACAAGTTAGTTGTTATACATTTAGGTTTGTTGTAGAGTTTTGGTTGCTTTGAGATGATGGATTTTGATATAGAGAATGGTTCTTCACCGACACCACTGCCACAAAAGGCGCCTGTGAAGAAATATGGTGTGGTGGAACCGATATCGTATGCTGGACCGAACGAAGCTGACATTCACAGGAATGCAATGTTGGAAAAGGTAGACATATGCTTCGCTTTGACCACTTGACCAATTCCTATATTTTTTACATTATAAGTTTTTCTTCTAACTTTTCAAGAATTAATTTATATATATTTTTTGTAAGCTTTTGAGGGACTCTGGGGTTTATGAGGGTGAAGAAGAAACTGCAAGAAGAGAAGAGGTTCTTCGTCGTCTGGATCAGGTTCTTTTTAACATCTTAATAGTTGATGTATATAATTTGTATAAAATGCTACCTTATTGTTTAAAACTCTGTTCTTTCTCTACTCTTCTCTTATTTCTTTTGAAGTAAAATCGAATTTGTAAGTGAAAGCGTTTTGTTCTAGATTATTAAAGATTGGGTGAAGCTGTTAACCCGCCAAAAAGGGTACGTAGAAACAATGGTTGAGGAAGCTAATGGTATCGTTCGTACCTTCGGGTCCTATCGCCTAGGGGTAAGAGCCTTTCGGAGCTTTTGGTTTATGTAGTCATTGTTTTATGTTTATATACATTTTTGAACTATTTGTAGTTTGCATAGATATAGTTAAGTGTACCATGTTACTCGTGTAACATTTTGGTTACAGGTACATGGTCCCAACGCTGATATTGATACACTATGCATTGGGCCATCATACATGACACGAGAGGTGATCAACGGATTTAGCTGAAAGTGTTTTTTTCTTTTTAATATATGGTGGATCATGGATGCAGTCGTATTAATGCTTAAATCAACTTTACATATCTTTTTCAGCATGATTTTTTCGTTATATTGCATGATATTTTGTTGGAGATGGAAGAAGTATCAGACCTTCAGCCAGTTGACGATGCACATGTTCCTGTAATGAAGTTCAAGTTCCAAGGAGTATCTATCGATCTTCTCTATGCGAGTGTATCTTTACGGATTGTTCCAGAAGTAAGTACCATAATGATTTTTCATTATATTGAATGATAGTTTGTTCATTATGAAACTAACTTGTGACAGGATTTGGATATCTCTCATAACTCTGTTCTGTACAACATTGATGAGAAAACTGTTCGAAGTCTTAACGGATGTCGGGTTGCTGATCAAATTCTTAAACTTGTTCCAAATGTAGAGGCACGTATTGTTGTCAACAGTTATATATACGTGTGTGTGTGTGTGCAGTTTTTATTTTTAACATCTATTCAACCGTCAAAAACATTGTAGAACTTCCGCACAACACTTAGATGTTTAAAATTTTGGGCGAAGAGGCGTGGCGTTTATTCAAATGTAAGATTTTTGCTATCTATTGGTTTTACATACGTAAAATGTCATTTTCGTCCCTGAGGTTTGGCCACTTTTGCGACTTTCGTCCAAAGGTTTGTTTTCCGCATCTAGATCCAAAAGGTTTGAAATCTTGCCATTTTCATCCAACTTGTAAACTCCATCCATGTTTTTCCGTTAAATGAGGGGCATTTATGTCTTTTAGTCATTTTATTGAAATAAAAAAAACCCTATAAAAAATAAAGATCCACTTCTGTTGACTTTCTCCCCACCCAAACCCTTTAATCATCACAAAAAATGTCTAAAAAGACGAAAATGCCCCCGACTTAAAGTTAAAAAATGGATGGAGTTAACGATTTGGATGAAAATGACAAGGTTTCAAACCTTTTGGATCCAGATGCGGAAAAAACAAACCCTTGAGCGAAAGTCGCAAAACTGACCAAACCTCAGTGACGAAAATGGCATTTTACTCGTTTTACATGGAACTTGTAATTTGATAATTATTACGACTCACATTTCGATTAGGTTATGGGGTTTCTCGGTGGTGTGAACTGGGCTCTTTTAGTTGCTCAGGTATGCCAGCTTTATCCCAATGCACTACCTAGTATGCTGGTTTCTCGTTTTTTCAGAGTATATACACATTGGCGTTGGCCCAACCCCGTCATGCTTTGCCCAATTGAAGAGGATGATCTCGGATTTAACGTATGGGACCCACGCAAATGGGCCCGTGACCGAACTCATCTTATGCCGATTATCACCCCGGCGTACCCTTGCATGAACTCTAGTTACAATGTTTCCGCAAGTACTCTCCGTGTTATCGTGGAACAATTTCATTTTGGAAATAAGGTTTGCGAGGTAAAACCGTAAAAGTAAATCCTGCATTCTTTATACCATATTTACTACCTTCTTTGAATATGTCTGTTATTGATGACGTGTTTCTTGTTATTGAATGCAATTTTAGGATATCGAATTGAACAAAGCGAATTGGAGTGCTCTGTTTGAACCTTGTCTTTTTTTCGAGTCGTATAAAAACTACTTGCAGGTAGACATTGTCGCTGCAGATGCCGGTAATCTGCTTTCATGGAGAGGATGGGTTGAATCCCGTCTTAGATTACTTACTTTGAAGGTCCATCTTATCTATATGACTAGTGTAATACTATGTCAAGAACGGGTTTTTTGGTAATCATGTTTAGCACACAAGCTATATATAAGGAGTTAATTACATTTTTAGTCCTTGTAGTTGGTTGAATAATAACCATTACAGTCCATTAGTTTAAAAATTGCCAAAACGATACCGGTACTTTCACTTCTGTAACAATTACAGTCCACCCTCACTAACCGCATCGAATTATCCTGTTAGTTTATTTGAAATGACAATAATGACCCTGTTATTAAAATAAAAATAAATACAGAGTTAATTACGTTTTTTTGTCCCTGTGGACTGTAATGGTTTTATTCAACAAACCACATGGATGAAAAACATAATTAACTCTTTATTTTTTATATTTTAATTTTAGTAACAAGGGCATTATGGTCATTTCAAATAAACTAACAAAATAATTGGATGCGGTTAGTGAGGGTGGACTGTAATTGTTATAAAAGTGAAAGTACTGGTACTGTTTTGGCAATTTTTAAACTAATGAACTGTAATGGTTATTTTCAACAAACCACAGGGACGAACAACGTAATTAACTCCTATAATAATGAGACAAGTGTTTCAGATCAACCAAACCCATTCATTTTTCATCTTTATCTATACATAACCATACCAATTATAACCTCTTGTGAGTTGTAGATTGAACGTGATACAGGTGGGATGTTACAGTGCCATCCGTTCCCAAACAAGTACGTTGACACATCAAAACCGTGTTCACATTGTGCGTATTTTATGGGGCTTCAGAGGCAGCCAGGTGTGAAAATTCAAGAAAATCAACAATTTGATATTAGGGGAACAGTGGACGGTTTTAAGCAAGAGGTGAACAATTATGCACATTGGAGACCGGGGATGGGTATATTTTTGTCGCATGTGCGTAGGAGAGAACTTCCTTCCTATATTTTCCCTCAAGGGTATAGACGTCAAAGATCATTAAGGCGCACTCCTACAAAAACTTCAAATGGAGATGCTCAAGAGTCTGGTTCTCCTTCCTCTGAGAGGCGTTCTAGGAGGAAACGTGATGATGCTCCTACTGTGGACACTGGGCCTGGTAGATTAAAGAAACAGGCCTCTGTAAGCCCACAAAAACCTCAAATTGCTGGCCCGGTTATTCAAGATCTCACTTCTGAGGCGAGCTCCCTTTCTCTCTCTATCTATACACATAGATGCATACCTACTTTCTTTTACCCGAAACGTATTCTGAGTGAGTTATCGTTTTACTTGTTGTATTGTATTGTATTGTATTGTCTACAGTCTCCAATTGCGCCGAAGGTTGTAATGGAGTCAGAAGATGGAACAAATACCGAATCAGTTCAGCCCCAGTCATAAGGTATTTTATATTGGAAACCACCATTGATACTAATTAGGGAATTTTAACTTCCAATTTAATGCTTTTTGATCCTAATTGATTCTCTTTTGTATTACAAGTAGGAATATTCCCATCAAGATCAAGTTCATGTGGTATCAGAGCCATCATCATTGTTTACTTACTCTTATATACAGTTTTTATATTCGTCTTTCTTTGAGTTGCAGATTGAGCTTGGAATTAACAACCTAATTTTTTGAGAGGCCGATGAGGTTTGTTGAGCAATGTTGGTGTAGTGCGCAAGGTTTGTTATAGACCTTACAAGTCTCTTGTTATGTTGGTGGTTGTGTCCGAGACAGATCATGTTATAACATTGTTGTAGTTGTGCTTCTTCTAATGGATTTGTTTTAAAGCATATTTCACATAACTATGATTATGGTTGGTTGATTAATATTCCATTGCCACAAGACCCGAACTTAATAGTTAACTTATTGGTCATGCCTACTGCCACACTCGAGACCAGTGAGAACGTTGCAAGTCTATTGATGTAGTGAATAGCTAATTTTGTTAAGTAATGACAAAAGGTTTCTGGCGTAAGAGAGCTTCTATGACCCGGCCACTAGTACTAAAGGCCGTCTCAGATGCGATGGTTGAGATTGGCATCCGCAAAACATGTCTACCAAGTTGGGAAAGAACATGAAATTTATTTGGATATAACGGCTATCAACCGAAGACACCAAACGTATCATCCGGAGATTATCTTTTTTCGGTTCTATCATACAATAAATATCAATTCACTAGTAGAACACATGTTCCGGATTGGTTTTATAAATAACTAATGTGTCATATATGACAAGAACTAATGTGTCATGATTTTTATGTTTATAAAATGATGACAAATACATTTCTTCTTCTAGTTTGGTTGATGGTGAGAAGGTTGGTGATGTAGAGAAGGGTTATTTGAGATATTTGGAGAAAAAAAAAATACAGAATATGGGTTAATACTAGTGAACTTGATATTCATTTATGTGATGGAACGAAGAAAAAGATAAAAAGGAGATCATATGTTTGATGTCTTAGGTTTGAAGTTTAAAGAAATTTTCTTTCTCAACTTGCTAAACATGTTTTGGGGTAGAGGTGCACAAACCGGGTTTTTCCTAATATCCGGGTCCGAGTACGGGTATAATCGGGTTTTGACTTTTCGGGTATTGATCATACACGGGTCGGGTTCGGGTCCAGGTATTAGCCAAAAAATCTATACCCTGTGTACCCGGGTTCGGGTTTTCAATACCCGGGTATTAGAATACCCTATTTCCAGGACAGGGTAGGGTTCGGGTATTGGTCGGGTAGGGTACGGGTATGGTTCGGGTTCGAGTATAAATCGGGTTTTTCGATTCATTTTTTTTTGCATAAAACATAAAATTATAATGGAAATATTTATTTATACATATTGTACGGCTTGACATTTGATAAAAAAAGTCTCACACAAGTTCTAAACGTTCAAAAAAAGTTGTTGTACACAACGGGTTCGGGTATTACAAAAACCCGGGTACCAACCGGGTATGAAAAAACCCGGGTTCGGGTATTGAACTGAATATGCATACCCGGTCCCTACCCTACGGGTAGGGTCGGGTTCGGGTTTAAAAAAACCCGGTTTTACTAATACCCGGGTTCAGGTTTTTTTTATGGGTTCGGGTCCGGGTTCGGATTTTTGTGCACCTCTATTTTGGGGTGCCAATCTCAATCGTTGCATCCGACTCGGCGTTAGTACTGGTGGCCAGGTCATAAATTTAGAAGCTCTCACGCTGGAAACCGCCGAGTCATCAATTTGTTTAGAAAATTGGCTACAAACTACTTCAACATATTTACAAATTCTCAAGTTCATAGAGTATTTACAAGAGTTAGTTGATAATTTGGACTGGGCCGGTTTAAGGGTAAGCCTACTAAAGCCCTAGCTTTGGGCCCCCTTTCTCTTAGGCCCCATTTTAAGATCTATTAAATGTAGAGGTGTATCGGTTATCAACCGAACGTAACTGGTTAATAACCGATTGAGGAATAGCCGGTTAGTGATTATTTTTAACCGTAGGTTAGTTATCGGTTATTAATATTCGGTATAGGAACCGGTTATTAACTGTTTTTTTAAACTAGCAGACCGGTTAACAGAAAAATTCAGGAAAAAAAAAAACAAAAAGAAAACCGGTTATTAACTAAAATAACCGATTAGTTAACCGAATCAGTTAAAATCAAAAAGTCAAATTAACCGGTATAACCAATTTTTAAAATTAACCGGTTTGTGCACCTCTAATTTAATGTGCACATATTGGCCTCCGTAGAAAAAACTAAAGGGGAAAGTGGGGAATTGAACAGATAATGATATAGCAACAAACAAAGATAAAGTAGTTTGCATCTGAACATATTACATATATAGGCAAAAGATCAAATACAAATAAACTTAACATACTAAACATACAAATTGAAGGAAAAGTAAAAAAAAAAAAACAAGGTGGCATTTTTGTAATTACCACCAACTATCAAAGTTACTATACAAATGTGAACTAAACCAAAAATAGCTAAAAAAACAATTTAAAAAAAAAATAAATTTTTATAAAAAATCGCTACGTTTTGTAAAAAAAAAATTTTGCTAGTAAAAGTAGCGATTTTTTTATAAAAAATATTAAAAAAAATTATTTTGTGTGTTTTATTTTTTATTTTTTTAGGTTTTTTGGGGGTTTAGTTTTTAGCATTTTAGCTTGGGGGGGTGGGGGTGTGTTAGTGAAGGGGTATGGTCCCAAAAAGCCGCGCAAACCTCCATCAAGGTTGCGCGCGGGACCATACTCCTTATTCAACAAACTTCTTATCATGAGCCTCGCGCGAGTTACATCATGTTCTATTTTACGTCGCGCGAGACCAAGATAATAAGAAGCTCCAATAGCAACACTTAGCATACTGAAGGATCACTCAGTCACCCAAACCCCGCGCGAGTTAGTTACGTGCCCAGCAAGAACCGCGCAGGGAAGCAGCGCAAGGCTGTTCCAGATAGTACACAAGGTACAAGTGGCAGAAGAAAAGAGCCAATCAACGTCCTTCTGGCTCTGCTCAATCGTGCTCCATGATCATCTGACATGCAGGAGACAAAAAAAACTTAAGGACGCCTACATGGCACCAATCATAAGGCAGAGACAACTGCCCCACGATCTCCACTTACCTGCTGATGGCAGAAGGGCGGCCAGGCCGACAACAGTGACACGTGGCTCCAATCACATTGCGCCAGCTCCAGAAAGCTCCTAGAAGCCACTAACGGTCGACACCAGTGAGACAAGGAGCATATCCTCCATGTTGCCACTTTCAGGCCCAAGGTCCATCAGCCCATATCCTCTTACACCTCTCCGGCTATAAATAGGGACCTCACTTCACAGGTTAAACATTCCATTCCCTCTACTCTCACTCTTAATACTTAATTATCTCCCCCAAAGCAGTCGCTTATTCTCACGCCGGAGCCCGGTTAAGAGGGAAACCCCCACATTCCCCTCTTAACGAGTAACGGTGTTCTGTTTTGCAGGCTAATCCAGTCATTAAGGAGCTCCGGAAACCATAAAGAAGATTAACCACTATGATAGGAACATAAACCAAACTGATTAGTCCCGTAATTAGTTCTGTGTTTCTTCATTGGCGCCCACCGGTTTTCTACAAATCACTTTCCATCTTCTTTTTTTTTTCCTGAGTTTCGTGTTTTTTCTTCCTTCGATCATGGCTGGTCAAGGAATCATTCCTGAGTTTGTTGGTTTTCGAGCAAACTCTAACGCAACGTTGGGGATGGATAATCAAAACGTCCAACCCCAACACATTGAAGAGATTGGCGAAATCGAAGTAACCAACACTGGGGGACCGCGCGAGAGCATCACCCGCATCACTGAGACGGTAACCCCAGGAAGCAACGGCGCTGGGCCTTCAAACCCAGCCCCACCCCAGAATGTTTCGGCGCTACTAGGGCTACCAGATGGCGAAACTCCGGCCTCGTGGTACGCCAAGAACATTGCCACCATTAACGCGGCGTATCAATCCCTGATCGCACAGCAAGCAGTCTTAACGGCAGAACCGTCCTTGGTTACTCCTCAGGGACAGAGTCAGGGGGCGCGCCAGATACCCCCACAACAAAACATCCAAGGCAGAAGTAATAGACCTCCCCCTACCAGAAGATTGAGCGTTCATGACACGCGCGACACACGGGGGGAAAACAGAAAGCTATTACGACTATCCGTCAAACGTCCAGAGAGGCCCAGTTCATAGCTGGCTCACGCCGCGCAACATGAACAATGAATGGGAAGATACTGACCCGAATGATCCAACTTGGGAGGACGATGAAGGATCTTCAGTCTTCAATCGTTTACAGAGAAACCATGAATACTACAAACCAAGACAACATGTTGGGTACACCGAAGAGGGTGAACAAGACTTTCGCCTCGCCTATCGACCAGCTGAAGCTGTGGAACATTCCAAGTTCGTTCCAAAAATCGCACTGGCGCCACTTAAAAGAGAGAAGTTACCTCCGACAGTCAACGGATTGACTGATCCTGATGATCACGTCAGAGTTTTCACAAGCGTGGGCTGCATGGGAGGATGGAATATGCCCATGTGGTGCCATCTGTTTATTCAAACGCTTACAGGGGCTGCTCGCGCCTGGTTCGACAGCCTTCCTCCGGGAAAGATAAAGTCATGGGTGGATTTCAGGACTCAGTTTTTGAGTCACTTCAGTCAACAAAGATGATACCAGCGCGACACGGCCGAGGTTGAAGACATCTGGCGCAGAGATAACGAGGGTCTGGAAGATTTCATCACCCGCTTTAACAAAGAGTGCTTGGAAATCGGCGGCGTTAGTGAACAACTCATGCGCTGCCACTTCAAGAAAGCCATCCGCTGTGATAGCCTAATTAGAACCATCACTGAGAAGGATGGAATGCCCAAGGAATGGGATAAACTCATGGAAGCCGCGAAGATAGTCGCGCAAACTGAAGAGTCACTCGCCAGAAACAACAGTTATCGTACTGAAGATCGATTTTCTAAAGGAGGTCACTCGCGCGATGACAACAAACGGAACAAAGGCAAAAACCCGGGGTGGAAAGCCAACCACTCCAGCGGTTATGGTGAACGATCTCGTTATGAAGAACAGTCGCGCTACAGAGAAGATGCGCGAGACACTATTGATCGAATTGGGTATCGGAAGGCAATCAGGGATGACAATCGAGAAAAGCACTGGACTCCGCTCATAAAAACACCAAAAGAGGTGCTGATGAGGGAGAATCATGATTTCAAGGCTCCAAGGCCCATGACAAACAAAAAGGGGCAAGACCCCAACCTGTACTGCGACTTCCATAAAGATACGGGACACCTGACGGACGACTGTTACAGTTTACGTCAGGAGATCGAAAGAGCGCTAAAAAGCGGGAAGCTAAGCCACCTGGTGAAAAACGTGCGCAAAGACACTTGACAGCTCCAACGACACGATGAGGGGAATCACAAGAAAGTCAGACGTCTAGAAACCCATATGGTCAACGGACAAAGATACAGCGCAAAAGAGAAAGGCAAGCGCCCTTACGAACCCTCATGGCAAGAGCAACAGGTCATCTTCCCGGTAGTGCGCAGCGGTCCTCGCGCCACTTGACCCGTCGTCATTACCAATATTATCGGCCATTATGAAACGGAGTATGTGTTCATCGATCCAGGAAGTACGGCTGATATCATCTACGAGCAATGTTTCAATCAGTTTGATGAAGATGATAAAGCGAGACTTGAGCCAGTTGATTATCCACTGTCTGGATTCTGTAATGAAATGGTCTTCCCGCTAGGCCAGATCAGCTTCCCGTCACACTCTCTGACGGGAAGTATTCAAGAACGACGAATGTTAACTTCATGGTGATGCCTGTTAAATCAAGGCATGATGTGTTGATTGGGAGAGAAACCCATGGCGAATTCAACATGGTAACTTCCACACCCCACTCAGCGATAGGGTTTCCAACCAAAACGGGGGTGGCGATCATTTATGCTAAGAAAGAAGTAATGGCGACAGAAGAAATGCGCCCAACAAAAGCACCCAAGGTTTCAACAACCGAGCCAGAAAAGTGGGTATTGAACCGCAAATACCCGGAGCAAACGGTGACGATAGGCCACGCAATCTCACCAAACATCCGAGCGCAGCTCAAGCAACTCATGTTCAGAAATATGGATATCTTCGCCTGGACTCCGGCTGACATGAACGATGTCCCGCGCGACATCACCGAACACTGTCTAAACACTTATCCCTCTGTTGAGCCAAAAGTGCAAAGGAGACGCAGCCTAGGGGCGGATAAAACCAAAGCGATGAATGAGCAGGTATGTGAGTTGCTAAAGGCAGGGATCTTGCGGGAGGTCCGTTATCAAAGTTGGGTTGCAAACCCCGTGATGGTAGAGAAGTCTAGTGGAGGATGGCGAATGTGTGTTGACTACACCGATCTCAACAAGGCATGCCCTAAAGATTGCTACTCTTTGCCTGAGATCGACAAAAAGATAGACTCTCTCGCGCCATACAGATGGAAATGCTTCTTAGATTGTTACAAAGGATACCATCAGGTTCAAATGAAGCTAGAAGACGAAGACAAGACAGCTTTTCGAACCGATCTAGGGATCTTCTGCTACACAAAGATGCCTTTCGGCTTAAAAAATGCTGGCGCAACGTATCAACGCCTGATGGATAAGACCTTCGCTGGAGATATCGGGAAGCATATTGAAGTTTACATCGATGATTTGGTGGTCAAAATTCCCGAAGAGGACCAAATGTTGAAGGACATCGAAAAAACATTCAATTCATTGCGCAGCGTGAATATGAAGTTGAATCCAGCCAAGTGTTCTTTTGGCATGGAAGATGGGAAGTTCTTAGGCTTCATAGTCATAAACGGCGGCTTTAAAGTGAATCCAGAAAAGGTCCAGGCAATAGAGCGAATGCCATCGCCGCGAACAATCAAAGAGATGCAACGGTTGGCCGGCCGCCTAGCCGCGCTTAACCGCTTTCTATCAAATCACGCCGCGAAGTCGTACCCTTTTATCAGCACTTTGCGCAACTGTGTGAAGAAGCAAGAGTTCAGGTGGACCCCTGAAGCAGAGAAGGCTTTTCAGCAAATGAAGGAGTGTTTGATCGAACTCCCTACCCTGACTGCACCGTTTGAAAAGGAGCCACTCGTACTGTACTTATCTTCTTCGGATAGGGCAGTAGGTTCGGTATTACTTGTGGAGAGAAACGGAGTACAGACCCCAATTTACTACGTCAGTAGGGTGCTTACCGATCCAAAAACGAGATACTCCACAATGGAGAAATTGGTGCTTGCGCTGCTACACGCCTCTCGCAGGCTGCGCAGATACTTTACAGGGCATGTGATCACCGTTCTCACCAATTTCCACATCGGCACGATATTGCAAAAACCAGAGACGTCAGGGCGGTTAGCAAAATGGGCAATCGAACTAGGGGGCCACAACATCCTATACAGGCCGCGCCCAGCCATCAAGGGTCAAGTTCTGGCGGACTTCATCACAGAAGTCCCAATTGATAAAATCAAAGATTGTGAGCTTGTTGAAACTCCCGTAAAAGAATCAACGAATGAGTTATGGATGTTGTTCACTGATGGGGCTTCAAACGAGGATGGCGCGGGAGCAGGATTGCGCCTTGTGAGCCCCGAAAATCATGAATTTACTTACGCCATCAAGTTGGATTTTAAAAACACCAACAACGAGGCGGAGTACAAGGCATTTCTGGCAGGCTTACGCCTCGCCATAAAAATGGGAGCTAAAAACCTACAAGCACACGTTGATTCACTCTTGATAGCCAGCCAAATCAACGGTATATACGATGCAAGGGGCGAAGTTATGGCCCTATATTTGGATCAGGCGAAAGAGTTGCTCCAAAAATTCAAGTCCTACAAGGTAGTACACATCAACCGCTCTGAAAACAAACCAGCAGACGCTTTGAGCAAACTGGCTTCAACTTCCTTTCAACACTTAGCAAAAGATGTAAGGATTGAAGTACTCAAGAACCCATCAGTTCTGCTACAACAAGTCAACGTGATCGAAATAGGGCAGCCATCCTGGATGACCCCTATAATTCAATATTTGCAAGAAGGAATACTCCCGGAGAGCAAAGCAGAGGCAAGGAAGATTCAAAACAAGGCCCTGCACTACGAAATGAATGGTGGTATTTTTTACCGAAAATCCTTCTTGGGACCACTGCTGCGCTGTGTGGACCCCCAAGATGCGAATTACTTGATCAGGGAGATCCACGAAGGGATCTGCGGCATCCATGCATGGCTACGCATGGTGGTCGCGAAGATTATGAATGCTGGATATTATTGGCCAGGGATGCATGTTGATGCACTGAAGGAGCTGCGCAAGTGCGACTCCTGTCAGCGACACTCTCCAAAAACCATGCGCCCAAAAAACGATCTTATCCCTGTATCCACTGCCTGGCCCTTTCAGCAGTGGGGAATTAATATGGTGGGACCTTTTCCAGAGGCTCCTGGCGCCGTCAAATTTATAATCGTGGCCGTCGATTACTTTACGAAATGGGTGGAGGCCAAAGCCCTCGCTTCAACTACAGCCATGATGGTGCGTAAGTTCATTTGGGAACACATCATCTGCAGATTTGGCCTACCACTCAAGATTGTAACTGACAACGGCACCAACTTTGCGTCGGAGGACCTCCAGAAGTGGATGAAAGATATGAAAATCGAACACACTTTCTCCTCCGTTGCGCATCCTCAAGGCAACGGGCAGGTTGAAAGTGTGAACAAGTGTATCGTCGATGGGATAAAGGCCCGACTGGGCACAAAGCGAAGAGGCTGGGTGGATGACCTCCCGAGTATCTTGTGGGCTCACCGAACCATGCCGAAGACAAGTACCGGCGAAACCCCTTTTAGCCTAGTCTATGGCTCAGAAGCGGTTATCCCGGCAGAAGTTGGCCTGCCCTCTCCGCGTTTGACAGCAGTCAACGCAATCGACAACGAGGCAGAGCGTCGTCTTGACTTGGATTTGCTAGAAGAAAGGCGCGAAATTGCGCGAATTAAAGAAGCCAAGTACAAGACACAACTGGAAAGGTACTACAATGCGAGAGTCCGCATCTTTACCTTCACTCCAGGAGAATACGTCTTTCGAGACAACGAAGCTTCAAATGCTGAACGCCCAGGAAAACTAGCACCCAAATAGGAAGGCCCATACTTGGTTCACGAAGTGCTAGGAAAAGGGGCTTACAAATTGCGCACCCTGGATGGACATATCATCCCGCGCACGTGGAACGCGCAACAACTGCGCAAGTGCTATATGTAACTATTCTAGGCCCTGCGCCTTTACCCACTCATGTTGACCGCGCGCCTCTTTAATTACCTATGTTGGCTAAGCGCCTATTTTGTTACTTATGCGATGTATGTTGGCCCAAGCGCCTGTTTCCCAAGCAATGAAAGCATACGACATGTTTTCTTTTACGATGACTCCTTTCGTTACAAATGCATACTTTTGATTAGCACGAAAACACTCCAGTTACACTCGCACAAGCCACTCTTACATTTATTCGCGCTAACTTAACCAAAGTTCCTAACAACAGTGCAATAATTGTAACGGGAAAGGATAAACAAACATCATATTTAAACAAGTGCGACCGCGCAACAATTACATGAAAGCAAAATGTCATTCATTCGACCCAAAACAAGCGCAACCGTACAACTACTAACATTGAAAAGATTAAAAGAATTACAAGGCACAAAGCCTGTCAATACTACCTACTCAAGACCACCACCAGCATCATCATCATTGTGCTTGTCACCACCATCATCGCCTTCATCACCACCATCATGGCCCGCCGCTTCCTCTTCGTCA
This sequence comes from Helianthus tuberosus, assembly GCA_030545235.1. Classification (NCBI taxonomy): domain Eukaryota; kingdom Viridiplantae; phylum Streptophyta; class Magnoliopsida; order Asterales; family Asteraceae; genus Helianthus; species Helianthus tuberosus. The sequence continues at coordinate 51,552,394 of CM060366.1, forward strand.
GACAGCTCAACATGCTCTGGTGGGTCAAGAATACCCTTTAGACGCGTACACCAGTCATCATGCTCTAGAGCCTTCGCAACCAAGTCCATTACAGGCAAGGCTAGATGATTGTAAGAATTTTCAGCACGAGCCAATTCGGCATCAGCTTCATTGGTCACCGAACAATGACTGGTATCAAACTCTTGGCCAAACACTTCTTCGACATGTTGCGCACACTCCATATAACCTCCGCGATGACCAACCGCGCGAGAAGCATCTATGAGAGCAGCAACAGTCCCGTCCAGTTCCCCAGCATTCAAAATCGAGTTGGCCATCTACATCAAAACGAGCAAATGAGGAACTGACTTAGTAAATATGTAACACCCTTGTTATTATTTCAAAGATTTTCGTAAAAATAACGAAAATCAACATGTAAATACGATTAAGTATTCTTAGAAAATACTAGTAATCTAAAACTTTTACAATTTAAAAGTTTAGAACAAAATGTAACTAAGTTCGTCATTTAAAAGTAATAACGAAACGTCATGCGGAAGCTTGATTCTTGATTGTGTTCGGTTCTTTGTTGAGCTTGATTATCATCCGGAGTTCCAGATTATACCTGCATTTCATAAACCATGAAATGATTAGTTATACGAGCTTAAAATGGGTTTAGAATAAGTCCGGATACGAAAACTGACAAAAGAATCAAATTTGCCAGCTTTGGGATCTCACGCGGGCCGCGTCAGATTTAACATCATCTTACGCGGGCCGCGTCGTGTCGTCGCGTGTCGCGACAGATTTAAGCACATCTGTCGCGTGGCGCGGGGGTTCACGATTTCCAGCAGGTCCGGATCTGTGACCTGCATTTTCCCAGCAACGCTACACTTTACGGAAACGGCCATAACTTCTTCGTTATTGGTCCGTTTCACCCGATTCTTTTTCCTACGCGTTCGTAATTTAATTATCCATCTTATGGAGTTAAAATCCGACATCCGAATTAACAAAATTCCAGACTTTTAAGTCATCGGCTTATTACCCTTTTTACCAAATATTGACCCGTTCATGATTTTATCACACCAACTTGTTTATTTGATCTTTAAACTCATGAAGTTCATTATTTCAATATCTCCTATCATATTACTCTCAAATCATGGGTTTCTTACATAATAAAATCCCGTTTTCGCTTAAATGCTTATTTTGACCCATTAAGAGTATTTAAGCACTTTTAGGCTCAAAATCTCTTTCATTCTATTCTAGCATTGTAACCTATATTTCTTATCTAGTACTCTTCCATCACAACTAATTTTGTGTTGGATTTAAAGTAGATATCTATGTGTTCCGAATTATACCCCTTGGAATATTATTTTACGGCAAAGACTCATATGGAGTCTTTCGGCCCAAGAATTACATCTTTCACTACCCATACTCATTCTAAGCTTTTGTTTAATCATAAGACTCGTTTCCAAACAACCTCTAAGGGTTGTTTGTTCAATTTAGCCTACAAGGGCGTTTTGGTCGATTTTGGTCCTTCTTTTACAATGAAGGACTCTCACCAATTATTCGACCAAAATAGCACTTTTAACTACAACATAAATATGCGTACCTGGCTCGGATCAACAATTAGACCCGATTTATACCTCGCTTTTATTATCACATTTTCTATGGCGACGGGAGTATCCGAATCGCTAATCGCTCCTGTTAACACAAGACTTGACAACCACATCAGTCGATATTGTCAAATGGTGTTATCACGCCATTTTACCCGTTTGGCCTATATGACCAATCATCTTCATAAGTAGCAAAACATGGTTAATAATTACCAATTTGCCTATCCGACCCATTTCGGATTTTTGCCACTAGACCCCTTTTTAACTACAATTTACTTTAGTCGGTACTTGACTAAATTTCCATCTCTACTTATTTTCTCGTTATTAGTTACACTTAAAAGTGATCTTAACGAAAACTCATTAGTTATTAGTCATTACATGACCAATTTACCATTTTGCCTCTTTCACCATTAATCATGGTTTAAAACATTTTATTGGTTCCGACTCATTTCGTTTCGTGTCGGAACCCATGATTCGAACCTAATCCTTTATTGTATTCATCGCTTATAAAATAAACACATATACTACAAGTGGGTGTAAGTTTTACTTACCTTGCATCCGTTTATGCTCTTTTTGCGTACACGATCCGTTTGACCCGCTTCTTTCCCAAGCCTCCATCTAGCTTGTTAAGAGTCAAACTATCATCATAATTCGTAAGACGGTTAGATTAGTCATCAATATTATGACTATTTCATCTTACGGATTTTATGTCGAAACTTCTATTCCACTTCATCATTGGTTATTTCGACTTTCTAAAATCAACTACCTTTATTCATATAATATGCACAATCAAGGCAATTCAATATTATGATTAGAAACCATTTTATCCCATATCTGTGTAATTAGTCAAGTTAGCTAATTACGCGTTTCTTTCATAATCCCCTCTTTTTATACCAAACCCAATTCATGGTAATTATGATTTATGTACCCAAACACCTAAATTGTTTAAGTACTTTATATTTACTATCTAATATGATGATTCTAATCGCAAATTAGACACTAACATCATCATATTATAAAAACCCATTTCAAGTCATGTATGATCAACACTCAAACTTGTAAATTGTTCAAGTATCTTGTTTCTACTATCAACTATGATGATTTTAAACATGAGTATATCATCATCTTCACCACATAATCAAAACCCACTTAGCACATAATAGGGTAATTATCAAATTCCTAGTTTTAGTACTAATTCTTCAAGTTTTCAACTAGGGTTTGTTTCTAAGCATGAATTTCATCCTAGTTTCACCCAAACATCAATCATTCAAGCTTGAATTTCGATTTTTACAAGTTCATCAAAAATCTCATCTTCATAAACATCAACAATTTGACATACCTTACGATCCCCACGACTAGGTGATCGTTTCTATGTGTTCATGCATCGATTTTGACCTTGAATCAGGCTTCAATTTGATGATTTGTTGAGTTCTAGGGTTTTCACCCTCCTGGTCGCTCCTGGAGATCGATCCACACACCTTGTGTGTGTGGTGTGTTATATATTTTTTTATTAAATAAAACTTGTTTCCTTTTTAACGGTTTTGGTCCCACAAGTTTAGATATTCATAAATGAAACTATATCTCATAGTTTATTATTTAATTACCCATTACTAACTAGGTTAATTTTACCTAGTTAACTCAGTGGGTTCCGGGAGTTAAAAACCCGTTGTATTTTAAGTCCCGTTGACTCGGGCTCTTATAAACTAAATTCTTAAATTCTTTGATTCGCTTGTATTTAATTATTAGGATTTCTTATTTAAATCCAAATATTTAACGGGTTATTTTTACTGCTAACGGTACTTTACCCGTCTTTTAGTATGAACAGAGTTTGATTACCAAACCCGTTTTCGGGGTGTTACAAGTCTACCCCCCTTCAAGAGGTTTTGTCCTCGAAACCTTTCTTACATAATTCATTGAGTTTTAACTCAATGTATTTGAGCTGAGAATTCTTTTAAACATTGTTTATACCTTTATTCAATTGTTAGTATTACCAGGAAATATGGTAACATCCTTTTGGTTATTATTCGTCTACATATCCCCTACGACGTAGTGCAACTCGAAATAACGTAATTTCGTTATTTCTACTAGTTTAGTTATCTTAGCGATATCCATCGCTTTTATATATTATCGAACTCTTTATGAATCCGTTACTTTGACCCGTTTAAAGGTCTTTAGTGAAATCTTTCACTTTTAGCAACCATTTCTTTTGTTTTCATTTTCATTTATTCGATTCAGTTATATTGAATCCACCGCTTACAAGCGACCAATTTTATTTAAATGACCTTAACCGGTCTCACTAACTAGACTTATTAGTCCAGTTACTTTTTACCATTCACTTGGTTATAATGTGATTCTACTTCACATTGCATTTCTTGACCGTGATCGTGTCACATCATGTTTAATTTATATCAACCTTTTATTTTTCGAAGATATCTCTTTTCGAATATGTCGTCTTGCGCCTATCAGTGTCAAGACTTGTATCTTTTATGCTTACTATTTAAATTCTTATTAGAATTTATATTTTGTAAAAACGGTATTTCTTATTAAAACTGAAGTTTTAGTATAGCTTCTTCTCTTTAACTTTTGTCAATTATCCATACCGGAATATTGACAATCCGAAAAATTTATTCTTCTACAGTCTTTGTTTTATGCGAGGATTCTCAATTTATTCCCTCGCTTGGTTTAATTAACCCGTAGGTTTTATCACTTTGCCTTATAGGCTATTTTATTAGACTTTCACCTCTTTAAGGCGAGATCCTTATAATCTATTTCTTTCTAGTCGTGATCCGTGGGTCATTTTAGTCTCGTAGACCTTTCCATTGTTTATGACCCCAATGGTTTGGTTGTTCCCGTAGATCATTCCTTACTCATGTCATTCTTAAAATACATGTTTGGCGCTAAGGCATCCTGTTTTTTTTTTTTTTGTTTAAAAATCATTTATTTTCACTTTGGTATTTTCTTTGACCTTGACCGTAGTCTAAGGCTACATTCGTTTTCTTTCGAATTATCTTTCCGACTTATTGACTTCTAACGTCAATTACACGTCGGTTTATCCTACACTTACCGTTACCCGGTTCTTACCTATGCTTCTTCACGTCCCATTACCTGGGTTCTTTTATTTTAATGTTTTTAACATTTTTGTTTCGCTAGTTTGCGTTTTTCCTATATATATTCCTTTATGAGCCATCACGTAGGTTCATTAATGTTTCGCGCTTCCATTATTTGGTTTGCGCTTACTTGCACTACCCATTTTTTTTATGCTTTATTTATCTCGTTTGACTTGTTCGTGTGAAATTTCATCACTTGTGAACATCAAACTCTATTCTTTATTCGAGCCGTTCAACTTTAAAATAGTTGAACGTAATTACCAAAATTTATATTTGCGAAATTTCTTGTCATCTCTTAGTCATGACTCATATTCCGAGTCTTTTGACTTTCTATTTCGCGTTCCTGTTTCTCAGTCTACACATGCGTTTAATTCCTTACCCATCAACCGGGTGTTTTACCGAAATCGTTATTATTGCGACCCTTACGGTATGCATTATGACTTCGTTTCGTCTTTACATTCCTACTTTGTTCTCAAATTTGGCGTTTTACAAAATCGGCCTGTTAAGAGTCATATTTGCATTCTCCGGGTTCGAGTGTAAGCACCCCCTCCCAATTGCATACCTTAATCATTTTACATTAATCTTTATCCCTTCACTCGGGCTCATCCTCCTAATGTACTACGCTTCCGTCACCCGGCTGTGCGTTTACATTATTATCAAATATTTTGCTCATTTGATTCATTTGGGTACCTTTAAGTTAGTCCCATTTCACCCCGCCCTTACTACATCGGATGTAAACGTGTCCGCCATAAGAAGTTCATGGTTTCATATGCCACTACTTACTTGGCCAGAGTAAGCGTTTAACACATGACACACATGACCTTTTTATAGTTTTCACATCACGCCCTATGTAAGTAATGCCTCTATTTGTTTCTCTTGGAAACAATATCCCGAATACATTTTCTATTCGGGTTTTTCCAAGTTTTTAATCTACATATGCAACTTTCAATTTCTACTTATTTGTTGCATATTACTATTTGTGCGATTATTTAAAATGTGCACCTGGTAATGTTTTCCCCGAGGGGCGTTCCTTGCCATTAACCTTATTCGCGGTCGTTACGCGATTTAGTCCTCGGTGAGCATGCTCCTCTTGTCATACTTCGGACCGTTCCATCATCATATCCACAATTCGTTTGATTCTCGTCGTCTTCAAACGCGAGTGTCTTCAATTAAAACATTCACAAAAGTTAGTAACGTCAACTTCAATGATCGCCCGTATTATAATACAAGGCTTTTCTAATATACGCGTCAACACGCCTATCTTCGTCAACTATATCAATCATTTTAATTGGAGTAACGTGTATCACACGATAGCCCTATGTGTTGTTTACAACACTTTAGCATGCTAAACTATTAACATACTTGTACTTACCAGATTTGCGATCAAGCCTCGAACCGAACACCAATCTTTATTAAGAGCATATGGTTTAAGTCCAAGCATAGTTTTCCCACCATACTTGAATCTCTTAAACCAAGGCTCTGATACCAACTTGTAACACCCTTGTTATTATTTCAAAGATTTTCGTATAAATAACGAAAATCAACATGTAAATACGATTAAGTATTCTTAGAAAATACTAGTAATCTAAAACTTTGACAATTTAAAAGTTTAGAACAAAATGTAACTAAGTTCGTCATTTAAAAGTAATAACGAAACGTCATGCGGAAGCTTGATTCTTGATTGTGTTCGGTTCTTTGTTGAGCTTGATTATCATCCGGAGTTCCAGATTATACCTGCATTTCATAAACCATGAAATGATTAGTTATACGAGCTTAAAATGGGTTTAGAACAAGTCCGGATACGAAAACTGACAAAAGAATCAAATTTGCCAGCTTTGGGATCTCACGCGGGCCGCGTCAGATTTAACATCATCTTACGCGGGCCGCGTCGTGTCGTCGCGTGTCGCGACAGATTTAAGCACATCTGTCGCGTGGCGCGGGGGTTCACGATTTCCAGCAGGTCTGGATCTGTGACCTGCATTTTCCCAGCAACGCTACACTTTACGGAAACGGCCATAACTTCTTCGTTATTGGTCCGTTTCACCCGATTCTTTTTCCTACGCGTCCGTAATTTAATTATCCATCTTATGGAGTTAAAATCTGACATCTGGATTAACAAAATTCCAGACTTTTAAGTCTTCGGCTTATTACCCTTTTTACCAAATATTGACCCGTTCATGATTTTATCACACCAACTTGTTTATTTGATCTTTAAACTCATGAAGTTCATTATTTCAATATCTCCTATCATATTACTCTCAAATCATGGGTTTCTTACATAATAAAATCCCGTTTTCACTTAAATGCTTATTTTGACCCATTAAGAGTATTTAAGCACTTTTAGGCTCAAAATCGCCTTCATTCTATTCTAGCATTGTAACCTATATTTCTTATCTAGTACTCTTCCATCACAACTAATTTTGTGTTGGATTTAAAGTAGATATCTATGTGTTCCGAATTATACCCCTTGGAATATTATTTTACGGCAAAGACTCATATGGAGTCTTTCGGCCCAAGAATTACATCTTTCACTACCCATACTCATTCTAAGCTTTTGTTTAATCATAAGACTCGTTTCCAAACAACCTCTAAGGGTTGTTTGTTCAATTTAGCCTACAAGGGCGTTTTGGTCGATTTTGGTCCTTCTTTTACAATGAAGGACTCTCACCAATTATTCGACCAAAATAGCACTTTTAACTACAACATAAATATGCGTACCTGGCTCGGATCAACAATTAGACCCGATTTATACCTCGCTTTTATTATCACATTTTCTATGGCGACGGGAGTATCCTAATTGCTAATCGCTCCTGTTAACACAAGACTTGACAACCACATCAGTCGATATTGTCAAATGGTGTTATCACGCCATTTGACCCGTTTGGCCTATATGACCAATCATCTTCATAAGTAGCAAAACATGGTTAATAATTACCAATTTGCCTATCCGACCCATTTCGGATTTTTGCAACTAGACCCCTTTTTAACTACAATTTACTTTAGTCGGTACTTGACTAAATTTCCATATCTACTTATTTTCTCGTTATTAGTTACACTTAAAAGTGATCTTAACGAAAACTCATTAGTTATTAGTCATTACATGACCAATTTACCATTTTGCCTCTTTCACCATTAATCATGGTTTAAAACATTTTGTTGGTTCCGACTCATTTCGTTTCGTGTCGGAACCCATGATTCGAACCTAATCCTTTATTGTATTCATCGCTTATAAAATAAACACATATACTACAAGTGGGTGTAAGTTTTACTTACCTTGCATCCGTTTATGCTCTTTTTGCGTACACGATCCGTTTGACCCGCTTCTTTCCCAAGCCTCCATCTAGCTTGTTAAGAGTCAAACTATCATCATAATTCGTAAGACGGTTAGATTAGTCATCATTATTATGACTATTTCATCTTACGGATTTTATGTAGAAACTTCTATTCCACTTCATCATTGGTTATTTCGACTTTCTAAAATCAACTACCTTTATTCATATAATATGCACAATCAAGGCAATTCAATATTATGATTAGAAACAGTTTTATCCCATATCTATGTAATTAGTCAAGTTAGCTAATTACGCGTTTCTTTCATAATCCCCTCTTTTTATACCAAACCCAATTCATGGTAATTATGATTTATGTACCCAAACACCTAAATTGTTCAAGTACTTTATATTTACTATCTAATATGATGATTCTAATCGCAAATTAGACACTAACATCATCATATTATAAAAACCCATTTCAAGTCATGTATGATCAACACTCAAACTTGCAAATTGTTCAAGTATCTTGTTTCTACTATCAACTATGATGATTTTAAACATGAGTATATCATCATCTTCACCACATAATCAAAACCCACTTAGCACATAATAGGGTAATTATCAAATTCCTAGTTTTAGTACTAATTCTTCAAGTTTTCAACTAGGGTTTGTTTCTAAGCATGAATTTCATCCTAGTTTCACCCAAACATCAATCATTCAAGCTTGAATTTCGATTTTTACAAGTTCATCAAAAATCTCATCTTCATAAACATCAACAATTTGACATACCTTACGATCCCCACGACTAGGTGATCGTTTCTATGTGTTCATGCATCGATTTTGACCTTGAATCAGGCTTCAATTTGATGATTTGTTGAGTTCTAGGGTTTTCACCCTCCTGGTCGCTCCTGGAGATCGATCCACACACCTTGTGTGTGTGGTGTGTTATATATTTTTTTTATTAAATAAAACTTGTTTCCTTTTTAACGGTTTTGGTCCCTCAAGTTTAGATATTCATAAATGAAGCTATATCTCATAGTTTATTATTTAATTACCCATTACTAACTAGGTTAATTTTACCTAGTTAACTCAGTGGGTTCCGGGAGTTAAAAACCCGTTGTATTTTAAGTCCCGTTGACTCGGGCTCTTATAAACTAAATTCTTAAATTCTTTGATTCGCTTGTATTTAATTATTAGGATTTCTTATTTAAATCCAAATATTTAACGGGTTATTTTTACTGCTAACGGTACTTTACCCGTCTTTTAGTATGAACAGAGTTTGATTACCAAACCCGTTTTCGGGGTGTTACAAAATAAAACCCAAGTTAAAAAGCGATCAGTACCAGAACTATTCCCCTGCCGCGCAACCATTCAGTATCCGAGGATAGCGTGTCAACAATACTCTGGACCTCAGCATAATTATTTTGCGCCACGTTCAAGGCGGAAGAGCTTATGGCCCGCGCCTCTTCGGCCTTCTGCCTGGCTTCTTCAGCTGAGGCAACCTTCGACTTTTCGGCCTCTAGATCGATCTCCAAGGATTCACTTTTGTCAACCTGCTCTCGTAGGCGACGTTTCAGTTCAGCAATTTCGACATCCTTGGCAATCAAATCCTTGTCCCTACTTGACAGCTGCACCTTCACCTCAGCCAGCTCAACCTGCAAGGGATAAAGGACTCAGTTAACATGCTAAACAAAAGTATAAATGGAATAAGAAGTTTCTCGAACCTCAGCCTGCTCTTTAGCAGCTTGCGCATCCTCGACCTTCGCTGTCAACTCAGCAACCTTGGCTTCAAGGTCGACAATTTTGATACGAGCCGCGAACGCGCGCACATTGTCTTTCTCACATATGCGCTTGATTTCAGCTTTTTCCTTAGCCAACTGCTGTTCAGCAGCTTGAAGCTTGCTTTTCAGGCCCTTGCGCCCCCACTCTTCCGACTTCCGGTCAGCCTCGAACTTCGCCTTCTCCTCATCAAAAGCAACTCTCGACTTCTCCAAGTCAGTAGCACGCCTTAATATCCGATCGCGGTATTTTTCCCAATCATCCCTCTCCCTAACCATCGTTCGCCACTCATGAACAATTTCTTGGTTAGCAGCGCGGGTGTTGGCTTCACCAACAACGTAGGCATGATACAGCCCGCTGTGGGTCCGCGCCCTTTGACTATCAACCTCACCAGGAGGAATAGAATTCAGCAGCCAGTCGCGGCAAGGCGCGAACTCGAGGAAGGTATCCTTTTGCTTTAAGCCCCATGGCGGTTGGTGCGGAGCGTCACCACGACTCTCTTCAGTATAAGACTTGTAATAAATATCCCCCAAAGTATCCCGGGGGCCTATTGGAGAGCGCGACGGCGCGCTATGTTTTCTCGCACCACCCTGACCAGCCGCCGAACCAGAACCCGCGCCTCCCACAGTAGAAATTCCGACGGACTTGTCGGCAGCGGTTTTCTCCTTCTCCTTTGTTTTCTCTCTTTCGGAAGCCTTTTTCTCCTTCTCCTGCTCAGCTCGCCTTTTCTCCTCCTCATCAGCTCTTTTCTTCTTCTCCTCATCAGCTTTCTTCTTGCGCTCCTCAGCAGCCTCTTTCTGCTTATCCTCCTCAGCTTTCTTGCGCTCCTCAGCAGCCCTTTTCTTCTTATCTTCCTCGGCTTTCCTTTCCCCAGCTTTCTTCTGCTCTTCAACAGCTTTCGCCTTCTCAAGCTCAGCAGCTTGTTTTCCCTTCTCAGACTCCACTCCAGCAGTCTTTGAAGATTTAATGGTAATCTTAGGCCTCTTGGGCTCCGGCTCCGAAGCCTCCGCAAAAACAACACCCTTCTCAGGGGTCTTCTTCTTGCCTTCTGCAGAAGTTAAGTCATTAAAGAAAGGAGGCAACAAAGAGCAAAGGAATTTAAGGAAGACTAACCAGGAGAAAACTTGTAAAGGGAACGCAAGTTGCTCTGCTTCCAGAGCACAGGGATTCCTCCAACCTTAGGCGCAGCAACCACACCAGCTGTGGTCTCGCTCCTATTTCTTTTTCTGCTGATCAACTTTTCAGCAGCATCCTCTTCTTCCTCTTCTTCTTCCTCTTCCTCATGCGCAACAGAGGAAGGAGTAGCACCAGCATCCGGGTTACGAGAACCCGCACTACCAGAGCTTTTTGAGCCACCTGCTCCAGTTTTCTTCTCGCCTGCGCGCGACAAGCCTTTAAGTGAGTAACTAATTATCACATAATCTTTCAAGTCACTCTGACGAAGGCGAGGAGTACCTTTACCAGCAGCACCAGCGGTTGCGCGACTACTCCCAGCCCCCTTGCTGGTCACCTCAGGATCCAAGTTGATTACTTTCTTCTTCCTCAAAGGTTTTTTCTTCTTATCTTCAGGGTCAATCCCCAAGTCGCGCAACACACCTGCAAAGATGTTAGACCACGAACTTAGCTCTCCGTTTGATGATCCCACAGACTCCTCGCTAGAAAGATAGACAACCTCTTTCCCAGCAGAAGTGACAGAGCGCAAGGGACGAGGGTTAGGTATAAGCGCACCTTCGGTTGCACTAGGCGGAGCGGCAAATGCATCAGCAACTGGGTACATGAAGTTACCCTTAATCCGTTCATGCCAGTACTCCTCTCCAGCCTGGAGCGGGCGCACGCCCATAGAACCACCAAGGGTGGGAAAAGCAGCTTGGTACAGTTGCACCTCTACACGCGCAAATACATAGATTAGCACAGGTTACAAAACGAAGAGATCAAAGGAATTGAGGAAATAACTAACCTTTATCTTCAAGCTTTAAGACCGGAACGTCCTTGCTATCGGCCGGCCACTGGTCACTCATGTGCGCCGCCACCAAGACATTTTCTCCAAACACTCGGTTTGGGGTAGAAGTAAGCTTCTTGTACCAAGCGTCATTCTTGGGGATCGCCAAATCCTCCTTCAAAATCGGTTCGGACCACGCGCGGAAAGTCATGGCGATCGGTATCACCTCCTCGCGAATATAAAAAAACTTCGGTTTCCACTCATGAAAACTCTTGGGGGGGTTCAGAAGTATCTTTTTTGCAGCACCCCGACTGGCGAATGAATAGAAGCCCATGTTTCTGATTAGTTGGTAAAAGACCCTGAATTTTTCAACAGTAGGCTCAATATCATGGGATCGGCAGAGGAACTCGAAGTGTCGAACCCTGACCATCCCGGGAGGGCTCATCTGGGAAATATGAAACCCATAAAACTGAAGAATATGGGCCATAAAATTCGTCGTCGGCAACCGGAAGTTACCTTGATGAAAGAAATCTTCGAACAACGTGATGTACCCCGGTGGTGCATCAGCGGCCGTCTGGTTTTGACCGGGGTACTTAGCGTCCCATTCCGGTGGAAACCGGAAACTCCTCGTGATCTGCTCGAAAAGACCCAAGTCCCACCGGAGGACGGGAACGGGACCTTCTTCTCCGGGAATATCCTCGTGATGTTCTTCAGCCATAGTAAATAAGATTCAAGTTTTCTAAAGATATGAAGAAAGATCTCGAAGATCTGCTATGATGTTCTTCAAAATCTTGGAGATTCAAAGAAATTGGAGAGCAAAATAGGGAAAAGAGTGCAACAGAAGAGGAGAAGTGGTTTTTTCTCTCTGACTCATCGGATATATATACCCATCGCATTTAATGCGATGGGTAAACGTGCCGGGATCGCCGCGCACGTGACCAATCAAAGGACGACACGTAAGGCGAGAATCCCGGAGTGACGGTTACCACGCGCGCGTGGAGCTCACTCTCCTGACGGAATGACCAACCGTCAGAGACAACTTGATGACAGCCGTGTAACTGGTCAACTCAAACGTCACCATCAACGACGTTTCTCACCAACCTGTCAGAAATTCAAATTTCGAAGGTTTTCCCGCCAAATATTACTACAGACCTCATGCAAAAGCTACTAAGGTCGCGCAGTTTTAACAATGACTTGATAACCCTGCGCGCCTACACCCAAAGGCAATACCCCACCTGGAACCAAACCTGGTAGTCGCGCCGTAGTAACCAATAAGAGTTTACACGCGCCCCGTCTACCAAAGCCAAAGAAGCACTTTCCACAACTTTTATTTTTTCTAAGTCCAGAGCTCTAACCACTTGCATCGCGCATGGTGCAGCACTGGACTGGGGGGACTTGAAGGGGTATGGTCCCAAAAATCCGCGCAAACCTCCATCAAGGTTGCGCGCGGGACCATACTCCTTATTCAACAAACTTCTTATCATGAGCCTCGCGCGAGCTACATCATGTTCTATTTTACGTCGCGCGAGACCAAGATAATAAGAAGCTCCAATAGCAACACTTAGCATACTGAAGGAGCACTCAGTCACCCAAACCCCGCGCGAGTTAGTTACGTGCCCAGCAAGAACCGCGCAGGGAAGCAGCGCAAGGCTGTTCCAGATAGTACACAAGGTACAAGTGGCAGAAGAAAAGAGCCAATCAACGTCCTTCTGGCTCTGCTCAATCGTGCTCCACGATCATCTGACATGCAGGAGACAAAAAGTACTTAAGGACGCCTACATGGCACCAATCATAAGGCAGAGACAACTGCCCCACGATCTCCACTTACCTGCTGATGGCAGAAGGGCGGCCAGGCCGACAACAGTGACACGTGGCTCCAATCACATTGCGCCAGCTCCAGAAAGCTCCTAGAAGCCACTAACGGTCGACACCAGTGAGACAAGGAGCATATCCTCCATGTTGCCACTTTCAGGCCCAAGGCCCATCAGCCCATATCCTCTTACACCTCTCCGGCTATGAATAGGGACCTCACTTCACGGGTTAAACATTCCATTCCCTCTACTCTCACTCTTAATACTTAATTATCTCCCCCAAAGCAGTCGCTTATTCTCACGCCGGAGCCCGGTTAAGAGGGAAACCCCCACATTCCCCTCTTAACGAGTAACGGTGTTCTGTTTTGCAGGCTAATCCAGTCATTAAGGAGCTCCGGAAACCATAAAGAAGATTAACCACTATGATAGGAACATAAACCAAACTGATTAGTCCCGTAATTAGTTCTGTGTTTCTTCAGTTAGGTTTTTTTTTTTTTTTGGGGGGGGGGGTTAGGTTTTTTTTAGGTTTTTTATATACATTTGTAGAGTAACTTTAATAGTTATAGATAATTACAAAAATATCACCTTGTCTTTTTGACTTTTACTTCAATTTGTATGTTTAGTATGTTAAAATTATTTGTACAAGAACTTTCCCCTACATATATATTATACTATTGTCCATAAATCTTTGTTGCTTATTTTGACTTTGTATAGTTCCCAATTAAAATTCAAATAGACATGTTTTTTGAGTACAAACTTATCTTTACTTTTAATATAATAATGACCTTCTGGCTTATTTTGATTCTAAAGATTTGACATTTTAGTAGTAGTTTTAAAGTTTTTTATTCGAGTCCCATGTGGCTGCAATATCACAAAATCATGGTTTTGTGAGCGTACGTTTTTTTGTTTGCATCAAAACAGCCATATTATTATTATACATATTATAGCAAAGTTCCCATGAAGAGTACTTATATATATACATAGAGTAAATTACGTTTTTGGCCCCTGTGGTTATGTCAGTTTTACTATATTGGCCCAAAATAAGAATTTTTAACATATCTGCCCCCATGGTCCCAATAACTAACCGTTTTGGCCCCTAAATCTAACCAAACCCTAACTCTGGTTAACTTCTAGGTCACATGTGTTGCACATGATGGGTATTATGGTAATTTCACCTCCCCTTTAATGGTAATTTACTCTTTTATTTTTTCTACTCCCCAAGTCATCAAACACTGAACAAAAAGTGAGAAAGAATCACACCACACTAGCAGAACCCACTCAAATTTATTCATTCCCCTATTTAATTTTCACAAACACGTTCTCTCTCTACACCTTCTTCATCCCCAATTCTCAAACCCTAATGTCTCCTTAACAAGTTAACAAATCCTCTGTAACAAAATGGCCTCAAATTACCACTTCACAATCCTCTATTTCTTCACCCTTTTCTTCAAATCTCTAACCGCAACCTCCAATTCATCCTTCTCGTTCAACAATTTCGCTCAAATTTCAACCTTTGACTCTGTTCTTGCACTGTACGGTGATGCATAGGTTGCACCAGACAGTTTGTCGTTACAACTCACTGCTTCCTTAAATTCCAGTGTCAGTCGTGTGATTTACAAAAACCCCATCAAGTTTTATGAAGGAAAACCTGAGAAATTGGTGTCTTTTTCCACTTATTTCTCGTTTTCGATTAATTCGGGTTCGGGTTTAGCTTTTGTTGTGTTTTCAGATGGGGTTTTAAATGGTGGGAAGTTTAATAAGTTTTTGAGTGTTGAATTTGATGCATTGATGGATAATATTGTGTCTCTGAAAGTGACAAATATGTCTGATGTTAATCTGGGGTTGGATAGTGGTTCCAGGTTGCAAGTTTGGATCAAGCCATTCAGGTTTGTATTTTGTTATGTTTTTTTGACAATTTTGTGTTAGGAATTTAGGTGGTGTTTGGATGTTGTTTGATGAATGGAATTCCAATGGCAAATTTGGGGGTTTTCATGGAGAAGATGATGGGAATTTAGGGGTTTATGTGGTGTATGATGATGATGGTTGAAGATGATGATGTTCGTTTTAATTTGTGTTTGAATTGAAGACCTGGTTGATATTAATAAGAAATAATCATAGTCTTATTTTCTTTTCTGTATCATTGCATTTAATTTGGTTAGGGGATGATGATGATGGTTGAAGGTGGTCATGTTCTTGAAGATCTGGGTTTGAAGATGATGTGTTTTGTTGAAGATCTGGGTTGCAGATGATGTTTTGTTGAAGATCTGAGATGCAGATGATGATGATTTATTGAAGATCTGAGTTTTATTTATAAACTCATTAAAGGGGAGGTGAAATTACCATATTACCCATCATGTGCAAGTCATGTGACCAAGAAATTAACCTGAGTTAGGGTTTGGTTAGATTTATGGGCCAAAACGGTTAGTTATAGGGACCATGGGGGCGGATCTGTTAAAAATTCTTATTTTGGGCCAATATAGTAAAACTGATATAACCACAGGGGCCAAAAACGTAATTTACTCATATACATATTATAGCAAAGTTCCCATGAACAGTACACAAAATATATTTTTATAATATTATTTATGCTTTTAATTATTTCATAATTTTATTACTTAATTGATTTCATTAACTCTATAACATTTAACCAATGAGGTGGGAGTCCATTGACAAATGCAAAGTCTTTGAAAACACATAGGTTGGGAAGGGGATGGTCTTAGTTTAAGTCCCACAAACGACAAGTGATTAAAGAAATTAGCCGTTAAAAAAAAAAAAAAACTCTATAACATTTATGAAATTTGGTGAAGAGTAGTTCACCTGCTTTAGGCCAAATCAAATTACGATTTTGTCACCGCTTTAAAATTACGATTTTGCTATCAGTTTAAAATTACGTTTTTACCTCCAGTTCAAAATAAAATTATGTTTTTGCCCCAGTTAAAGTTTATAATTTTGCCCTCGATTCAAAATTACAATTTTGCCCCGTTTAAATTTACAGTTTTGCCATTAGGTTTGTTTTGTTCCTCCCATCTAAATTTCCATTTTGCCCTTAATTTAAATTTACATTTTTGTAATCGTTTTTGTTTGCTTTCCTAGTAAAATTACGATTTTTCCCCCAGTGTATAACTACAGACACAAGATGGGGGAATAGTGTCAGGAAGTTGTCTGGCACTCCCCCATTGGCCCAATCAATTTACCATTTTATACCCTCTTTAAAATTACGATTTTGCCATCAGTTCAAAATTACGTTTTTACCCTCAGTTCAAAATAAAATTATGCTTTCGCCCCCAACTAAAAATTACCATTTTGCCCTCGATTAAAAATTACGATTTTGAACCGTTTAAATTTATAGTTTTGCCATTAGTTTTGTTTTTCCCCACTCAGCCAAATTACAATTTTGCCCTCAATTTAATTTACATTTTTGCCATCGTTTTCCTTTGTTTTCACAGTCAAATTACGATTTTGACCCCAATGTAAAATTACAGTCATGCCATCGTTACTCGGTGTAATTTATATTTTTCCCCCAGTTTAAAATTATTGTTTTTCTATCGTTTTTGTTTTTCTTAAGCAAAAGTATGATAGTGTTTTAATTTAATTGGTTTACTCAATGTAATTTTTTTTGAGATCGTGTTATAAGTATTATGTACAAGTAATCGAAACACAGACAGACATATTATGAGAGAGAAATTTTTGATTTAGTGCCCCGCAACGCGGGCGGGGAAAAATCTAGTTGCTATTATTTTAGAGTTAAATGTGAGGTTGGTCTTTGTGGTTTGCCATTTTTGCAGACTTGGTCTTAAGGGTTTAATAATTTTAAATGAACTTTAATAGACGATAATTTTGTATTATATTTAGTTGTATCTTTTGTATTTAATAGGCAGTTATTGAGGGAGATTTACTCTCTTTTTTATAGGTTTATTTTGTGTATTTATAGAGGAGGTTTAATAATATTGAAATCACTTTTTCTCATTCTCTCATGGTATCGGCCTAATTTTGGTGATCCATCTTCCTTTTCTTTCTCCAGTTTTTTCTCTCAGCCCTCCTCCTTCTTCCGCTCATTCTTCTCCATGGCCAGCTCCTCCGATACCTACTCCATTCCCCTTAACACTCTTCTTCATCTCCTCACTATCAAACTCACCTCTACAAATTTTCTCCAATGGAAAAATCAAGTTTTTTTCCCTTCTCTCTTACCTAGGTCTGCTAGGCCATATCGACGGCACCTCCGTCTGCCCGTCGAAGAAAGTCACCACCGGTGAAAAATCCGAACCAAATCCGGACTACCCCATCTGGAGAGAAGCCGACCAGCGTGTCATTCTGCTTCTCCACTCCTCTCTCACCGAGGAATCCATGGCAGAAGCCATCGGACTCACCACCGCTCATCAGATCTGGTGTGCCCTTGAATCCGCCAATAGCCATCACTCAATCGAACGTATGCACACGCTTCGTGACTCCCTTCGCCAACTTACGAAGGGACAATCCACAGTTGCTGACTACGGACGCAAGTTCAAACATATTTGTGATCAGTTGTCAGCAATCGGTCATCCAGTCTATGAACATGACAAGCATCACTGGTTCTTGTGTGGCCTTGGCGCCGCATTCGAAACCTTTTCTACCTCTCAACGAACCGTTCTTCCTCGTTCCTCTTTTCGTGACTTGCTTGCCCAGGCCGAAAGTCATGAAATCTTCCTTCAATCGATCCATGCTTCTCCGCCCCCACAGGCTGCCTTCGTAGCCCAGGAACGTCGCACCGGCTCCAGCTCTCGTTCGGGTCGTAATTCCAACTCCCGTGGCCAGTTTCGCCCCTCTGCCAATCGTGGAAAACCGAACGGCACTCGCCGACCACCCCACTGTCAACTCTGCAGAAAAGAAAGGCATTATGCTGGTTCTTGTCCTAGCCTATCTTCGTTTGCTCAAAAGGCAGCCCCCCTTGATGCCAATCTAGCTCAGGCATTCCATGCACAGTGCCACCTAGCTTTGGATTCTCCAGATTGGACCACTAATACGGGCGCCATCGGACACATGGGCCCGAACGCAAATGGCCTTGACAATGTTCTCCCGAATAACGGTAATGGTCCTGTTATTTTTTGGCAATGATCTTTCCTCACCGGTTACTCTGTAACACCCCGTGTTTCAAAAGTCAAAGTCAAAATGCGATCTGTCTCTCCTTGCTCAATTTCCTGTTTTGACTTCTTTGACTTATAATTAGTCTATTTTATTTTCGCTTTAGTTGTATTATGTGGAGTATCTATTAATAATCGCATGGTAATCGCTATTTATCGCATGTTTAATCGCTTTATCGCTATCGCAATCGCAACTTGAATTACGCATTTTGGTTATTGTGTACGTGTGTGTGTGCCTTATGTGTTACTTGTGCATGTTTAAATTATGTTATGTGTGGTAATCAATCGAATCGCAATCGAAACTCAAACGCAATCGAACTCAATCGCAATCGAAACAGTATGATAATTGGTAGAGAAGAGATAGTTCGAGATATGAGTAGTTGGGATTAAAAGTAATTTGACTAGGAAACTCTATCGCATCGCAACGCTCGCAATCGAAATCGAAACGGCAAAACTCGTCACGCCGAGCATTCGAACCAGGTGCCAGCCGACCGAACAGCCACCCGGCCGGACTGCCACCCGAGCGAGGTGCCATCCGACCGAGGAGCCACTCGGCCGGGCTGCCACCTGGGCGAGATGCCATCCGACCGACCAACCCTTTCCACTTTGGGCATCCTATAAATACCCCTTGTCACTTTCAAACTTATACTTTTGGCAAGTAACGTCCGACCAGCTCGTTTTCCTCACTTTTCTTCAGATTTCTCACGATTCCGGTAAGATCTCGTCCTAAATCTTGTACTTCCTTAATCTACACGCACTCCTACACCTTTCTATCTTTTGAATCTTAACTTTTGACCGTGAAATCATCAAGATTCAAGGTGTTCTAGGATGACGTCATCATGTGTTCTTGAAGAACTTCATGTTTTGGCCTCGATCCACCAAGAACAACTTAGATCTAACCGATTTCCACATAAACAAACAAAGATCTTTCATAGATCTAAACATATTCACAAGAAAAAGGATTGAAAGATGGTTTTCCAACTTTCTTTCAACTCTTTTACACTCAATGCACTCAAAACTGATAGAATCGGAACTTGTGCCGGCTTACTACTCATTATTGTGGCTGTGTCGATTCAAGATCTGTATTCTATCCACGAGATTATCGATTCCGGGTTAAACGTGGAACATCGTCTCGAACCGTCCACTGATCGGGTTTGGGTGATTCCTGTCCGATCAGGAGCACCAAGTATTGACGAGGTTTCTGTTGCTTAACACGTTATCAAAATATCTCGATAAAATGACAAACTATCAAAAACAACCAAGTGTAAGATGAACAGGTTAACCAGGACGGATGACTGTCCGAACGGACTGCTGTCCGAACGGACAGCCACCCGACCGACCTGCCACCTGTACGGCTTACACCTTGGCCCCACTTTTGGTTTTCAAATCAAGCTTCGAGAGTTCTGGAACACCGAACGGATTGCAGTCCGATCGAGTCACCACCCGGTGGACCGACCATCCGAATATGTGATGTTTCAGAGCTTCAACACTTAAACAATTTTCAACATGTTCAATGCACAAAGGATGCCACCCGATCGAACAACCGTCCGATCGAGTGACACCTTGCTGTGAACTTGTTCTCACTGAAGTGCCCAACCGAACGGGTTGGCGTCCGATCGAACGACCGTCCGATCGACCGACCTGAAAGGTAGAGATACTTCAATGTTTTCAAAATGTTACAACGAAAACTTCAAAAGTCAAGCCATCATACACAAACACATCCTTCCCACAGGAAGAAACAATCCACTCGAACAGTCATCCGACCGGATGACAGTCCGAACGGATAACCATCCGAACAGGTCAACATCCGCACGAATCACCATCTGACCGAATCACCATTCTGCACTTGGTGACTTTTCTCGTTTTACGCGTCGCTTATCTTTTATGCTATCGTTAACTGTTCAGGCTAACCCTACTCCCTAGCGCTCCCTTCAATCCATCAACGCTGTGAGTATACTCGATCCATTTTTGCTTTAAGCACTTTTGGGTGTTACATACGTTACTTATTCTAAATCACATCGAACACACTACGCAATACTTTAAACGCTAACCGTTACTGCATGTTATACGTGACTAAATGAATGCTTGTTGTTATGTTTACACATGGAATGCTGTCTACCTGCCTTAACGACGATAGTACTATAGTTTGGACTCAGCACCCGTTCACTCGAGGGTTGTTAAGGACAATTATTTGCATGGATTACAGTGGTGACCATGTATTACGAACTGCCTCGGGCAGTCAACCCGCAGTCATTGGTATCGATAGGTTCATTTCGATAACTAACATGCCTCATTTCACTCCGTGTACGTGCTGGTTATACGTAACGCTTTCGAACTCTATATGCTATTATCAAACTTGTATGCTCACCTTTACACTATGTGTATTGACTTTATTTTAACGTATGTGGCAGGTGCCTAGGATGCTTATCTTCTAGGAAATCGAGGCTAGAATAAGGTCTTAGAGGCCAACAAATAGTTGTCTGTACAAATGAAATCTGAGTTGTCGGAACAGAACTATTTGCCTAGATTTGTCTGTAATAATTTGTTTGCCTTTTAAGACATGGTATGGGACATGTTACTTTAAATTAATTGGTAATGATAATTGTTATGGAAACTTATGGACAATCTGTTTCGCTCAGTGCCATGCCCCGATGTTTCCGCCATCGGTTGGGGTGTGACAGATTGGTATCAGAGCCATAACTATAGGGAATTAGGCAAGACTTGACCTAGTCCGGGTCGATGTCTTTGAGACCTAGTCTATAGTTGGGAACCAACAGACCGACTCGTGCATGTCCAGTAGGGATTATGTATGAGCTTACTACTATTACTCGCTAATCTCGCCTACGCTACACTATCACTGCACTCGAATTTTCAAATATGAACGAGCAATTAAGTCGAGATTAGGTGTGAAAACCGCAAACTCTCGACTAAACGCTTGTTCAACCCATATTTTTGTCTATAAACACGAGAATTTGAGTTGAATCAGGGGTGAAATCCATACTTCGACGCATAATTCTCTTTTATCTTATTAAAAACAGGGACGCAGTTGTTAAGCCAGGGGTGAAACCCTAACCTTGACGACCTGTTCCACCCTTTTTACAAAACTCTCACCAAAGTCTCGACGGACTCCAACGACCTGAAGTCACGATGTGACTAACGGGATGTGTGCCAAGCGCCCAAGAATCGAGGCAAAAGCACAGTCCTGAAGGTCAAATGCGTACAACAAGTCTTTGTGAATAGTCGAATCACTTTGATAGTCGAAGTCTAATAGCCGCAGACGATCTATTTCGCGATTTTTATGTGTTTCGATTCTGAGCCCGCAACCGCTGACTCTGATGATTCGTCGATTTTATGTGTTTATATGTGTGTTTACCTGTTTATGTGTTTTATTTTGGAGACTTATTCGATTTTTGCCTTCACTTCGATCGACACGCATGACTCGCACTGCATTTCTACCTCAAAACGCTGACAAATCGCTAAAATATGGACGACCTTATGCTATGATACGCTTATACTATACTACTCGATGTGTTAATCACGATCGCTATTCTCGAACGCTCGCGGACTTTGAATGATAGGTTTCTGTATTCTGACCACCTCTGTGTGCATCTAGACAAGTTACACGCTTATGTGCTTCTTTACCCTACGTGCTTACGTGAATACGTGCTTATGTGCCTCTATGTGAATCTGTGATTATGTGCTTATGTGTTTAGGTGATACATGATTCGCTGTGTTCCTGAGCTTTAGAAGTAGTAGACGTGTGAGGTGAGATTCGATTATGACGTGTCTGAGACCTATGACGATGTCTATTGCAGACAATGTCAACTGGACCATCATCTAGATCCCGTCACCCACGACTCTCTCATCAAGAACAGAGGGACAAATGCCTTGCTGCCATCCTCGCGAAACAAGTGGCCAAGGTTGTACCTCAGATCGTGAGTGAGATTTACGAGAACATTAGCAAATCATCTGAGGAGTCTAGAACCGAAGCTCCTAAAGTTGCTGCCAAGACTGCTTTCAGCTTTAAGAAATTCAAGGCATGCGGTCCGAAGGAATTCACTGGAGAAGATGGCCCGACGGCTATGTTTCAATGGACGGCCGGCGTCTTCCAGTCCCGCGCATTAGACTGGTGGACGGCCGCGAGGAACAAACGCGGAAATGATGCAGCTTATGAGCTGACATGGGAAGAGTTGAAGACCATCATTATGGATGAGTTCTGTCCTCCCCATGAATGCCAAAAGCTGGAGGATGAATTCTGGAATATTAAGCAGAAAGAAGGTGACAACGCTGCCCTGACTGCTCGCTTTAAGCAGCTCAGCATCATCTGTCCCGATCAAGTGAAGACGCCTGACATGGCAATCAAGAAGTACATCTGAGCTCTACCCGACTGTGTTGCGGATTTTGTGCATGCTGCAAAGACAGCAACGATCGAGGAAACTTACTTGCTTGCCGCCGAAATCAACGACAAGCGGGTAAAATCTGGTTTTTAGGATAAAGCTTCAAAGAGCCTGCACCAAGTCACCGCCGCACCTGCCGCTGAAACCGCCGCCGCTCAACCGTCAAAGTCCTCATGCCGCAAGAAGAAGAACAACAGCAGCAGCTCCAGCAATAAGAACTGTGCTGTCACCACCACTGCTGCTCCTCTCCAAGCCGTATCGGCCCAGCAGCGGCCCCATCACCGACCAGCACCAGTTACTTATGCACCGCCTGCAAAGTGCGCATACACAGGCCCCCAACCTGCTTGTCCAACATGTTCTTATCATCACCCGGTGGGTCTCGCCTGTCGTTTCTGCGCTTACTGCAACATGTACGGCCACTTCACCGCCAACTGCCGTACTGGTCCCCGCCAAGCCCCAGCTCAAGCCACTGCGCATCAAGCTCCGCTCCCAGCCCCGCAAGGCCAGCAAGCAGCTCTGGCACCCGCGATCAACGCCAGAGTCTGCTTCGCATGTGGTGATCCCAACCACTTTGCGAACATGTGCTCGAACAGGGTGGTGAAACAAGAGCCCCAGTAGCAGCAGCAACACCAGCAGCAATAGCAGCAACAAAACGCACGCGCCAGAACTTTCAACATCAACGTGCACCAAGCCCAGGTTGACAACAACGTGGTCAATGGTACGTTCCTTGTGAATGGTATTTATGCTTCATGTTTGTTTGATACTGGAGCCGATAATTTCTTTGTGTCGTTCGAATTCGATAAACTCCTTAGTCATAAGCGCTCCCATCTCCCCTCGACGTTCGATGTTGAAGTCGCTACCGGAAGAACTGTCGCCGTTAATTCTGTTCTTCGTGATTGTACTCTTAAGCTCAACAATCACATCTTCCCAATCGACCTAATTCCGATGCAACTCGGAAGTTTTGACATCATAGTAGGCATGAACTTTCTTCGCGAAAACCATGCTTAAGTTGTGTGTTTCGATAAGATGATTCGATTCTCGCTCGCGAATGGTGATTTATTGTGTGTTTATGGCGAAACTGCTTCGAAAGGTCTCAAGCTCATGTCATGTGTCCAAGCTAGTAAGTATCTTCGCAAGGAATAGAGAGCTTTCTTGGCTAACATTGTAGTAGCGGAGAAGGAAAAGAAAGGAAAGACTGGAGTAAACGACGTTCATGTGGTTCGAGAATTTCCTAACGTTTTTCCTGAGGATCTTCCCGGACTACCACCAAGTCGTGATATCGATTTTCATATTGACCTCATTCCTGGAGCCAACCCTATTGCCAAAGCTCCTTACCGAATCGCACCGTCCGAAATGCGCGAACTCTCAAACCAACTCCAGGAATTACTTGAGAAAGGCTTCATTCGCCCGAGCACCTCTCCTTGGGGCGCGCCAGTCCTTTTCGTCAAAAAGAAGGATGGGACGTTCAGGATGTGCATCTACTATCGGGAATTGAATAAGTTAACTATCAAGAACCGCTATCCCCTGCCTCGCATTGACGATTTGTTTGATTAGCTACAAGGTGCTACGTGTTTCTCGAAGATCGATCTACGCTCTGGCTATCATCAACTACGCATCCAAGAGGAGGATATACCCAAAACCATGTTTCGCACTCGATACGGCCATTATGAATTCGTTGTTATGCCTTTTGGTTTAACCAACGCACCCGCGGTTTTCATGGATCTGATGAATCGCGTGTGTAAACCATATCTCGACCGTTTCATCATCGTATTCATCGACGATGTCTTGATCTATTCCAAGTCGAAGACCGAACACGCGCAGCATCTACGTTTGGTTCTCGAGCTACTCCAGGGGAATCGACTCTACGCCAAGTTCTCCAAGTGTGAATTTTGGCTGGAGGAGGTTCAGTTTCTAGGTCACATTGTAAATAGTCAAGGTATTCACGTCGATCGTGCGAAGATTGAAGTTGTTAAGAGTTGGATTACACCTAAGAACCCGTCTGAAGTCCGTTCTTTTCTCGGACTAGCGGGCTATTATCGATGATTTATCGAAGGATTCTCAAAGATCGCTGTGTCGCTTACCGCTCTCACACACAAAGACAAGCCTTTTATTTGGGGAACCGAACAAGAGTCTGCTTTCCAAACACTCAAGCACATGCTTTGCAATGCTCCTGTTCTCACTCTACCCGACGGAAATGATGATTTCATTGTCTATTGTGATGCTTCCAACCTTGGTCTCGGCTGTGTCCTCATGCAACGGGACAAGGTTATAGCTTACGTGTCTCGTCAGCTCAAAATCCACGAGAAGAACTATACAACCCATGATCTCGAGCTAGGCGCAGTTGTTTTTGCGTTAAAGATTTGGCGACACTACCTGTATGGTACCAAGTGTACGATCTTCACCGATCATAGGAGCCTACAACATATCTTTGACCAGAAGGAACTTAATATGCGTCAACGCCGATGGGTAGAACTTCTCAACGATTACGACTGTGAGATTCGTTATCACCCAGGCAAAGCAAATGTCGTTGCCGACGCTCTCAGCAGACAGAGTTATTTGCTCAGCATTCGTAACGTCCAAGCCCAATACGATCTCGAAACCCTCATCCGCGAAGCCCAGCATGCCTATTTTAATGAACGCACTCTGAAGAAGGAACGAATCTACCACGATGGGACTCATCTTGTGAATAAGCCGAATGGGATATTCCACTATCTGGACCGAATTTGGGTCCCTAAACGGACCGAATTGCGAAAGATTTTGATGGTCAAAGCCCACAAATCCCGGTATTCTATTCATCCCGGTGCCGATAAAATGTACCAGGACCTTCGCTACAAGTACTAGTGGCCGGGCATAAAAAGGGATATTGCTCTCTACGTTGGGAAGTGCCTGACTTGTGCAAAGGTCAAGGCTGAACACCAAAGACCCTCTGGCTTACTCGAACAACCGCCAATCCCTATATGGAAATGGGAGAGTATAGCTATGCATTTCATAACAAAGCTTCCGCACACGTCATCAGGTCACGACACCATCTGGGTTGTTGTTGACCGTTTAACCAAATCTGCTCGCTTTTTGCCAATACGGGAAGACTACAAGGTAGAACGATTAGCCCAAATCTACATCAACGAGATCATTTGTCGACATGGGACGCCTCGCGAAATCATCTCTGACCGTGATGCTCGGTTTACCTCGCGACTGTGGGAAATGTTTCAAACGGCTCTCGGTACATCGCTTAATCTAAGTACCGCTTTCCACCCTCAAACCGACGGCCAGACTGAAAGAACGATTCGTACTCTTGAAGACATGCTCCGTTCGTGTGTCATAGATTTCGGTGGTAATTGGGATGCATACGGATGTGCACAAAATGCAACATATAAATTACATCAATTGTGGTATAAAACTAACCCTTTTTTAGTACTAATGTTGGAAAAAGTGTGTTTTTGTTTTCCTTTTGTATTTTCAGGAATAAATGAGCTCAAATGAACAAAAGAAGCAAAAAGGCAGCTAAATCTAACATAAATACAAGAAAAGGAACAAACGTGGCATGCCCGGCAACCCCGACAACATCTTCCCAAGCAAAACAAGAGAACAGAAGGCTGAACACAGCCTGTGCTCAATGAGCACGGGGGCGTGCCCAAGTGTCAGCAGAAAAGACAAAGCTGTAGAAGCTTCTATCAACCACCACGGGGTCGTGCTTAGCGGACACGGGGCCGTGGTCAACTCTAAGATTCGCAGAATCTGAGGAAATCTTGATAGTACAGATACGCTTCTGCACACGAGGGCGTGCCCAGCGGACACGAGGGCGTGGTCAACTAATGCAGACAAACTGCAGTTAATGAAGAAAGAGAAGGAAGGTGGACACGGGGCCGTGCCCAATGGACACGGGGCCGTGCCCGAGTCTCTGTTCATCCTATAAATAGGGGTGCTTGGCTCATTTGCAAACCATCCCTTGGCACCCCACCCCTCTCACACTTCACCCACCACCATCACAACACCATCATCCATCGTCCATCGTAGAGTGTGTGAGTCGTCTCGGGATCCAAGATTGATCGTAAGAGTTATTGACAATCAAAGGCAATGTTTGCCTAAGTCTCTTACATCACTTGGTGAAGACAAGTGTCTAGTGTAATACTTTTTATTTTTAATCTTTTCGCACTTTTTATTTGGTTATGTATTAATGACCTTAATAACTAGTTTCTTATGTTGAAGGTGATTCTTCCTTATCGTTTGTCCGTGGTGTCTTGGCATTATTTTTATGTCTATATAAAATAAAAGATTTTCACCATTCATATCTCCACGGTCTATATGGAGATATGTTGGCTACCTGGTTGGGGGTTAAGGGAATGGTTTGGTAAGAGTCTTGCCTTGTTCAGTGTATAGATCCTGCAAGGACATGGGTCAAATTTAGTAGGACCTCCTTCAATACCCACCGGTATTGGATGGCGGGGGTCCAAACTCTTTGATCCCCTCATATGTAAGCTACTATTAATGCTTTAACCCGGCTACTTAGGACTGTATCCCTGCTGACTCAGACTACTTAGCCGAGGGTAACATCACCTTCAAAAGAGGGGCCTACCATAATATGCATTAATAACTTAATTAATTATCTTTCAATAATCCGACCCTTTAGGATTGTATCCTTGCTGACTCAAACTACTGGGTTGAGGGTAACGTCACCTTCAAAAGAGGGGCCTACTACAATAACTAAGATAATCTCTTAAAAAGTGCAAAAGTGCGGAAATAATCAAAGGTTACACTAAACACGAGTCGGAGCCAAGTGATTCATCTTGTCTATCTGTTTTTATTTTTATTTTATTTTTCAGCATTTTATTTAGTTTTATTTTTCTTATTTAAAAACATTTTTCTAACTTTTGATTTGATTAGACGTTGAGGATAAACCGGTACTAAAAGTTCTTGTGTCCTTGGACGACCTCGGTATCTTGCCAACACTATACTACGCTCACGATAGGTGCACTTGCCCATATGTGTGTTTGGTGTTAGTAAAATATCGTGTTTTATAAATTTAAAACTTGACTAACGTGTAAAAAGGGCTTAAAATATACATTAAAAACTATACACACTTACGCACATCAAGTTTTTGGCGCCGTTGCTGGGGACACAAGGATTTTAAGAAAGCTTAAAATCGGCGGCCTAATCAGTTTTTCAAAACCTTTTTAAAATGCGAGCACATTTTTCTGCATTTTAGTTTAGTTTTGCAATTACAGTAACCTGAACACGGGTCGTGCTCACTGAACACGGGTCGTGCTGCATATTTTTCATTAAACACCCAGATACAGAGCCTGAACAAGGGGTCGTGCTCACTGAACATGCCCCCGTGCTTAAAGAAACCAGTAACTTTAATTAAAACGCCCAGATACAGAATCTGAACACGGGACCGTGTCCACTGAACACGGGGCCGTGTCCAGCCTCTTTTTCCGTCTTTATTTTTGTTTTCTGGTCTCGAGACTCTGTTGTGGTCTGCTGAGTGATTCTTATGGATCAATACTCAGGAGGCTACAACTACACCTATGAGGAGGATGATTATAGGAAATATTATTGCACCAATTGCGGTAACACTCACTCGGTTCAATATTGAGACTTATTTCAACCATCCACTTCATACACCTACTATGAGGAGCCCAGGTACGAGCCATCAACTTCATACACATCCTATGAAGGCCAAAGGTATGAGCCTTCTCCCTCATACTCATATTTTGATGAACCAAGGTATGAGCCTTCATTCTCATACTTTGAGGAACCAACATATGAGCCACCACCTTCGTATACTTATTATGAGGAACCATGGCGTGAACAACCCACCTCATATGAGTATTATGAAGAACAAAATTACGACCCATATCCATCATATACTTACAATGAAGGACAATGGTGTGAACCATCTACTTCCTATGAGTATTATGAGGAACAAAGGATCGAACAACCGGATTCAAGCTTTGAAAATCCCGATCCTTACTCTATCACTGAAGTGACCGATAGGATATTAGAACACCTTAAAACTATCGAACGCTACATAAAAGAATCTCGCGCAAGGGAAGAGGAGTCCCGCGCAAGAGAAGAATTAACTTATAATAAAGAAGAGATAATTGAAGAGGTAAAAATGGAAGAACAAATAAGTGAAAAACCGACACATGAGTTAAACAACGAAAAAGGTGAGTCCGACAACGTTAAAATTCAAGAAGAGTCTAACTTTGAAGAAATTAATCTCTTGTCACCTTCTTTTGAAAATCATTGTTTAGTACCCACTCATGCTAAGTTTTTAAAAGAGTTAAACACTAACACTAAAATTGAAGAAACGGTAAGTATTAAGTTAACTAATGATCAAACTTCGCTAATAAAAGAAGACCCATTTGAAATCAACATTACACCGGTTCCATGTTTTTTCAAAATTCCTTTATTAGTAATGTCACAATTGATAAAGATCTTTGTGTTAACATAATGCCCAACTACATTTTCGAAAAATTAAGTATTAGTGATTTTTCTCCACTTCAAATACCCATTTTTCTATCCAATCGGAAAGTAATAAAATCAATCGGTGTAGTTGAGGATGTCTTGGTTCAAACAAATCAAATGGTAATCCCAACCGACTTTGTCATCCTCGATGACGCTCCTCTAGTGTTGGGACGACCCTTTGTAAAAACCCACGAAGCTTTGAAAAACCGGAAGTACAACAATCTATCTATTCAATTAGGGGCATTTAAAAAGAGTGTCGATCTTGAGCGATCAATGAAATATCCATTCAGCAATAATGACCCCCTAATTGAAGATGAAGATGAACCACCCGATACAAGTGAAAAGATTGACCACTTTGTTGAAGAAGAAGTCGCCATAGAACAAACTTTTAAAGTTCTTGATCAAAATGAGCAACCAAATAAGGAGTCTCCTAAAGACCCACCTCTTGAGCTCAAAGAACTTCCAAAAGGTTTGGAATATGCTTTTCTAGACAAAGATGGTAAATCACCTGTAATTATTTTGTCTAAATTAGGTAGTTTAGAAAAAGAAAAATTAATTAAACTTTTGAAAAAACACAAAAATGCGATTGCTTGGAAGCTTGTAGACATTAAAGGAATAAGTCCTTCCATGTGCACGCACAAAATTTTAATGAATGATGACTACAAATCGGTAATACAACCACAATGTCGAGTAAATCCAAATGTTCAAGAAGTGGTTAAAAACGAAGTCATCAAATTACTTGACGCCGGACTTATTTATCCTATCTTCGATAGTCCTTGGGTAAGTCCCGTCCAAGTAGTTCCAAAGAAAGGAGGTATGACGGTAATAACTAATGAAAAGAATGAATTAATACCAACGAGAACCGTCACAGGATGGAGGGTATGTATAGATTATAGACGATTAAATGAAGCAACAAGGAAATATCACTTTCCTTTGCCCTTCATTGATCAAATGTTAGAAAGATTATCCGGTCATAAATTTTACTGTTTCTTGGATGGTTTTTCAGGTTACTTTCAAATCCCGATAGCACTCGAAGACCAAGAAAAGACAACCTTCACATGTCCCTATGGAACTTTTGCCTATCGACGCATGCCATTTGGTCTATGTAATGCCCCTGCAACCTTCCAACGTTGCATGGTAGCCATCTTCCATGACATGATACAAAAGACAATAGAAGTCTTCATGGATGACTTTTCTATCTTTGGGGATTCATACGACCAATGCCTCGATAACCTTGAACGAATGCTATCCCGATGTGAGGAAACTAACCTCGCCCTTAATTGGGAAAAATGCCATTTCATGGTAACGGAGGGAATAGTACTCGGTCACAAAATCTCAAGCGAAGGAATGGAGGTTGATCGAGCCAAAATAGACACTATTTCTCGATTACCACCCCCATCCTCCGTTAGAGCTATCAGAAGTTTCCTAGGGCATTCCGGATTTTATAGGCAGTTTATTAAAGACTTTTCAAAAATCTCAAGGCCTCTAACAAAACTACTTGAAAAAGATGCCCCTTTAATCTTTGACAAGGATTGCAATCAAGCATTTCTAACACTGAAGGAAATGCTAGTCAACGCACCTATCATGATAGCGCCTGATTGGAAATTTTCTTTCGAAATCATGTGTGATGCAAGTGACTTTGCGGTTGGAGCTGTCTTGGGACAAAGAAAAGAAAAGCCTTTTCACCCAATTTATTATGCTAGTAAAACACTTAACGATGCACAAGAAAATTACACAACAACTGAAAAAGAGTTACTAGTTGTGGTATTTGCTTTTGATAAATTTCGTTCTTATCTTGTTCTTTCTAAAACAATAGTCTATACAGATCATGCAGCCATTCGATATCTCTTCAAAAAGCAGGACGCAAAACCACGTTTGATTCGGTGGATTTTACTCCTCCAAGAATTTGATATTGAAATCAAAGACAAAAGAGGAGCTGAAAACACCGCAGCAGATCATCTTTCACGCTTAGAAGACCCAGCTTTGGAGGCAACCAGGGACGAGCAAATCAACGAAAAATTTCCAACAGAGTCCCTAGAAATGGTGGAATACAGACAAGAACCATGGTACGCCGACTATGCTAACTACCTAGCTAGCGGTATAGTCGCAAAAGGTTGGCCACATCATCAAAGAAAGAAATTATTTGCTGATGTAAAACACTATTTTTGGGAAGATCCTTATCTTTTCAAAAAGTGTGCCGACCTACTCATCCGACGATGCGTACATGGTAGCGAAGCACGAAGAATTCTCCGCCATTGTCATGAAGGTCCATACGGAGGACATCATGGTGCCGCTAGTACCGCACGAAAGGTATTTGATTCAGGGTTTTATTGGCCAACCATTTACAAAGACGCCCAAAGTCTTGTCAAGATATGTGATGCTTGCCAAAGAACAGGTAATATTTCTTCCAAAAACGAAATGCCACAAAATGGCATTCTTGTTTGTGAAATTTTTGATGTGTGGGGACTCGACTTTATGGGACCTTTCCCACCCTCAAAAGGAAACAAATATATACTTGTGGCAGTAGATTACTTGTCTAAATGGGCCGAGGCTGAGGCACTTCCAACAAATGATGGAAGAGTCGTGGTAAGATTTTTGAAAAAAATATTCTCTCGTTTTGGAACACCTAAAGCATTAATAAGTGATAGAGGTACCCATTTTTGCAACCATCAACTTGAAATTTTTTTAACAAGATATGGGGTCTATCACAGGGTCTCAACAGCATATCACCCTCAAACAAATGGACAAGCTGAAGTGACTAATAGAGGTTTAAAACGAATACTTGAAAAAACCGTAGGGTTAAATAAAAAGGAATGGGCCGATAAATTAGATGATGCTTTATGGGCTTTTCGAACTGCTTATAAAACAACAATAGGTACAACCCCATATAAGCTCGTCTATGGAAAAAGCTGTCATTTGCCAGTAGAAATAGCTCACAAGGCCTACTGGGCAATTAAAAATGTAAACTTAGATTTAGAATTTGCTGGTAGAAATCGATTTTGTCAATTA
This sequence comes from Helianthus tuberosus, assembly GCA_030545235.1. Classification (NCBI taxonomy): domain Eukaryota; kingdom Viridiplantae; phylum Streptophyta; class Magnoliopsida; order Asterales; family Asteraceae; genus Helianthus; species Helianthus tuberosus. Next base: position 51,584,879 of record CM060366.1, read on the forward strand.
AATGAATTAGACGAATTAAGGAATTATGCATACTCAAACTCTGAAATTTATAAGGAAAGAATGAAAAACTTGCACGACAAACACATTAAACCTAATGAATTTTGAGTAGGAGATCAAGTTCTATTGTTTAATTCACGACTTCGATTGTTTCCTGGTAAATTAAAGTCTAGGTGGTCAGGACCTTTTTCCATCACCCATATTTTCTCACACGGTGCAGTAGAAATTAAATCTCGGAATGGCCCTCCATTCGAAGTCAATGGCCAACGGCTGAAACTCTATCAAGGACTCATTGAGGATGAAGAGGAAGAAATCTCGCTTCAAACGGTCGAAGAATAAAAGCATCAACATCGTACCTGGTAAGTTACGAACGAAGGGGTGACATCTAAATCGGTAAGTCTTCTAACCAAGTTTTTGGGAAATAAGGGCACTCACACGAGCACTTAAAAAAATATAATATATTTTTCAAATTTGCTTGGCACGAGGCCGTGTCCGCTGGACACGAGGCCGTGTCCGCGCAATTATCGGGATAAAACCCTTGTTCAAAACAGTTTCTTCATTTCCACACGCCCCGTTTCCCCAAAAACGCTCTGGTTCAGGCGATTTTTCCGCAGAATTCCGACGTCTCCTCTACTTCTAACAACATCAAGGTATGATTCTATCATCATTAGTAGTTAAATTAGGCATTTGCATGTAGTTAAAACATAAAAAAATTGGGGAAAAATCTAGGGTTCTTGAACTTCATCCGGACCGAACCTCAAAATTTTGCATAAATCTGTTAGCATTAGTTTAGATTAGTGTTATAGGAAGTAAATCCACTGTATTGTTCATAGATTTGCCCAATTTCTCACAAAAACCTCAAACCCTTGTTTTTGAACCAAAAATGATAAAATCGAAGGGGTAAACGGTTTGTTTTGGGAAAAACGGCACTTGGGGTTCCATTTTCGGGGAAACCGCACCTACTGGACCAAAAATTTTCAAGTTTTCGGGACCGGGTTGAAAAATGAAGTTTTTGAATAACAGACGCCTGGACACGGGGCCGTGTCCGCTGAACACGGGGCCGTGTCCAGCTAGCTGTTTTCAGTTTTTTCTGAAAATTTCACGGTTTCGTGCTAACTTTTGGTGTATTCTTTCAGATGTCAAAGAAATTCACAAGGTTCAATGCAACTGAGCAGGACGCTAAAGCAAGATACGATGTGCTTCGAACCAGACCGGAAGAATACCCAAGACAAGTGTGCATGGATCTTTTAACAATGGTGAACTAACTTGACCGGTTTAACAACCTCGTTACCGGCCCACTAAGAGCTTCCCTAACCACTCGACTTCGCTCGGTCCACGAGTACAATATGGAATTCTATAGCACATTCGTGTTCAATTCAAGGTGCGACCCATTTGACAATGATGGGGTAGAGTTCCGATGTGGTGGGACTAAGTACTCGATTTCGATGGCACAGTTTGGGTCGATAGTTGGGTTGTATGCAGAGGAAGATGCGGGTAATGAAGAGAACACTGGAGGGGTGCGAGAGTTGGATGAAAACGAGTGCCAAGCCGCTTGGGCTCAAATAGGAGAAGGGCACTACAACCCGAGCAGCACTAAGAGCACTAAGCTGAGGGACCCGCTTTACCATTACATCCATAGGGTCCTCACTTACTCTCTTAGCCAAAGGCATGACAGTAGTGGCGTTATTGGGTTGAGAGATCTGGTGGTCCTTCATTGCATTCATAACCGCAGAAACCTCGATGTTCCGTACCTCCTGCTCTGCAACATGCATTGGAACCGGCTTGCTACTCCACCAACCCCTATCTTCTTCGGGGGGGGGGGGGGGTGGATATACCGTCTCTTCAAGCATTTTGTGAACATGCCCAGATCTTCCCAAAAGAGCCCATGGTCGGGAAGAGTGGACATACACATCTGCCGCTCCATGAACTTGATTTATGAAGCCGAAGACGGGTCGGTTAGCTTCCAAAGAGTCCAGGGGCATGCATGGAACCCGAAAGAGGCACTCGTCCTTCACGCTCTACAGTTTCAACAACCTCCTCATTACCAGTACCAGCCCCACGGTGATCCGGGCCAATCCTCCTCACAAGGAGGCGGTTTTCCTAACTTCCAAAGTTTACATGATTTATTGCAGGAAAACCTCATGTGCACCAGCAACACGTACACCCGGATCAGAGCAATTGAGAGAAACATATCTGACATTCAGAATGACATAGGGAATATCCGGGAGTACATGGCGGGGCACGGAGGAGGAGGTGATGACGATGAGGATGAGGACATGGACTAGGCGGGGGGAGTAGAGGTAGGAGCAGATGGTTGGTGATCCCACAGGTTAACCCCTTTTTCCTTTTGAACAATTTCCGGCCTGCGTGCCGTGTGTTGAACAATTTACTTTCCTTTAACTCTTTTTATTTTCTGCATTTGTTTTTTCTTTTTAACTTTGTGATATGGATGTTGAACGATGGTAATTTAGGATGCTTGCTATGGTTTGGTGTAGTGTTTATTGATAAAACAGGTACATGCGAGGCTTAGAGTACTAAATATTAGTACTACTAAAGCCGGGACAGGAAAACCGGAGCCAGAAACCTGTTTTTCACCTTTGCAGATTGTCTACACGGGGGGTCGTGTCCAGCCGACACGCCCCCGTGCCCACTTCCCCAGACCTACTGTTTGTTTAATTCTGCAGACCTTTGCCAGACACGGGGTCGTGTCCAGCCAACACGCCCCCGCGCCCACCTTCTATAAGTAATTGTTACTGGTACTCTGACCACGGGGTCGTGTCCATTCGACATGGGGCCGTGTCCAGACACCCAGTAACATAAAATTTTGCTTTTTCACACATTTTTACACATTCAATCAACCTAAAAACTTATTTTTGGGACACATTGGGGACAATGTGTAATTTAAGTGATGGGGGGATGCTAAAACCTTGAATCTTGCAAGTCCTAATCACAAGCCTTACACAAAACTCTATTGGAACCGCTAATCACCCCAAATTTTTTTCAATTTTTTTTTAATTTTTTTTCTTGTCTAGGTTTAATTTGGGAATTTCAAGTTCTAAAAAGGTTATATTTTTTCAAATTTACAACCGATAGCGTCGTGATAAAAAGAACCAACATAAGAAAATTATGAAATGGCATGACAATCTTAATTAAAATTTGATTATATATATATTTGATCACATAAAAACCCATTCCCACAAAAAGTGAGTTTTGAGCCTTTATTGAGCATCCAAATATATATCTTTAAACTAAATGCTCATTTTTCGTTTCTTGTGTGAATAGCCGCTTGGTTCTTACGACTCTAGAACTTGCCACGATGATACATTCCAGGTCCTTACCAACTTAAACCCGAGTAAGTAAATGACGGAGGCATTAGGACTAACCCTTTTTATTTCTACACCATTATTTTCCTTTTTTTTACCACCTACCCAAAATCCCCCTAGTTAACCCATTTGAGCCTAAACATTTTCATTTCATAACCCAAAACAAACACCCTTTCACCCACCAAAACCTTTTTATTTTTAAACCCTTTGTTTCAGTAACAAGCTCGGTTTTTCTTATGACTTTCAAAAAAAAATTGATGATGATGAAGCAAAAGCAAAAATAAACAAACAAGTTTATCAAAAATAACTTTGTTTGAATAATGGCTTCATCAAAATAAAAATTTCAAAAATAAAAAGTCTTACGAGAACCGACGCTTTTTACACCTTTCGCCCTTTTACTAACCACTAACCCAACCACTTACTTTTAACCCAAGCCTAACCCTTCACCCCAAAAGTCCTCTTGATATTTACAAAGGTGTATAGTTAAAAAGGAGGAGGATTGATTGCTTGGCAAGCTTATGGTAGGAGTAAGTTCCATGCCGCTCTCGAGTGATCCACTAAAATACATCTTCGGCCGAGTGTTGAGTGATCCCCGTGAGGTATGTGAACTTGTATATAAATGAAATTTTAAAAAGGCATGTTATGCCCTAATAAGTAATTTATTTTATGTAATGTTTTAAATAAATCATGACGAATAGGATTGTAAATAAATAAAAATAAAACTTAATAAAGAATCTTGGAAATCCCGACACTCTACGACAAACCCAAAAACCTTCTCTTCTACCCATTCCATTTGGGAGTGTAAAGCCACATTATAAAGAGTTTTGTTTGAGGACAAACAAAGATTCAAGTGTGGGGGTATTTGATGTGCACAAAATGCAACATATAAATTACATCAATTGTGGCATAAAACTAACCCTTTTTTAGTACTAATGTTGGAAAAAGTGTGTTTTTGTCTTCCTTTTGTATTTTCAGGAATAAATGAGCTCAAATGAACAAAAGAAGCAAAAAGGCAGCTAAATCTAACATAAATACAAGAAAAGGAACAAACGTGGTATGCCCAGCCTCCCCGACAGCATCTTCCCAAGCAAAACAAGAGAACAAAAGGCTGAACACGCCCCGTGCTCAATGAGCACGGGGGCGTGCCCAAGTGTCAGCAGAAAATACAAAGCTGTAGAAGCTTCTATCAACCACCACGGGGTCATGCTCAGCGGACACGGGGTCGTGGTCAACTCTAAGATTCGCAGAATCTGAGGAAATCTTGATAGTACAGATACGCTTCTGCACACGGGGGCGTGCCCAGCGGACACGGGGGCGTGGCAACTAATGCTGACAAACTGCAGTTATTGAAGAAAGAGAAGGAAGGTGGACACGGGGCCGTGCCCAATGGACACGGGGCCGTGCCCGAGTCTCTGTTCAGCCTATAAATAGGGGTGCTTGGCTCATTTGCAAACCATCCCTTGGTACACCACCTCTCTCACACTTCACCCACCACCATCACAACACCATCATCCACCACCATCATCCATCGTCCATCGTAGAGTGTGTGAGTCGTCTCGGGATCCAAGATTGATCGTAAGAGTTCTTGACAATCAAAGGCCATGTTTGCCTAAGTCTCTTACATCACTTGGTGAAGACAAGTGTCTAGTGTAATACCTTTTATTTTTAATCTTTTCGCACTTTTTATTTGGTTATGTATTAATGACTTTAATAACTAGTTTCTTATGTTGAAGGTGATTCTTCCTTATTGTTTGTCCGTGGTGTCTTGGGATTATTTTACTGTCTATATAAAATAAAAGATTTTCACCATTCATATCTCCACGGTCTATATGGAGATATGTTGGCTACCTGGTCGGGGGTTAAGGGAACGGTTTGGTAAGAGTCTTGCCTTGTTCAGTGTATAGATCCTGCAAGGACCTGAGTCAAATTTAGTAGGACCTCCTTCAATACCCACCGGTATTGGATGGCGGGGGTCCAAACTCTTTGATCCCCTCATATGTAAGCTACTATTAATACTTTAACCCGGCTACTTAGGACTGTATCCCTGCTGACTCAGACTACTTAGCCGATGGTAACGTCACCTTCAAAAGAGGGGCCTACCATAATATGCATTAATAACTTAATTAATTATCTTTCAATAATTTGACCCTTTAGGATTGTATCCTTGCTGACTCAAACTACTGGGTTGAGGGTAACATCACCTTCAAAAGAGGGGCCTACTACAATAACTAAGATAATCTCTTAAAAAGTGCAAAAGTGCGAAAATAATCAAAGGTTACACTAAACACGAGTCAGAGCCAAGTGATTCATCTTATCTATCTGTTTTTATTTTTATTTTATTTTTCAGCATTTTAGTTAGTTTTATTTTTTTTATTTAAAAACATTTTTCTAACTTTTGATTTGATTAGACGTTGAGGATAAACTGGTACTAAAAGCTCTTGTGTCCTTGGACGACCTCGGTATCTTGCCAACACTATACTACGCTCACAATGGGTGCACTTGCCCATATGTGTGTTTGGTATTAGTAAAATATCGTGTTTTACAAATTTAAAACTTGACTAACGTGTAAAAAGGGCTTAAAATATACATTAAAACATATAATACACCACACGCATCAATACCTGCCATTAGTCGAATTGTCGTACAACAACAGTTATCATTCCAGCATTCAAATGGCACCATTAGAGGCTTTATACGGAAGAGAATGTCGATCGCCTATTGTATGGCACGAGATCGGTCTCTCGCAATTAACCGGTCCTGAGCTATTGCAAGAAACAACTGACAAAGTCCTCCAAATTCGAGACAACTTGTTGAAAGCTCGAAGTCGACAGAAAAGTTACGCCGATAGACGACGCAAGCCCCTTGAATTTGACGTTGGCGACTACGTACTCCTAAAGGTATCGCCTTGGAAGGGTGTGGTCAGATTCGGCAAGAAAGGGAAACTAGCGCCTCGATATGTTGGACCTTTTAAGATTCTGGAAAGGATCGGAATAGTCGCCTACAGACTCGAACTACCGGAGGAACTTTGTAACGTCCACCCGACTTTCCATGTGTCAAACCTCCGAAAGTGCCTGGCTGAGCATGATTTAATTGTACCTCTTGATGACCTTCAAGTAATCGAAACACTACACTTCGTGGAGAAGCCTGTCAAAATCATGGATCGCCAAACCAAGCAACTCAGACGCTCGCGCATTCCTATTGTGAAAGTCCAATGGGAAGGCAAACGAGGCGCAGTGTTCACTTGGGAACTCGAAAGCGACATTGTAAGGCCCTATAATTGTGTAGGTTTACGCTTATCTTTATCAAACACAAGAATAGGCTATTGGGCTTAGCCTTGTAGTGGGTTAGATAATATTTTGATAAGCCATGTGGGCTATTTAAGTGATTTGGGCTTGTTTGGTTAGTAATTTGCATGTGGGCCTGGCCCAGTCTGTAACTAGGTCACCCTATGTAATTATAAATAGGGTGAACCTAATTATTAGAAGGTTAGACATTTTAGAGAGGTTATTCAGTATTTTCGATTTCTGTGTTGGTGTACAAGACGATTCTCTAGAAACCGTGTGCACCTTGTTCTTAATACAATCGATTTCGTTCTTGTTCTTCTACACTTTTCTCAGTATTCCGCACTTTGATTAGTGTTTGATATCCGATTGTGTTGTTTTGGGACTTACAATTGGTATCAGAGCCTAAGTAGTCTCACGAAGGCTCGGTTGTAATCGGATATTATTTGAAGATCGAAGAACGAAGAAACCGCTTGAAGATTCGAAGAACACGAAGAAATTTTTGAAGATACGAAGAACAGTTTGAAATTCAGTGCTTTGATCTGATTTGGTGGTTGTGGTTGACTGTTTACGAAATTTTAGATTATATTGTTGGAAACTTTTAACGGGATTGATTTAGGAATAAAATTTTCGAAATTGTTTCCTTGGTCAAAGTTTTGGAAATTGCTTGATTTTCGGGATTGGCTGTTATTGATTGGAAGTGTGCAAGGCAAATAGCTGGACTCAAAAGAAAAAGGAGCGACGTAATCTTGTGCGATCAGTGGAAATCTTGTGCGATCAAGTTATTCTTGTGCGACCAGAAGGCAATCTTGTGTGTTTTGAATTCAACTTGTGCGACCGACAATTTCTTGTGCGGCTACAACGGTGCAACAAAGTCAATTTATATTGTGGATTACTACAATTCTTGTGCGATTCAACATTCTTGTGCGACTGAAACTTGTCTTGTGTGATCAACTGATCTTGTGCGACTACAATTCTTGTGCGATCCAACAAGCATCAAAGTTCATCATCCTCGCTTTATCGGAAATCAGAATCATTCACGTCCATCATAAACATCACCTCCAACCTCCGTCCACCTGATTACTTATTCCGTTCACCATCTCCGGTTACCTTTCTCCTTCATCACCTCTGTTTCGGTATCGAGTTCGAGTTTGAGTTTCCGTTATCACACTACAATCAACGATCACTACAGCCACCATCTTTCCTCCACACCGTCTATCTTCAAAACCACTGTGCTCGCTGTTCACCACCGTATAACCTTCATCAGTCACCGGTTATCATCTTCATTACCACCTGCAACTAACTCCGCTCACCGTCACCGGCGACGTTCGACTGTCATCATCATCTCCACAAACAAGTTCACACTCAATTCCGATCATCATCATTACGATCAGCGGTGGTGGCTGCTTAAAAGGAAATAGGGTTTTGCTGGGGCGGACCTGTAGTGTAAACGGGCGTAGCCCGGGCTACGGCTCAAGTTTTTACGAGTAGTGTAAATTTTTTTTTTCCGATTTTTATACACAGGACACCCCTGAACAAGTACGAGGACACCCCTAAAAAATTTTGGGATACCCCTGAGTTGAAGGTCTAGTTCCGCCACTGGGGTTTTGGGTTTGGCTGTTGAAACAAAGAAGACGAAACAGAAGTTTCGTTTGGTTTGTTTATTATATTAATAATAATAATAGTATAATAATAATAATCATTTAGTAATCATTACTTATTTATTAATAAAAATACTTATATTAAGTATATTTAATTAAAAAAAAGGGGTTTGGTTGTTGTTTGGTGATACGTTTTGACAGGTTTGAAGGCGCGATACAGGATCACATATTCGGGGGATCACAACTTCTGGGGGATCATATTTTCGGGGGATCATAGTTAGTTTTAAAAAAAATGTCTTCTAAGAGAGAAGTGCTTGAGTAGGAATTTCAAGGATTCAGATACTCATATGGTGAATCTATAGAAGCACTTACAGGCCGGTTTGCTGAACTGCTCTCTGAAATGGAGAAGGCTGGGATTGAGGTGTCTAATCGCACGAGCAACATAAAGCTTCTAGATGTTCTAAAAAGGATTCCAGATCAGGCAAACTGTAGTTGGTTTAGAAATGTTAATGAGATAATTATGACAACCGACTGCTACTGTTACAAAATGAAGCCGGATGAGCTGATCTCATTCATCAAGTCATATAACAATGCTCACAAGCAGTCTACTCAAGATATTCAAATGAATGACTACACTCCTTCTGAGGCTGAGGTATGTGTAGATGATGTTTGTTGTACTGAAAAATGTAGAAAGAAAGTAAAAGGTTTTAAAGAACAGGCTCAATCGCTTACTATGCAACTTCAATGTACCAAATCCAGTAGCTACGAAGTTAAAAAGAAACTGGATGGGTATAAGGAAATGGTAGAGGCTCAAAAACGTGACATTCGACAGTTGCATAGTGATCTAAGCGAAGCAAAATGTCGTTATCTCCACTTCAAGGAGCTATCTAAAAAATTAACTGTTGAGTTAAACAACTTAAAATCGACTTTAGAAAATACTGAATTTAATTTCAAAAAATTTGATGTTTCAAGCAAAAAGGTCGAGAAAATGATAAATCAACAGTTAAAGTATAGCAAAAAGGAAATGAGGAATAAGGGGTTAGGTTTTGTGGCGATACCCCCACCATACAACCATAACTATTCCTCAATTCCTATGACTGAAGAGGAGATAGACAATTTGCCTAATATGGAATACGGAAAACCAGAAGATAGGAAGGTTGAGCCTGTTAAGCCAAAGAAAGTTAAAATCACTAGGCCAGATAAAACCGAAATTGTTCTAGAAAAACAGGCCTTAAAGAAAACATTCATCAAACCAACTGCTGTTTCAGACCAGACCGAGACTCTAAATTTTGAGAATAATGCAAATATTGACAAACATTTTCAAGTATTAGATGATACTGAGTCAAGTCTTTCTCAAAATTCACCCGAAGTACAACAACAAGAAAAAGAGTCTGAAACAAAATCTCTCAACCTTGAGTTTGCTATGTTGAATGAGTTTTTTGAATGGTCTCGCAAACAAACTGAGTCAACTTCTCCATCTGACTCCAAATGTGAATCACCTGAAGCAACTGATTCTGATAAATTGGAATCAGTTGAATCTAGTGAATCCAGCTGTGAGTCTTCTGAAGCAGCTGACTCAGTAGCAGAGGATTCAGCAGAGCCACTACAAAAGGAATGTAACTCAGGTGGTTCAGCTGAATCAACCAGTGAAACAGTGACTGAGCCCAAAACATCTGAAGTTGAAATAACAAGGCCAGTCCCTGATTTTAAATGTGTGAATGTTACTGATGCCTCTACTTCATGTGCAGATGAGGTAATAGTAGAGGATTGGGTTGAGGATGATGATGTTGTTTGCCAAAAGGGTAACGATGTTTGTTCAAAAACATCAAATTTGTCTGCTGATGCCCCTCCATATGTGAGAAAGGCTGTTTCTGAGCCAGCTTTGAGAGGCCCTTCAAATAAATATGTGCCTCCAAAGCAAACAGTTAGAAATGAAAATGCTAACCCTAAAAGTGAATGTGCTAACTCTTGCAGACAGGGACATAAGAAGCAGGGTAGAAAGGTTAAAAAGTCTGCAAACAAATCATCCAACAAGCCTTATAACTCAAATCCAGCATCAGTTGGATGGAATGGATCGGGATATGCCCCTTATGTAAAGAAGCAGACTTGCTACAACTGCGGCATACCCGGTCACATTGCAAGAAACTGCACACATCGTCCCTACGTGTCGTATTATACACAACATCAGAAGGTTACACCAAGGGACATATCTTATTCTAAGCCAATGAAGGTTGAAAAACCAAAGGCAATGATGAATAAGCATCCCTAGGTTAAACCATCTGATGGGGACTAGAATGCTGCTAAAACAAAACGAAAACAAGCTTTGAAACCAGTTTTGAAAAACAAAAAGGTTGAAAAGCAGAATGTTTTGCCCAAGGCTCCTAAGAAATTAGAGAAGCCTAAACAAGTTTGGAGGGCAAAACACAAAGCAGCGACATCACCAGTCCTTGAATCTAAAGGGGGCATGTGCTTTCGAGAAGTGTCTTACGTTGATGCTTCTGGAATACCCAGGACCACGATGGCCTGGGTACCAATGTCTTGCTAATCTCCTTACTTTTCAGGGACAACCAAGGAGGAGCTGTTGACAATCCTTGGATGTTGATAGCGGTTGTTCCAGAGACATAACGGGTAACATTTCACTGTTGCAATAAGGTATATTCTTTTACAGTTGATATGTTTCTTTTTGAGGAGATAAGAGAAGTAAGTAAGACAAGATCAGAGAAAAAGGTACAATTTAAATTTTGTGATCAAATTTTGATACTGATGAGTCATTGAATCTTATGATGGAACGGTTAGGCAAAAACAACAAAAATATTTTCATTTTCTTTTGTGTTTCTCGTTGTACATACGTTTTCGTTTGTTAGGTAAATTTGCGCGTAAGATTTACGCACAAATTTAGGGGGATATCTAGAGATATCTATCTGTAAATTGAGAAAATGAGAAAATATAAAAAAATGAAAATGAGAAAAATGAGAAAAATAAAAAAATCAAAAATATTTTGTTGCATACATGGGAAATGAAATAATTTCACTATGTGGATTAAGGCTGACTCATGTAAGACCAATATTGAAATGGTCTGACTCTAGAGTGATGTGTTGGTAGGCTTTATCCTGATGGCTGGACTCTTTGACTGGTACTGCTTAAAACACTAAATTTATTCTATGACCTCAGGAAAGATCGGTCACTTGGAATTAGGACATGTCTATTTGAATGCGTGTGTGACGTCCCGATACACACAATTTCGTTCTAGTTCTGAAATCTTTTCTGTCCAACTCGTGTATCTCCTCTGTTTTGCGTGAGCAAAGACCTAGAGGTGCTAGGCAACGTCAGCTTCTGCTGCATCCAGATACATGCTGACCTAGCTGTACGTTGTCGCGCTATAGATCAAATACACCCGAAAGAGGCCCTCTAGTGCCCAAAAGAAACCCGAAAAAAAACCCTATATCAAACTGAGAAAAATCATTTGATCTGTATATTATTTCCAACTCTGCAAATGATCTATTCTTTTCTCTTCTCAATCCAGTCCCAGTCAAGATTTCAGAATCCTAGAACGGGCTTGTGAAATATGTGGTAGGGAAACTACTCGTATGATAGTCTGTTCAAATCTAAAATTCCGGGAATTGATCGTGATTGATTTGAGTGTTCATATAATATAAAATAAAACATGATAAATCAGTTGCAGACCGTCACTTGAAAAAGGCCTAGGGAGATAAGTTTAAGTGGACAAATATACTGGCAATCGCTCGGATCACCCAAAGTAAATTAGTGTTGATAAGTGTAGTCTGGCCTGAAACACGGTGATTTGATCCCATTGCAAATTGTAATTGTATATTAGTTTCTTTGTTTATTTGTGTTTTAGTTTAAATTGTTAGTTTTTATAAAATCAAAAATCCAAAAATAGAGTGCTTCTTTGTTTTATTAAAAATATTAACCGTTCTTGAAGATTTGATTGCTCACCATAAATTGAATGAAATTTGAATTGTGAAATCCAAGTACAAATACTTGGATGTACCGAGTGTTCATGTGGTACTTTCCTCTGTTGCACATAAATGTTTGCTTATGAATTTCTGAGAATGTGCAGAGTTTGATTCAAATCAAGAAACAGGGGTTGTTGAAGATTGAGATGCTGTTGGCTGCTGACAAAGTATGAAGCATCACAACAACAAGATGTGCCTGAGTCAGAAGAACCAGATACGTGTCATCGTCTGATAGTGATAGTACAATTGAAGAAGTACCTATGAATCTGCTTGAAATTAAAGACATTGACAAAGAAAAGAGTTGCTGAGAATCCTCCACTTGCATTCTTTTCAACAACTTGTTTCAAGCAAAGCTGATCGTGATACAGAAGAACAAATGAGCCCAAATTTGAAGATTAAGAGATAAAGCATCTTCCCACAGATTCATGATGAAGACAACAGTTTGATAAAGACAGCATAAACCTAGGGGGATATTGTAAGGCCCTATAATTGTGTAGGTTTACGCTTATCTTTATCAAACACAAGAATAGGCTATTGGGCTTAGCCTTGTAGTGGGTTAGATAATATTGTGATAAGCCATGTGGGCTATTTAAGTGATTTGGGCTTGTTTGGTTAGTAATTTGCATGTGGGCCTGGCCCAGTCTGTAACTAGGTCACCCTATGTAACTATAAATAGGGTGAACCTAGGTTATTAGAAGGTTAGACATTTTAGAGAGGTTATTCAGTATTTTTGATTTCTGTGTTGGTGTACCAGACGGTTCTCTAGAAACCGTGTGCACCTTGTTCTTAATACAATCGATTTTGTTCTTGTTCTTCTACACTTTTCTCAGTATTCCACACTTTGATTAGTGTTTGATATCCGATTGTGTTGTTTTGGGACTTACAGACATGAAGACGAAGTATCCACAGTTGTTTGTTACGGCTTCGGCTTAATTTCGGGACAAAATGCCCTCAACTAGGGGAGGCTGTAACACCCCGTGTTTCGAAAGTCAGAGTCAAAGTCAAGATTGAAGTCAAAGGAAGACACGATTGCTAATTGCGATCTGTCTCTCCTTGCTCAATTTCTTGTTTTGACATCTTTAACTTATAATTAGTCTATTTTATTTTCGCTTTAGTTGTATTATGTGGAGTATCTATTAATAATCACATGGTAATCACTATTTATCGCATGTTTAATAGCTTTATCGCTATCGCAATCGCAATCACAACTCGAATTACGCATTTTGGTTATTGTGTACGTGTGTGTGTGCCTTATGTGTTACTTGTGCATGTTTAAATTATGTTATGTGTGGTAATCAATTGAATCGCAATCGAAACTCAAACGCAATCGAACTCAATCGCAATCGAAACAGTATGATAATTGGTAGAGAAGAGATAGTTCTAGATATGAGTAGTTGGGATTAAAAGTAATTTGACTAGGAAACTCTATCGCATCGCAACGCTCGCAATCGAAATCGAAACGACAAAACTCGTCGCGCCGAGCATTCGAACCAGGTGCCAGCCGACCGAACAGCCACCCGGCCGGACTGCCACCCGAGCGAGGTGCCATCCGACCGAGGAGCCACTCGGACGGGCTGCCACCCGGGCGAGATGCCATCCGACCGACCAGCCCTTTCCAATTTGGGCATCCTATAAATACCCCTTGTCACTTTCAAACTTTCTAATTTTGGCAAGTAACGTCGGACCAGCTCGTTTTCCTCACTTTTCTTCATATTTCTCGCGATTCCGGTAAGATCTCGTCCTAAATCTTGTACTTCCTTAATCTACACGCACTCCTACACCTTTCTATCTTTTGAATCTTAACTTTTGACCGTGAAATCATCAAGATTCAAGGTGTTCTAGGATGACGTCATCATGTGTTCTTGAAGAACTTCATGTTTTGGCCTCGATCCACCAAGAACAACTTAGATCTAACCGATTTCCACATAAACAAACAAAGATCTTTCATATATCTAAACATATTCACAAGAAAAAGGATTGAAAGATGGTTTTCCAACTTTCTTTCAACTCTTTTACACTCAATGCACTCAAATCCGATAGAATCGGAACTTGTGCCGGCTTACTACTCATTATTGTGGTTGTGTCGATTCAAGATCCGTATTCTATCCACGAGATTATCGATTCCGGGTTAAACATGGAACATCGTCTCGAACCTTCCACTGATCGGGTTTGGGTGATTCCTGTCCGATCAGGAGCACCAAGTATTGACGAGGTTTCTGTTGCTTAACACGTTATCAAAATATCTCGATAAAATGACAAACTATCAAAAACAACCAAGTGTAAGACGAACAGGTTAACCAAGACGGATGACCGTCCGAACGGACAACCACCCGACCGACCGGCCACCCGTACGTCTTACACCTTGGCCCCACTTTTGGTTTTCAAATCAAGCTTCGAGAGTTCTGGAACACCGAACGGATTGCAGTCCGATCGAGTCACCACCCGGTCGACCGACCATTCGAATATGTGATGTTTCAGAGCTTCAACACTTAAACAATTTTCAACATGTTCAATGCACAAAGGATGCCACCCGATCGAACAACCGTCCGATCGAGTGACACCCTGCTGTGAACTTGTTCTCACTGAAGTGCCCAACCGAACGGGTTGCCGTCCGATCGAACGACCGACCTGAAAGGTAGAGATACTTCAATGTTTTCAAAATGCTACAACGAAAACTTCAAAAGTCAAGCCATCATACACAAACACATCCTTCCCACAGGAAGAAACAATCCACTCAAACAGTCATCCGACCGGATGACCGTCGGAATGGATAACCATCCGAACAGGTCAACATCCGCACGAATCACCATCCGACCGAATCACCATTCTGCACTTGGTGACTTTTCTCGTTTTACGCGTCGCTTATCTTTTATGCTATCGTTAACTGTTCAGGCTAACCCTACTCCCTAGCGCTCCTTTCAATCCATCAACGCTGTGAGTATACTCGATCCCTTTTTGCTTTATGCACTTTTGGGTGTTACATACGTTACTTATTCTAAATCACATCGAACACACTATGCAATACTTTAAACGCTAACCGTTACTGCATGTTATATGTGACTAAATGAATGCTTGTTGTTATGTTTACACATGGAATGCTGTCTACCTGCCTTAACGATGATAGTACTATAGTTTGGACTCAGCACCAGTTCACTCGGGGGTTGTTAAGGACAATTATTTGCATGGATTACAATGGTGACCATGTATTACGAACTGCCTTGGGCAGTCAACCCGCAGTCATTGGTATCGATAGGTTCATGTCGATAACTAACATGCCTCATTTCACTCTGTGTGCGTGCTGGTTATGCGTAACGCTTTCGAACTCTATATGCTATTATCAAACTTGTATGCTCACCTTTACACTATGTGTATTGACTTTATTTTAACGTATGTGGCAGGTGCCTAGGATGCTTATCTGCTAGGAAATCGAGGCTAGAATAAGGTCTTAGAGGCCAACAAATAGTTGTCTGTACAAATGAAATCTGAGTTGTCGGAACAGAACTATTTGCCTAGATTTGTCTGTAATAATTTGTTTGCCTTTTAAGACATGGTATGGGACATGTTACTTTGAATTAATTGGTAATGATAATTGTTATGGAAACTTCTGGACAATCTGTTTCACTCAGTGCCATGCCCCAATGTTTCCGCCATCGGTTGGGGTGTGACATACTTACACCGACACAACACGTATAAATGACCATCTTACTTTATCCAATGTCCTTGTCGTTTCGAATCTCACAAGAAACTTGCTTTCTGTTAGTAAATTAACTAATTACTCTGCTGTTGATGTTTTGTTTTCTAACACATTCTTTCATATTCAGGACCGAAAAAGTAAGGCAGGCATCGCCCGGGGAACCTGTGAAAATGGCCTCTACGTTCTTTCTCAGAGTCATAAAGCGTTGGTTGCTGCTTTGCAAGTTCCTCATCTTCGAGCCTCCGTGGACAAATGGCATAGTCGTTTAGGCCACGTTGCTTTTGATGTTATTTCTAAATTAAATAAACTTGGTCATTTGTTTGTTACTTATTTATTACCGAAACCAGGAATTTGTTCATCTTGTCAATTATCTAAATCTCATCGTTTGCCATTTATTGAAAATGATCAACGTGCTTCTAATGTTCTTGATTTGATACTTCGTGATCTTTGGGGTCCGGCACCTATTCCATCCACTGATGGATACTTATATTATGTCATATTTGTTGATGATTTCTCTCGATTCACATGGTTCTATCCACTAAAAGCTAAATCAGATTTCTTTACCATTTTAGTGTATTTTTACCATTTGTACAGAATCAATTCTCATGCACCATCAAAGCTTTCCAAAGCGATGGTGGCACCGAATTCACCAACAATAGAGTTCAACAACTCTTACGACAAAATGGCATTCAACATCGGTTGTCATGCCCCCACACTCCCCAACAAAACGGTCAAGCCGAGCGTAAGCATCGCCACATCACTGAAACGGGCTTAGCAATGTTGTTTAACTCACATTCTCCAGCTAATCTTTGGATTGATGCGTTCACATCATCCACCTTTATCATAAATCGGCTCCCATCCTCCGTTTTATCCAACAAATCTCCTTTTGAGGTTTTGTTTCACAAACCACCCACCTATGCGCACTTTCGGGTATTTGGGTGTCGTGTGTTTCCCTATCTACGTGATTACTCAATACACAAACTACAACCTCGAAGTGCCTCGTGTATTTTCATTGGTTATAGTCCCAAACACAAGGGCTATCGATGCCTTGATTCTTCCACATCTCACGTATACATTACTCGTCATGCTCAATTTGACGAAGACATGTTTCCATTCAACGGATTTATCCCTCCGGTCAACAAAGCTAAGCTTGTTTTCCCAAATTTTGATGACAGTCTTCCAAACCCCACTCCCATAACACCCATGCCTTCACCACAACCCAAAATAATCCCTCCATCTCCTTCTTGTCCATGTCCTACTGACATTCCTTCCTCTCCACCGGTTCACCAACCTGCCAACCACCAACCTCAAACACCTCCACCAACACCCATCGGCCAACAGGCCCAAACCCCACCTGTCGCTATTTCCGATCTACCTTCTCCGACTTCCATCTCACAATCCGAACCCAACCCATTCTCTGAGTCCACTCCAAATACCTCTGCTGGCCCACATGTGGCTGCTCCTTCTCAATCGGTGGCCCCTTCGGCTACCCCATCTATATCCGTTCACCCCATGACCACACGATCCAAAGCCGACATTTTCATACCGAAGCACACTGCTGATTTATCCATTGCTTCGGTCTCTCCCTTGCACCGTGCCTTACTTGCATCCCAGGATCCAAAAGGATACAAGTCTGCCTTAAAACAACCACAATGGGTTGATGCAATGAACGCAGAAATGAAAGCTCTTCTCCAAAACAACACCTGGGAATTGGTTCCACGACCATCCTCTCATAACATTGTTGGCTAAAATGGATTTTCCGAACCAAATACAAATCCGATGGATCCATTGACAAATATAAGGTTTGGTTGGTGGCTCAGGGGTTCACTCAAATTCCCGGTATCGACTACTCTCACACCTTTAGACCGGTCGTTAAAGCCTCCACCATTCGGGCCGTTCTTACTCTTGCAATGAGTTACCAATGGCACCTACACCAACTTGATGTTAACAATGCATTCTTAAACGATCACTTACCCGAAGCCGTTTACATGGAACAACCCCTGGGGTTCCTTGACCCAAAACGCCCCCATCATGTATGTCGCTTAAAAAAGGCCCTTTACGGGTTGAAACAAGCACCTCGGGCTTGGTTCCAACGCCTTAGCTCTTTCCTCATCTCCCTCGGTTTTCAATGTAGCCGTGCCGATCCTTCCCTTTTTGTATACAAAAAGGAGTCTACCATCCTTTATCTCCTTGTGTACGTGGACGACATCATCCTAACCGGCAACAACGAAACGATCATTTCTCGTTTCACCACCCATCTTCACAAGGAGTTTGCTATAAAAGACTTGGGCTCTCTTAATTATTTCCTTGGTCTCGAGGTCATTCATTCGTCATCCGGTCTCTTTCTTACACAGTCCAAATACGCTCGGGATATTCTATCGCGTGCCGGTCTCTTGGAGGCAAAACCAGTGGCTACTCCCCTTTCTACCTCAGATGTATTCTCTTCTGATGGTACTCCGTTTCATGACCCCACCTACTATCGCTCATTAGTCGGAGCTCTTCAATACCTAACCATCACTCGACCCGATCTCTCCTATGCGGTCAACCAAGCCAGTCAATATCTTCAGAATCCCACCACCTCTCATTTTCAGTTGGTCAAGCGAATTTTACGGTACGTTAAAGGAACTCTCTCTTATGGTCTTACCTTTGACAGACCACCTTCACCAACTTTAGTCTGCTATTCGGATGCTGATTGGGCTAGGTGCATTGAAACGCGATGTTCGACATATGGTTACTCCATCTATCTAGGTGGCAATCTTGTTTCCTGGAGCGCAAAGAAGCAACCCACCATTGCTCGGTCAAGCTGTGAATCCGAATATTGTGTAATGGCGAACACTGCAACAGAAATTATATGGCTAACTCACCTCCTTCGTGAACTTCATTCACTTCCTTCTACACGTCCTACAATTCTATGCGATAACAGGAGTGCGCTTTTTCTCAGTCAAAACCCGGTCTCACACAAGCGGGCAAAGCACATTGATATAGACTACCATTTTGTTTGAGAGCTTGTTTCTTCCGGTCATTTACACACTAAGTTTGTACCAACCAATCTTCAAGTGGCGGATATCTTCACCAAAAGTTTACCAAGACCTTTGTTCGAGAAGTTTCGCTTATTGCTTCGTGTGGGACCGTCACCCTTTCGATTGATGGGGGATAATAGATGATAATTTTGTATTATATTTAGTTGTATCTTTTGTATTTAATAGGCAATTATTGAGGAAGATTTACTCTCCTTTTTTATAGGTTTACAATTTACTTTGTGTATTTATAGAGGAGATTTAATAATATTGAAATCACTTTTCCCATTCTCTCAAACTTAACTGAGATATTTAACTTAAGTAAGTGATAAGGACCACCCGAGTTTAAAAATTACAACCACTAGGACCAACTCTGTAATTATTGAACCCTTGTGACCAAGTCTGTAAAATTAGCAAACCACAGGGACCAACCAGGCATTTAACTCTATTATTTATTAAGGGGTTGTTTGTTTACCTCTTAATGAGGCTCTTAATGGTTCAGATCTCTTACTGATTCAGCACTTAATTGTTCAGACTGTTTGTTTCGCGAGCAAATGTCTGAATGGTTCAGACATTTGCATCTGAATGGTTAAGTATTATACTGAGTCTGAATGATTAAGACCTCTAATCTGAATTGGTTAGACATTTGCCTCTGAATGGTTAAGTATTATATTGGCTCTTAATGGTTCAGACCTCTTACTGATTCAGCACTTAATAGTTCAAACCTCTTACTCATTCAGCACTTAACAATTCAGAAGTTGTCAAACAGCCCCTTAATTATTAAGCAAAGGCATAATTGGAAGGGTCTTATTCTTAGACTTTGTTTTAGGCCATCAAAAAATTAAGACGACCCTGAATTTGGAGAAAATAGAAATTGATAATATTGCTCTTATCTTTTTACTATATGATTTACTTTTACTTTAGTATTAATGCATATATTTTTTTTAAGATTTTTCACTTTTCAATATTTGATGTTTCTGGTAATTGTAAAAGTCCTTTTCATTTTAGCTTTTTGTAAAGGAGTAAAAAATTGTTTTGAAAAGCCAAAAAAAACCTGGTTTTTTAATTGATTTATTTTTTTAAATTTAAAACATAAAATTCTTCATTAATTTAAAAAAAAATTACACTACTTGAAATAAAAAAAATGAAAAAAAAAACAGAATATAAAAAAAAACGGAAAAAAAATAAAGTTAAAAAAAAGGATGATGATCTAGAGTCCATATTTTTCCCGAATTTTTTGGCGATGCATTTGCCCAAGGATCAACGCGTCGCCTTGGAGGTGGTCGATCGGTTTGAACAAAAACTCAATGTCCTTTTCCATTTGCCTCGCCACTTGCATCTCGTTAAACTTTTTGGTTTCGGCGACTCGTTCTTTCATAATCTCACAACGTTGGTGGCCGAGGTCGCGAATGTCTTGGAGACGACGGTTCATCTCCTCGAAATCTTCCTTTAACTCGAGATCGGAAGACGACTCCACCGTTTTTTTCCCGGTTCGCTTATCCTTTCTTCTATCGGGCGGTCGGGCCAACTCTTCTTCAAGTTGCTCTTCGTCAACCTCCACAACATCATTTAGATCGACATTGCGGGCATCCGAAGTCGGTGTTTCAGGGTCAACGGAGGATGATGTTTTTGACCATTTAGCTCGACGTCTACTACTCGACGTCATGGTCACTACGCCCGCCCACTTTGGACTTTTTTGTAGTAGATCCCAACACTTATAGTACGGGAAAGGGCATTTCGTTCTCTCATACTCTTCCAATGCCTTCGTTAAAACCCCGACGTCACCTTCTCCGCTCGGGCGATTATCGTAGTTACGTTGATACACTTCTTGGAAGGAGTGACACTTGTTGTTGATGTCGGTCCATTTGCTAGAATTGGAATCTTTGTCACGATGCTCGCCTTTACCCCACGTATCCCAAAAGAGTGCACAAACTCTATCAAAAAAACGGGGCCCGTTTGAAAGTTTGCTACAAATTGAAAAAATAAAAGTAAAATATAAGTGGTATGTTAAAAAAATAAAAGTAAAATATAAGTTGTATGTTAAAAATATAAGTAAAAAATAAGTAAAAAAAAGAGTAAACTGCAATTTTACCCCCTGGGGTTAGGGGTCATTTGCACCCTTACCCCCTAAGGAAATAATTGCAATTTTACCCCCCCCACTGTTTGCTCTTATGTCGCAATTTTACCCCCCTGCTTCAATTTTGTTGACCGGTCAACATAAACATGGGAGGGTCAAAGGGTAAAAAAGTAATTTCAAGTTAATTATACCTTATATATTATAATAACACCTTAACTCAACATTATATCACAATCTTACCCCCTAAGTTTCACCTCCCTCTATCTTCTTCACTTTACACCGTCCATCTTCTTCACTTCCGGCTTCTTCACCGGCGATCTCCCACCGGCGACCTACATTCCGTCTTCTTCATCACCCTCCGGCGACCTCCACTCCGTCTTCTTCACCATTCCTTCTTCTTCACCACACGAGCAGAGGATGAGTGAACAGAATGCAATGATGCATTCAGCTCCACCGGCAGAGCTAGAGCCGGCGACCACACCACCGGCCACCGTCGATCCAGCTGTGGTCCAGCGATCCTCATTTTTCTCGCAGTTTTCAGGTAAAATCAAACAACTATTTTGATTGTGGGGTAAAATCAGGTCAGAACTAGTAATGGATGTTTCTGTATTTGCAGTGGACATGAGGATTCATGTTTCACTACGATCGATTGTGGTCTCATTGGTTGTCAAGATGCGAGGCCGCCCATTCCTGCATTTCCAGTTTCCCCCTCAGCAGGAAATGGTTGTGTAGGATACTTAAACTCTAATCTTCTAGGATCTTTTGGGTTAATATGTAGTGTAGTTTAGGATCTTTTGGTATGCTTGATCATAGAACAGGTTATGTTTGATCATAGAACAGATTGACTGTTAATGTGGGTTAATATGGGTTATATTTACATCTAAGATTGACTGTTAAAAGCTTGTACTGGTTATATTTGCATCTATGATTAGTGGGTTGATGTGTCTGTTAAGTTGCTGCTGTTAAGTTGCATTACAGGTTACTGGAATTGTGTGTTTGATCATAGAACAGATTGACTGTTAAGTTGCTGCTGTTATGTTTGATCATAGAACAGAACAGATTGACTGTTAAGTTGCTGCTGTTATGTTTGATCATAGAACAGAACAGATTGACTGTTAAGTTGCTGCTGTTTGGTTACTCTGTTGTTTGGTTGCTGCTATGTGTAATATGAGATTAAAGTGACTAAGCAGTTTTAAGTAACATGCCAGTTTCTGATGCAGAGGTTCTGATGCATTTGCATTCCAAATGCAGTTTTAAGTAACATGCCAGTTTCTGATGCAGAGGTTCTGATGCATTTGCATTCCAAATGCTTCTGATATAGATTCCAGTTTCTTTGCATTCCAAATGGTTTTGGAAAATTCTAATTCATTCGAATTCCAATTGCCTGGACAAAACCATTACAGAAGGCCTTTAGCAATGGTTTTAAGCTGTGGCTGAAGGTTCTTCATGGTTGAGACCTTGAGGGTATATTTACACAAAACTGCAATCGAATATTTAAATGAATTTGATTTGAATTTGAATTGAATCCTGTAAGAATTCTGTTACAACCTTGCATTCCAACCATGAAGTAAGAATTCTGTTACAACCTTGCATTCCAACCATGAATTCAATCTTTGCATTCCAAATGCTTTGGTTCAAAGTAAGAATTATGTTACAACCTTTAAATGAATTTGAATTGAATCACTCAACATATTTGATGCCAGGGGGTTTATATGGGTGGTGGAATCGAATATGGATGGTGGCGGGAAAGGTTTTGGAAGTTGCAGGGGGTAATTTTGCTTCGAAACACAAAGTATAGGGGTTAATAAGAAAGGGCATTTTAGTAATTTACCCCAAGTCACACAGATCAGCCAACATATTTGATGCCAGGGGGTAAACCTGCGACATAACAGCAAACGTTGGGGGGTAAAATAAAAGGGTAAAATAGTCATTTCACCCCCAAGTCAACAGACCAGTCAACAAAATTGAAGCCGGGGGGTAAAATTGCGACATAAGAGCAAACAGTGGGAGGTAAAATTGTAATTATTTCCTTAGGGGGGGGGGGGGTAAGGGTGCGAATGACCCCTAACCCCTGGGGTAAATTGCAGTTTACTCTAAAAAAAATATAAAAGTTACCAATTTCAGGGTCCTCCGAAACCTCGAGCCATGACCGAGCCAACGTGTATTCCTCCTCCTTCGTCCAATTAAGGTAAGAATGTTTACGTCGAGGTTCGTTCGCTTCCTTCTTCTTATGCGACCTTCTGCCGCGTTTCGATTTCTCTGGCACCGGTTCGGGTTGCGTCTCCGGCACGATATTCACATCGGGTTCGGCTTGTTGTTGTGAAGGTTGCGACCCGCCGGCTTGACCAAAGCCGAAGGTGGGATGAACGAATGGAGTGGCGCCACTCAAGTAAGCCGCGTACGATAACATGTCCGGGTCCATGTCTTGAAAGTTAAACGGTTGTTGCGGTTGGGTTGTGTTCGGGTTCATGGGTCTTGAGGGGACACCAAATGGGGGTCGGAATGGATGCATCTTTTTATAAAATATAGAAGTAGTAGAGAGAAAGTTTGAGAATGTGTGAATTTTTTTATAAAAAATGATGGAAAAGTAGGTAATATATATAGTGGGTTAATATTGGAATTAAAAAAAAATATTAAACAAATGACCGTTTGGCAACGGTCAACTCTCGCCCCAATACAAATTTCAGCGTGGTTTGAAAAACGCCAACGTAATTTTTTTCAAAAAAAAACACTCGAAAACGCCTATATGTAATGGTCAAGGGGCGTGTTTCGGCGTTTTTTTTTAATTTTTTTTAAAAAAAAACGCCCCACTACAAAAAACAACCAAACTTGGAAACTTATCCCATTATTTTTTGCCATTCTACTTTTTTTACACTACAAAACCTAATCCAAACACCTTTTCAGAAACATCTTTTTAAAAAACTATAAGTTAAAAAGCATTTCTAAAAAAAAAAAAAAAAAAACTTTTGGAGTTATACTGGCAATCCCAATGTCAAATAACAATTTATTAAAAGGTTAAACAAATTATATTGTTTTGGGTTAATCTAGTCAGACCCGCATATTCTTTAACCAAATCTAGTTCACGGTTAACCGACCTACCCCAACACTTAAACCGATCAATTTCGGTCATGATTGTTTGTTTAACTGACATTTTGGTTATGGTTATAGCGCGATTTTGGGCCAACACTGACCCAAACCGATACATGCACACCCCAACTCTCTTTGAAACTTTGATACTGCAAAGGAAATGATCTTAAATACGTTACATCATTTCGAATCTTATCTACTTTCTTGTAAACCGGATACTTTGTAGTTTGTACAAACACTCTTTATATTAAAACACTCGTGTCATTCTTTTTCAACCTGACACCAAGATTTCTAAAAAGGACATTTAGCTTTTACCCATATCTCTATCTGCAGTAAAATGGTCCCATACAATATTTTTATAGACAACGTCTTTTGTCTTATTTAAAAGGTGATATTTACGCCTTCATGGATTAAAATAGAACCCAAGAGTTTGTCTTTAGATATATGATTATGATGGGATGGAAATATGGATAACCGAAACCGACCCGTGAATTCCAATTTTTTGGAAAATGATTAACCGAGCCATCGGTTTTTGTTTGTTTTTTTGGTTAATTCAGTTATGGGTCGGGTACTATATGCGAGCTTTAGTCACGTATAATCATCTCCAAGCGCGTACTGGCTATAGAATGTCTAATCCAGGAAGAGTTGTAAAAAGTTTCACAAGCAAATGATTCATAGTAGGATTCTAATGCAAATGATTCAATGGGAATTACACGAAAAATCAACATAGCAAATAGAATAAGAGATTAGATTATATTATATTTTACTAATAGGGTGGTGGTCCATTGGCAAAAGTAAAATCATTAAACATCTAGGTTTGGAAATGAGACTGTTAGAAGTCTTGGATTCAAGTCTGACAGATGATAAGATTAAAAAAATTCGCCGTTAAAAAAACATATTATATTTTATTTAATAGAGACACATGGCTAACAAAAGTGAAAAGTTTCAATCTAATAAATTTGACCTTTTGAATACATCATCTTTTTCTTTTTCATTGTTTTTTCCTAAAAGTTGCAATACAAAAGTAGAAAAGATGCAACTATTATAAAATAAAAAAAGTTTATTCATAATAGTAACTAGATTCTTGCCATAGCTTACGCGTTGTGGCGGCGACGTCTTAGTTGTTTATAGCTTGCGACACATTATGTGATGTAATAACATTATGAAAACACGTGTTTCGACATATCCGATCTAAAACATTGCGGTTACAAAAGAAACGGAATCGAACCAAATGGGTTTGTTTAGTGAACATTTCACCTAACCGCTAAACCACCTTTACCTTTGCGTCAAGACAGCGGCGTCAAAACGTATAATAACTCGAATTTATACCGTTGAATGAAAACGCATTATATTTGACCCGTCTCATTTCCAAACACAGTTTATGTTGAAACATGAATTTACACCAGCACAATACATAAAAATAACCAACTAAGAAAATAGTTTTTTGTCTGTTAAGCTAAAGAATGAAAATCCTAGTCGGCTTTGTGACAATGTGACCCACACTCCTCCAACCATTAGACCCGGGATCGAGTTTTTAGCTTATTTGATCCCTATTCCCTAAGCATCTTGAAGTTCTGCCACAAAACCACATTTGGGAGGCCACTTACCTGAGCCGATTCCAAAGTTTTAATTACCACTTCTTTGAAACCTGGTTTGTCAAACCAAGAGTTGAAATTTCTAAACGGTTTTGCTCCATAATTCAAGTGTACTACTGTCAACAGTATAGGACAGTGATCTGAATGTAATCTTGGAAGGGACCTTAAACATGCCTCGGGCCACCAGTTAAAGAACTCTTGACAAACCATAACCCTATAAATCTTGCTTTATTTGTTACCATTTTCTGCCAAACAAGTGAACTTTCTTCCATGTATTGTGTATTCCATAAGCCCGACTTCAAAAATAAATATGTTAAAATCCCTAGCGATTGACAGGTTGAAAATTGAATCTATCTTCTCATCCGGAAATCTCACAGAGTTAAAGTCTCCCATAACCACCCAACAACCCGCGAAACTATTCCTGATCGACTCAATCTGCTTCCACAAGTTTCTTTTCTCCACAACGTTTTGTGGTGCATAAACGTTTAATCTGCTAAAATCAACATTATGGCCTTTCAAAATCCCCCTAACTAAAAGGAAATATCTATGTTTAATTGACTCCTTGTGGCAAAAAAAATACCAGGGTCCCACAAAGATACAATCCTACCCGACCGACCAGTGGCATCAACGTGATCCATCCTAAAATTAGGACTTCCCCAATATTGTGACAAATCGAAATCCGACAAATTTCTGAACTGCGTTTCTTGGAGTGCCACAAAAGAAAGCCGTTATCCGGAGAAAGATCCTCTGCGAGCAAGGGCGGAAGGAACCAACTCTTATGTATGCAAGGTCGGAGAATGAAGGCTCATTCAGTTCTTCTCTGAAATAACTCTCATTTGCTATACTACAAACATTCCTTCTGAACATCTTTTATTTAATACATTTTCTCTCAAAACCCGTCCTGATTCTCACGCCGGAGGTTGATCATGGTCACACCCTCCAGGGTTTTCATGACGAGGCTAACGATGGTTGTTTTGTAGCCTTCCAGCAAGATCCGATACACCAGAGTGGTTAATTATGCGTTTTAGACGAGACGCTTATTTAGGAATCAACAAACACAATTGATATACAGATGTATCAGCATTTTAGATTTGGGCCTTCCCATATATAACGAGACCCAAACCCCTCTTATCTATTTATTATACTCACACAACTCTTGGTTTATAAATTATTATCCAACTAAAAAATTAATACACAAGTAAAAGTGGATACATGATTATAAAATCGAGTATACCTGTGAAATCGTTATACATTACAATAGAAATATAAAACATCAAATATAATGACTACTCTAGTGATTTTCAACTCTGCTTTCTAATCATTTTGCCAAATTACTATACATGAAGTTGGTATTTGAGATCTCTCACACGAGAAATAGTGTGTAAGAATGATCTCCTTGCACACATCACATAGTTCTTAACTAACCTAATACACATTTTTACAACCATACCTAGTAAAAATCTCAATACACTAGAAGATATCCTCGGTTTCCTGGTAGCTAGTGATGTAAGTTTCTCTCTTGAGAAGAGGTGCTACATCAAACTCTTCTCTTCCTTGTTTCATCTCCTCCGGGAGTTGATCAAGCGGATCGCATCTTCGAAGAATCTCGAGAACATCCTTCATCGATGGCCTGCTTGAAGGCAATGTGCTTGTGCAAATGAGTCCTAATTTGAACACAGTGCTCATCTCCTCCGTGTAACCATTGATCTCTGGATCCAAAGCTCCGGTCACAGAATCACTTTCTCCGTAGTACTTCCATGCCCATTCGGCTAGATTCAAATCTTTGTCTCCTTCGTTAGGTTCTCTTCCAGTCACAAGCTCAAGCAGTACCACGCCAAAACTGTATACGTCTATCCTCTCGTTTATTCTTGTGGTGTAAGCATACTCTGCAATCAAACATGCATAATTATTTTGTATACGTTTGTATTTTTTGTTACAAATTTGTAATTTTAGAGTATCAATAGGGGAAAGATACAATTTCATGTTAAACGGGTCGTATTGATGTCAACCCGTATTTGTGTTTGTTTCAACACGTTAGCCCGCGAACACAGCACGTTTAACAATAAAAACAAACTAAACACAACCCAGTTGACATGAACAAAGTGATGAGAAAGAGTTTTTACCAGGAGCAAAGTAACCCAATGAGCCAACTACGGAAGACACGCCACCCTCACCAGGCTTCGGCTTTTCCAAAATTTTCGCCAGTCCAAAATCAGCAATTTTCGCATTGAATTCTGAATCCAACAATATATTACTCGATTTCACATCTCTATGCACAATAGGCGGCGAACAATCGTGATGCATGTAGCAAAGCCCCTGGGCTGCACCCGTTGCAATTTGCAACCGTCTAGGCCAGTCCAGCACGAACCCTGGAACCAAACCGGGCTCTGGTTTTCTCTTCTTCCCATGTAGCCATTTGTCTAGACTCTGGTGCACCAGGAACTCGTAAACCAGAAGCTTCGAGTTCTGACTCGACAGACAACATAGTAGTTTTACTATGTTTGAATGACGAATTGAACCCAATATCTGAACCTCAGATGTGAACTCATTTTCTTGACTCTGGTCTAGCTTTTTGTTGCTCCAAATTCGCTTAACCGCAACATACCCCCGTGGTGGACCAACCGCAATTCGGTACACTTTCCCAGCACCACCAGTACCGATCACATTGGCTTCAGTCATGCATGACAAAATGTTTCTTTCTGTGAAATCCATCTTGTGGAATGAGGTTAGTTTCCATGTAGTGCGAATTCGTTTCGGCTTCCTCTTTTGGTAGTCTCGGAACACAAACAACGCAAACAGTACAGCCGCGAGTAGAACAAATACGGATAAAACAACGATCATGGCTATGATTTTTGGTGAGAATTTTTTAGAGTGTGAGTTTTTGGGATGACAGTTTTGGAGGTTGGAGATATGGGAATCAGAACAGATGTCAGGGTTGTTAAGGAAACTGTTTTCATAAGCCATGTTATCAAAAGAGGACGGGATTCTTCCGGTGAGCTTGTTCGACGAAAGATTCAAACTCGTAAGCCGTAGATTGCCCAATTGTGATGGAATCTGACCCGAAAGTTGGTTTTCGGATAGATCAAGTTCAAGAAGATCTTGTAAAGAACCAAGTGAACTCGGAATCTGACCAGACAGTTTGTTTCTGGAAAGATTCAAAACCGTTAGCGAGTTCCACGACTTAAACTCCGACGGAAGCTCACCCGAAAGCGAATTCCCATCGAGATAAAGTACGGTTAACTCGGATAAACTAGTGATATCAACTGGAATTTCACCCGAAAACATATTGTTACTAGCTTTAAACACATTTAGTTTCCCCCAAGAAGATATCCCTTCTGGAATTCGACCCGAAAACTTGTTGTCGCTAATCTCCAATCTAGACAAATTCCAAGCAACTTTACTCGGAAGCTCACCGGAAAATGAGTTTCCAGATAACCTCAAACTCGAAATATTCGATAATGTCCAGATTCCAGATGGAATCTCACCAGTAAACTTGTTATCATACAGTTGAACTGAGTTAACCCTATCACAACTCTCCAGTGATTTCGGCAATTCACCGGTGAGACGGTTCAAAAAAGCAATCACACCGGTCAAAACACCACCAGCACACAAATTCACCGGCAAGTTTCCGGTAAACTGGTTATCAGACACCTCAAACACTTCAAGTTTAGAGTGCATCCCAAACTCCATCGGTAACTCTCCGGTGAAATTGTTTCTAAACACTTTAAAAACCCTTAGGGTTTCAATTTGAGCAATACTTTTAGGAATTTCACCTGAAAACTGATTAGAATACAAATTCAAAACCTCAAGTTTCTTCAACTTTCCCATATCATCCGGAACAATTCCGGTCAATCTGTTCATTGAGATATCAATTTGAGTCAAATTCGGCGACTGAATAACCGCCGGAAGTTCACCGGACAAATTATTCTTATACAAATACATATGATTCAAACTCTGTAACAGAAACAACTCATGAGGAATTTCACCTTCTAGAAAGTTCAAACTCAGATCTAAGAGCTCCAGATTCACCAAATTGATCAACGATTTAGGTATTTCACCGGCGAGATTACACGCCGGCATCCACAACACCTTCAAACTGTTCAGTTTACCGAACTCGTACGGAATCACCGGATCTGAAAACTCGTTATACGCTAACCCGAGCGTTTCCAGATCCGTTAAGTTTCCGATCGCCGGAGGTATAGTTCCGTTGAACAAATTCTGGTATAGCATCAATGACGTCAGCGAAGATATATTCCCGATCGCCGGAGGTATATCTCCGGTGAAGTTATTACCGCCGAATTCCGCCGTTTTGAGAACCGATAGCCGGTGAATATCGTCCGGCAACTTTCCGACGAACATGTTTTGCGAGATATCGAGCTCGATTAGGTTTGTGCAGTTGTAGAAAACCCTAGGGAACTCGCCGGTGATGAAATTGTCGTGGAGGTGTAGGGTTTGTAGGTTTTGGAGGTCGCAGATGAACGGCGGGATGTAGCCGATGACAGAGGCGATGCTTTGAAGGGGCCGGTAGGGGCGCCCGACCCCCCGAACTTTTCGGCAAGTAGTGTTATATATGTAGTTTTCGTATAGAAATTTTTGGGTATATATGTTTTCAACCCACCGGTTCTATAGAAATTTTTGGGTATATACGTTTTCGACCCCCCGGTAAAAAATTTCAAGCTTCGCCACTGGCCGATGAGTCCTTTGCTCTGGAGGTCGAGTCCAGTGACGGAGGCGTTGCTGCAGAGTATCTCCGGCCAGGTGCAGGGTGATGAAGTGGAAGTCCAGTGTGATAATGAGGGTGGATTGTCCCAGGCTTGCTTGAGGTTGAGTAAGGTTGTTTGTTCGTTGGTGGAGAATTGTTGTGAGGTTATGGTGGAGGTGAGGAGGAGGAGGATGAGGAAGATGGAGAGGAGGTGTGGTGGTGGTGGTGGTGACGGTGGTTTCATTTTGTTTTTCCGGTGGGGGTTTAGTTTACTGGGTTGTTGTGTTACCGGGAAAACATCTTTTTGTGGGGATTTTTAAATTGGCACGTTTTAACTTTTTTGACGTTTGTTGGGCCGCCGGTTTTAATGGGTTTCCTTTAGAGAAAGGGCCTTGTCGTACATGTTTATTTACTGTTTTGCCACTTAAATTATTATAGCAATATACACTTATAATATCATATCCTCTTGATCACATGTTATGGTGTAAGGAATGGATGCCTAATGAGTTGGGGGAAAGTTTCACACATCTAATTATAATATGCCTTGTCATTTTTCCTCTCGTTATTCATTCTTGTCCAAAAACATAAGTGGTGGTTTCTTCCCAAACCATTTAAAAAAATAAATAAATAAAAGGTATGATTGGTTGACAGATGTGGGTCCCACTATTACCTCCTATCCCTCCCCATTCCCCGCATGCGGCATATGTTCACCGCTCAACCTCCACCTTTTACCTTTCCCGTGAAGCAAAACTTCACGGCGACACATCCCCGTGAGGCAAAACCTTTCCCCGCAAGCACTTGTCACGACCACCCCGTACACCCTTACCTCTAAATCCGTTCAAGAGGAGAGGTAGAGGTGTAAAAAAACCAAGTACTAAAACCGGAAAAAAAATCCAAATCGGCAGGGCAGGCTCTTTAAAATTCAAAATTTTACACTGAAAAAGAAGAACTTCGAAATGTATCGGTAAAACTAAACCATACGAGTGAAAAACTGGTGGGGGCAAACTCCGCCAGTGGGCAACGGTGTTTGGGTTGTGGGTAGGGGTACTCATTGTCCTTAAACCATACGCCCTAGGTCTCCTCATAGGTAAAGTGTTTTGTTCACTTAAAAAACACATCTTAATGATTCATGGAGCCGTCCTTCCTTCATAGCCCAGTGGTTGGGGGCCGGTTTGTCCTCCTAGAGGTCACCGGTTCGACTCCCGCTTGCGGCGAAAGGGGTTAGGACACCCGTGCGCAATGATGGTGAAAAACCTACCGAGGAGGGTTTGATCCTGAGCGTCACTCCGGTTTTCATCCGGCTGTTACTCTAGCGAGGCAACTCGTGTAGAGGCAGTACGGTTTCCGGGGGAAAGCCTTCGACCCAAGACTGGTTAACCCAGCGTTGGCCTTGCTATCTGGGCCCACGTTCTTGGCGAGGGTCCGCGATTTGCGGATGTGACAATGGTCACCATTAAGAAGTTCACCTTTCAAAAAAAAAAAAATGATTCATGGAGCCTCTTAATGGATAAGTTTTTATAAATATGTTGACTAATTTGGAGGCTACCTCTTAATCGGTCGAATCGGTCAGACCTCTTAATGTCTCAATACAAGGTTGCCAAACAACCCCTAACTCATGATCTACTTGTCTTGTAGTTGTCTCCCATAGAAGTAACTTGTGTCAGTTCAAATATTTACAAAAGGTTATTTGATATTTAAGTGTAAAATATTGGTAATAGATATTTCCTATACTAACACTAAAAAAAGTAACTTTTTATTAATCAAGTCTTTCATAGTGATGAGGCGACGTATAACGCGCCGGACCGAACGTCACCCAACAAGGACCGAACGTCTACAAGGTACGTCCGACTTAAGAGGATCATCCCTAACTAACTAAGGGCCCACAACTCTAACTATCTGACAACGACTGGTTCGGCCATAACTACGTTCGCCACGTCAGCATACCCCAAATGTATAAATACTATACTTAAACCTCCAAAAACGGGTAATCACTACGTTCTCTCTCTAAACTCTCATACACTCTCACTCACTTCTCCATTTACTCCCAACACTTATTCTCACGCCCGAACTTGTTCACAGAGAGCCCCCCTCCCTATGACGAGACGAGGCTAACGGTGTGTTCCTTTCTCTGTTGATCTTACAGGTTGTAACGTAGATTCTGAGACTCTATTCTTCGTCTAGTTCGAAGCTACTAATCCTTGAGTCTTCAGTGGCGCTATTCGTGGGTCTTGAACCCACGACCACGAGAATTTGAAATGTTAACAAAATAGAGTCTAGGATAAATAAAAATATGAAATTTGAAGTAGTAAATAACTGTTTAATGTGAATTTGAAAGGAAAAACCAAAAATTAAAAAAAAAAAAAAACATTTGAGAATTATCTTATCTGGTCCGACCATTGATGCATTTGGTTGGTTCAAACAGGTGGCATGAGATCGGCCTAAATGAAGACGACGACGGGTCATGAGGGATCAAACGGGACAAGTTTGTACGCATGTAAAAGAGCTTTCTGATCCGACATGCTGCTGCTACAGTACAGTGCTAACAATTGGAAATATGAGTATCTATCCTCAAAACATGTGTCAAACTTAAAACCATTTTCTTTCAAGTCTATACAATATTTATTTAATTATTTTATAACTTATAAAAGGTATGATAACCCTGGGACGTAGTACATTATGTTTTTGAAGAATTAATAATACTTGTGAAATAAAATGGAATCGGAAATTAAAGCAGATATAATGTGATAAGATTTAAATTTAAATAAATTAAAATGTAAAAGAAAATTTGGACTATATCAACACTGCTTTTCTGTAAAGCAACAAATAGTGGACAAAAAAACATGTACAGAAACCCTGAACAAGCCAGCTCAATTTGTCCTTCACTTGGGTTAAGAATCCTAAAATGCTTTTTTGAACAAATATTTTAATCTCTATGTATATTCCCAATCATAGGATATTATATACCATGATGGTCATTTCACAATCAAAATAAGAATGACTTACACGACTAGCATATAACGTGTAGTTGTGTGTCCATAAAACACATTTACTCTCCTACTGGTAACAATAGTTACATGAATTAGATGCAAGTATTTGATCCTTCAGCGTTTAAGAAGTACACTTTTTTTAACTCTTTGTTCGTCTAACATGTTCATCAAATAACCATTTCTTTCGCGTATCGATTTGTGGAGGTTATGCACCATATAGTTGTGCAATACTCAAGGAGGAACGAATTCACGCTAGCACAATTTTGATGAAGTTGTTTTTGCAAAGCTATTTTAGTATAATACCTGGTTTATGTAGATTATTGGAATGAAATATATATATACGTGAGTAAAAGTATATACACAACTAAAAAGTGATGCTTATATAGGTGTGAAATGGTTTCGAACTTTCGATAATATGATAATGTCATTTACCTAACATTTTCTAATCAGGCTTCGATGTTACCATTTCAATCATATAGATTAAAGAAAACTTCCATTTTTAACCATTAAAGAGTATGAATTTTTATTTTACAAGCAATGATTTATCATTATTGTGGTCTGATATAAAGATGAAATAAATTTGTAATTTAAAGAAAAGAGTGACATCTCAATGATGTATTTATTGTGTAGCCTTGATACCCAAAGTCAAAAGAAGCGAGCTTAAAGGTCACATATATAGAAATAGATGTTTATGATTAAAGTTGATTTATGGCAGCAAGGGAAACCTTCTGATGTGTCCTTGTTACCTTTTGTTGTCGATGAAGGGGGCCTGTAACCAAAGAAGACCTTATTCTTCACAACTTGCCCTTCAATATTAGTATGTCGTTTTTGAGCAACAATTTTTATTTTCGAAAACCACTAGCAACGCCCCCCCCCCCCCCCCCCCCCCCCCCCCCACCAAGCTAGTTTCCCTACCTTGAACTTATCTTAAGAAATAGCTTATCATAAGGACAGAATGTAAAATCCGAATATCCAACCCTACTCGGTTTGACGGGTTAATTAACGAGAATAGAAATCTACGAGTCAATGAACAGATACTAGCATGATTCCATGAAAGATCTTGGCTTAATGGATCTGGAGGGACCAGGTAGCTATTATTTAAAGATTTTAGCAAGATTTTAAAACTAAGACGTGATAAATGAAAACCACAGGGACCCGAATGAAATTTGGTGAATTAAATCACCAAAGTGGGAAACCCAAGGTCAATATCAAGTTAGGGGGAGTGCTTGCGGCCGAGAACGAGCAAGAGAGAGAGAGAGAGAGAAAGCGAACCGACGAAGGTAATAATGAGTCGTTCGATCTCCAAATCGCGTTAAGGTAGTCCATTTTGACGATTTATTGCGTAATTGTGTTTTTTAATAATGTGGGAATCAAAGGGAATGAAGGTGGGGTGCGGTCAGGTGGTTCGGTGCTGGTTTTGGGTTTCGGCTAGGGTGTACCGTGGTGGTGGACGTAACGAATGATGATGGTGGTGGCTGTGTGGTGATCGACGATGACGGTGCAATGGGTGGTGGTGTTCAGTAACGACAGTGGTGCCGCTAAGGTGGTGTTCAGCTGCCAGGGTGGAGACGACAACGGTGGTGTTACGTTCCGGTGATGGTTATGGGTGGGTGGTGGTGATCGTAGGTGATGTTGGTGGTAGAATACGATAACGACAGCGACAGAGGTCGATGGTGGTGATGGGTGATGATGTAGGCAGTGATGTTGGTGGACGGTGGTGACCTGGTGGTGTTCGGCCATCAGGAGCTGAACACGAACTAAACCGGCAACCTCACTGGTTTGGTAGTGGGTTCGGGTAACACTATGGTTTTTGCATTGGGTTGACGTGCATGCATGGGAGGATATGAATGGAGTGTTCGGGTTCTAAACAGGTCACGAGTGACTCGAATGGTGATTTTGGTGGAGTAGGGTTTTGTTGGAGACGAATTTGACGTATGTGCAGTAGGGTTCTAAACATGTCCAGAGACGGTAGCTCGGGTTCCGATTTATCAATCCAACTGGCCAACCTATTCAAGAATGGCCTCAACATCCAACCTCAAAATCCAAAATTATCCGACAACCTACAAATCAACCTCAAACTCAATAGTCAAAATTTCGCTTTATGGACTCGAATGATTCGAGTCGCCATAGGCGGAAAATCAAAGAATCTATTGAAACACTTAACCTCTGATCCTCCAGATCCAAGCCAAGAAACCTATGAGCAGTGGGAACAGGATGATCTAATCGTTTTCTCATGGCTTATTCAGAACATTGAACCAACCCTTGCCAGCAACCTCACCGAGTTCCCTAACGCGAAAACGTTGTGGGACGCTCTTGTGGTCACTTACAGTAGCGGGAAAGACAAACTTCAAACATTTAATCTTCATGTTAGAGCAAATGAAATTAAGCAAAATGATACCTCTCTTGAAAACCTTTGGATTGCTCTCCAAGGAATTTGGGGAGAAATCGAGAGGATCGATCCAAACCCGATGAAATGTCCAGAGGACATCAAGATCTACACAAAACTCAGATCCGAACAGAGGTTATTTCAGTTTTTGAATGCATTGGATCGGAAGTATGAACCGATAAAACGGGAAATACTTCGATCAGATTCTCTGCCCACCGCAGAAGCGGCGTATGCAACCGTTAGAAAAGAGGAAGCCCATCAAAAGATTCTCGGTACAAAAGAAGAAACATCAGGGGTGGCGGCCGGACTCGCTGTTACAGATCCGGGAACCCTTACCGGATCCGGGTTCGTAACAATACCAAACCTGATAAAACACATCTAAAGTGCGACCACTGCGGTATGACAAGACACACCAAGGAACAGTGCTTTCGGCTCGTCGGCTATCCCGATTGGTGGTCCGATGGTCACAAGAGAAGCACAAAGACCACGGCTCAGGAGAAAGGGAAATCCACCAGCACCGGTAACCGAGAGGACACCGGAGATGGAAGCAAGAGCAACGATGGTTTTGGAGGGATAGCAGCGGCGACCATGAACAATGAAGAAGATGACTTCTGTTGCACAGGTATTGGGGTTGAGAGAGACAAACTCTTGAAAACCCCAGTTTATCTAAAAAATAATTGCACTTCAGTCCCTCAAATAAAGAATAATGAAATAATAGACTTTATAGTAGAAAGTTTTGAAAAGTGCAAAGATAAACCAAATAATTATAGGTTTATAAATGTGGCTCAAAATTATGGTGACAAAAAGGACGAGTCATGGATATTTGATAGTGGGGCAACCGATACCATGACGTATGATCCGGCTGACCTTATCTCTTCAACCGAACCCAGAAAATCAAATATTAAAACCGCAAATGGTGGGAAGATGGATGTAAAAACCGGAGGCACAATTGAGATCTCATCAACACTTAGAATCTCTAATTGTTTATACGTGCCTTCACTGTCACATAAACTTCTTTCAATAAGTCATGTTACGAAAGAACTTAATTGCTCGGTTCTCATGCAACCTACCTTTTGTATTTTACAGGATATCAGGACGGGACGGATCATTGGGCGTGGCACTGAAAGACAAGGACTGTATTATGTGGATGAGGTGACTCAAAGTGGTACTGTGATGCTTGCTCAAGGAACAGTAGAACGAGAAGCATGGTTGTGGCATAGAAGATTGGGGACATCCATCCACGGGTTATTTACATATTTTATTTCCTAATTTTTTTTCCTTCTAGCAATACATCTCCTTGTGAAACATGTGTATTGGCCAAAAGCCACAGACAAACCTTTAAACCAAATAACACAAGAGCTGATGAGCCATTTTCATTGATTCATTCAGATGTTTGGGGTCCCGCTCCCACTATTGGGGGGCAAAACTTCCGTTTTTCCGTAATATTTGTGGATGATTGTACTCGGATGACTTGGATTTATTTCTTAAAAAATAAATCTGAAGTCATTGATAGGTTCACCGTTTTTGACACTATGGTTCAAACTCAATTTCGAAAAAACATCCAAATTTTCCGATCTGATAATGGGGGGGGGGGGGATTCGTTAACACACCAATGAGACAATTCTTCCAGTCAAAAGGGATAGTTCACCAAACCACCTGCCCTCACACTCCAGAACAAAATGGTGTGGCTGAACGGAAGAACCGTATTCTGTTAGAAATGACAAGAGCTCTTCTAATAGAATCACGGGTTCCCAAATTCTTTTGGCCAGAAGCCCTAGCTACAGCTACCTACCTTATCAATCGCCTTCCCACCAAAATTCTCAACCTCAAAACCCCCTTGAAAACCTTGGAGGAATTTACTAAACTCCCTCCGGTCCTTACCCTCGAACCTAAATTCTTTGGTTGCACAACTTTTGTCCACATACCAAAATCTCATCGAAGTAAACTTGATGCATGTGATGAAAAATGTGTCTTTGTTGGTTATGGAGTTAACCAAAAAGGGTATAGATGTTATAATCCTAAGACACGTCACATGTACACCACCATAAATTGTAACTTTCTCGAAACCAGATACTATTACTCCTCCCAACACAGTGGTCAGGGGGAGGAAGAGTTTGACCCACTGAGTTGGTTGAAATATGTCATAACACCAGAAGGAAACTGCAACAATCACAGTACCGACAACAAATCACCTGAAAACCCTATACAGTCTAGTCCGAATGCCACCGAAGTGACTCCTCCCAACCTGATACCCGAGGTAAGTGATTCTTCTGAATCTGTTGCAAACATTGAATCTACTGATGATCTTAATGCGTCTGATCAAGAAGAATCAGGACAAAATGTTGAGGTATTACAGGAAGGTGAAGAACCCCCACCAGAAGAAGTTTATGAAAGATATGTGTTGCCACCAAGAGTAAACAGGGGAGTTCCGCCAAAAAGATATTCCCCGGAAAAGGAGTCCAGAAGTTCAAAATATCCCATGGCCAACATAGCTAAAGGAAACTTATCTCAGGAAGCAAAAGCATTTGCTGCAACCATATGTTCTGAAGATATCCCTTCCAATGTAGAACAAGCCCTGAAATCAAAGAACTGGAAGAATGCAATGGAGGTCGAAATGGAAGCCTTGGTAAAGAATGGAACATGGGAAAAGTGTATTCTGCCACAAGGAAAGAGACCAGTTGGATGTCGATGGGTCTATATAGTAAAATATAAGCCGGATGGTATGATAGACAGATATAAGGCCCGGCTTGTTGCTAAAGGCTACACTCAGACATATGGGATCGATTATTCTGAAACATTCTCTCCAGTTACAAAACTTGACACAATCCGGGTTCTCTTCTCCATAGCAGCAAATGAAGGGTGGCCTCTTCACCAGTTTGACGTTAAAAATGCTTTCCTACATGGAGAACTAAAAGAAGAAGTTTATATGGAAGCACCACCCGGATTCTCACATAACTTTAAAAATGGTGAAGTATGTCGCCTGAACAAGTCATTGTATGGACTAAAACAATCTCCCCGGGCGTGGTTCGGGAGATTTACCATAGCAATGAAAAAATATGGGTTTAGACAGAGTAACTCGGACCATACCTTGTTTCTTAAACGAAGAGGAGAGCTGGTAACTTGTTTAATAATCTATGTTGATGATATGATTATTACAGGGAATGACAAAGAAGAAATGGCAAGATTGAAAGAAGGCTTATTTACAGAATTCGAAATGAAAGATCTAGGAAGACTTAAATACTTTCTTGGAATTGAAGTATTAAGGTCACGACAGGGAATCTTCATTTGTCAGAAGAAATATATTTTGGATTTATTAGGGGAAACTGGGATGCTTGATTGCAAACCAGCTGAAACTCCCATGATGACAAACCAAAAACTTTACATGGAGGAAGGAGCAGAGTTGGCTGACAGGAACAGATACCAGCGAATATTGGGGAAGCTAATATATCTTTCGCACACCCGTCCAGATATTGCATATGCAGTAGGAGTAATAAGCTAGTTCATGCACCAACCTCAAGTTACTCATATGGAGGCAGCCTCAAGGATTATAAGATATCTGAAAGGAACAGTTGGTCATGGAGTCCTCTTCAAATCAAATGGCCATTTAAACACTCAAGTGTTTACTGATGCAGATTGGGCAGGAGATAAAGGAAATCGAAGATCCACGTCAGGTTACCTCACTCTGGTTGGCGGTAATCTTGTCACTTGGAGAAGTAAAAAACAGAAGGTGGTCGCTCTCTCAAGTGCTGAAGCCGAATTCAGAGGGATAGCAAGGGGATTGGCAGAGGCTTTATGGATACGAAAGCTTCTAACTGAAATTGGGTTCCCTTCGAAAGAGACAAGCAAGATCATGTGTGACAATGAAGCTGCAATTCAAATCTCAGAAAATCCCGTGCAACATGATCGAACAAAACACATAGAGGTGGACAAGCATTTCATCAAAGAGAAACTTGAAGCTAATATCATTGAGCTACAATCTGTCCGATCTGAAAAGCAACTGGCAGATATGTTAACTAAAGCTGTCGGAAGCAAAATCTTAAATAATTGCTTGGACAAGTTGAATTTTGGAGATCCCACTATTCAACTTGAGGGGGAGTGTTAGAAAGAAAGAAATGATTTAGGGATCAGTCAAGATTGAGCGACATCATCTCCTAAATTAGAGGATCCGCCAGCTCATTACTAGCCTGTCTTCCAGCCAAAGTTTTAATTTGTTTCCTTTTTCCTCATCTTGTAATCGTGTATAAATTCTAATGTTTCTCCAATGTAAATTATCACAAAGCAATATCTCAATACAATTCAGCCCTCTTTATCCTTTTTACTTATCAAGAGGTGCGTCCGAGGGGTTGTGGGCGTTTCTAAATGTATGGCTAGACGAATAGTAATCTTTGATCATGTGTTTACAGGATCATAAACGTGTACATGTTCTCGGGACTCTAAGCACTAGGATTCGAAACTTCGCTACCGGTGAGTTCTAATGCCCTCTTTAAATATTTTGGGCTAGCTTATGTGTGTGCGCATGTGTGTATTTTAACAAATGATGGTTTCGATGGAGATGGTATCTAAGCGTCTCCCCATGGGAGGATTGTTTTATAATGCACAAGTCAATGAGGTTTATTTAGCCTTGTATAGGCGTGTGACGATTGTGTAGTTGAGATTATAAATAATGGGGTTTATGGAGTACGAGGAGTCGTAGAGGTCAGTGATGGTTGTATGACTGGTGTTTTGTAGATTTGTAGCCTATAAGTCAAGTGTTTATGTTTCAAACCTCAATGGTAACGGGTTAGAAACGTTGATGTCTCCTTAGTGCGAGCGTGTATAGGTTGAGTAGTTGAGGTAAAACTTTAGTCATAACGTATGTGTGAGTATGTGGATGTTTCCTAGATGTAATTGATACTAGAACGATGACGAGGGAAAAAGGTTGGTGGTTGGCAGGAGTTGATGTGTCCTGGATAGTATACGTGTGTGTCTAGGTATTTTGTGAAAGATGTAGAACCCCTGAGTTGTTTAAACGTTGGCCACATCTTGTGGTAAATTATATAGCCCCCTGGTGGTGTTTTGGGGAGTTATCACCTCATGGTGATAACGAATCATGGTGACGAAGCCCTTATGGCAATTATGTGGGTGACAAAGCCTCTTTAGGCATTTACTTATTGTGGCAATATGAGACGAGTCATAGTCACTTATTGGTGACCTAACCAAATTAATAATGTGTTAGGTTCCCACCTTATGTGCCTTAATGTGTTCACGCTAGATAAACTGGTGGGTGTGTCGTGCATTTGTGGTATGAAGTTAACTTATGTTGTTGCGGTTCGTATTAAGGTGTGTCTTGTTTGGTAGCCTTTGTGTCAGCGAGTGTCATTGGGGTTGATTGGTTTGTGCGGTGTTAAACCTGTCCATTGAAAGGATAGGTGAAGGTGTTGTAAGTAGAGTTGTAGATCATTTTGGTTGAGAGGTTGGTGCCATAGTATTTTAATCTAGGGATAAGCGTGTCTTTTGATAAATTTTGGGATTTCTTACAAAGATGGTGATTTGGGTCAAAAGAATTGCACTAAATTGTTTTAACTTTAACCGTTAGAACTCACTTAGCGTCGCTGACTTTTACATGTATGTTATATTGTTTTGCAGGTGCGTGATTTGGACCGGTGATGCTTTTAGCTAGTGGATGGAATTACTCGTGACAGTAATGGAAAACATTCATTTTGTTTTAAGATTAAATAACATATAGAGTTTTTAGATAATTTTGTAATTTAAAGAAAAGAGTGACACCTCAATGATGTATTTATTATGTATCATGGATACCCAAAGTCAAATGAAGTGAGCTTAAAGGTGACCTATACAAATAGATGCTTGAGATTAAAGTTGATTTATGGCAGCAAGGAAAACTTCTTACATGTCCTTGTTACCTTTTGTTGTCGATGAAAGGGGCATGGAACCAAAGAAGACCTCGTTCTTCACAACTAGCCCCTTCAATATTAGTATGTATTTTTTGAGCAACACTTATTATTTTCGAAAACCACTAGCTAGCCCACTCAAGCTAATTTCCCTACCTTGAACTTATACAAAAAAAAAGACGTTCTTCAAGAATTTTTGTATAACTTATTTTCAAATATAGCTTATCATAAAGATAAAATGTAAAATCCAAATATCCAACCCTGTAACACCTCGAAAATTCACGTTCTATAATGTGTTGACACGTGTCATGAAGTTTGAACGTGTGAAAGAATGTTATAAAAGGACTAAAGTTGACAAACATGGAAAGTACGTGATTATACGGGTTCTAAATGTCAACAATGAATAAATATACTTCATAATAACCCTACATGATGTTTATAACCTCAAACGAATAAATAATGGATCATACGAAGCAAAAAGTGAGTAATTACAAACTACAGGGGTTAAATGTGTCAACATGTTTAAAGATATACCTCTGAGTGACCTTTTGACAAACCCGAAGCTTTGTAAATGCTAATTATGCTCACTAGAATGCACGATTAAAATTTCATAACGTTTCGTTATCATATGAGAAAGTTATGACCAAATTCGTGTACGAAGGGTTAAAGTGTTAACGTTGAAAGTTAAGGCTTTTCGGGTTAATCGGAAGTGTACAAGGACTTGGCAAAGTGGGTATAAGTCCTAAAGCCTATGTGGGTATAGTATAAGGGGTCAAAATGCAAGTTAAAAGCCTAATTACCCTTTCAATTTAACCAAAGGTCAACTTGCAAAACAAGAAAAATCAAAAATCAGATTTAGCAGGCCAGGCGGCCCGCTTTGGATGTGGTTAAACGGGACGCGGGCCGCGTCCAAGGCCCAGATACAGAAAACGGGGACAGGCCCCTGTATACCCAGAAATTCGAATTTTGAACGACATTTTTGCATTATGGGCGGCCCCTAAACCGTACTAGGGCACTAGAGACACATGTTGAATGGTTGTGGTCGATCATAGAGCTATGTGTCAACCAATTGTGGTGTGTAATTCACTATAAAAGGCCACCTTGTGCAACACAACTCCTCACACCTTCATCTGCATAATTTGATCATTCCTGGAGCTCTCAAGCAGGTCCAACTGATCTTAAGTCGTGCATAGGACTCTTGTAAGTCTACTAGTCCTTCTTTAGTTGAGTTTAGCTTGTTTAATTAGCTAAAAGTCAAACCGTCGTAATTACGGTTTGACTTCGAGATTAGTCAATAATGGCTCA
This sequence comes from Helianthus tuberosus, assembly GCA_030545235.1. Classification (NCBI taxonomy): domain Eukaryota; kingdom Viridiplantae; phylum Streptophyta; class Magnoliopsida; order Asterales; family Asteraceae; genus Helianthus; species Helianthus tuberosus. The sequence goes on from CM060366.1 coordinate 51,627,799, forward strand.
GTCATATCTCGAATTAAAAGTAGTTATAAGTTGGTATTTATGTGGGTAATAAAACCCCAAAAGGGTTTCCCCTGATCACCACTCTAACTAGTTCAAATGTCGGGTCAAACATGTACTTAAAAAGTCAACAGGATTCTTAAATTTCAATTTATGCATGATTAGCTATCTAGAACATATACAACCTGTTTGATTATTGTTATAAGTTAGTAATAAGTGTAAGAACATGTCTAAACATGTTCAACCCGACAATTCCCTGTTTAGACCCGGTTCGGAACCGAAAGTCACATAGTTTGACTTTCACTTTGACTTTCAGTTCTGACCCGTTTAGGCATATTTTAGAAATGCCTCAGAGCTTTAATTGGTCTAGGTTACATGTTAGAACAACCCTCTGTGATTATACACCTTGGTTCATTAGTTATCCAATTAATATGCATGTTTCCGTTAATTGCTCATATGTTGACCATTATGCCCTTATTACCTTAAAACGTGATTTATGAAAATGTAAAAGTGTAGAAACCTTTGTTACTGATATATAGACTTGTATGCAAAGTTTGACATCAGTTTGAGTTGTAGATTAAGAGTTATGCTCATCATCGCAAAATTAATGCTTTATGTTAATAAAATGGCGTAATTAGCGTATAGCCTAGTTAAACATACTTTTTGGTATTAAATATTTTACCCACTGATGTAATATATTATTTTGGGATTTTTAAAGATTTTTAATTAATTTCAGGCTGAGCATAACTCATAGTCGTAGGCTTAATTCGGTAAATGTCGGTTTTGCCCTTACGGGCCATAAAATGAGATTTACATATCTAAACGACTCCAAACCTTTTGCTACTGATCACATATGATAAATAAATTATTTTAAGCCTTCTGGAAATATAAAAATATCAGATTTAAGTATCGAACCCGGAAATGGCCTTAATCGCCTTAATTAGCGTTTTAACGCATAATATGTTTTAAAATCATATTGGACATACCCGGGTTGATACCTACTGATATAAGAGGCAAATTATAATATTTTAACAGTAAGCAAAGGTTGATAAACTCAGACTTCAGTTTTGAGCTTTTCGGCTTATGTGAAATTACCAAAATACCCCTACGGGGCCTAGTTTGGTTAAAAATGATAAGTTTCACATACATGCTTTAGCCTACTGATATAACATATCAAATTGAGTATGTTTGCTGTTTACATCAGACCTGTAACTCAGTTAAACATCTAAACTCTTTTACAACCTTTAAAATGACCAAACTACCCCTACGGGGCATAGTTTGTGTTTAAATTCGTTCGGGCATAACGAAAGACACCTTACTGATGTCACAACATATTTGAGACATAATTAACTTAGGAAACCTGTATATAGCTCTCATGACTACTCGTCACGCTTATTACGCGTACGGTTCGGTTTATGTAACAAATTTACATAAATTAGCCCAAACGGGTCAAACCTTAACGGTTTTATCTCAAAATCCAGAATGTGAATAATAAACCCGTATTAAACAAGTCTTCAAACTTGTCGGGTCTGAATCACATTCTATCCGTTCTTCGCTTAATCGTGCGTACGAACCGTATCTTGAAACTAGCCGGTCTAAGCTTAAGCTTAATAAAAGACCCGTTAGCATTCTAATAGGTTATTATAAACCTTCGTTCCAGATTAGGAGGACCAGTAAAAGCTACGTGCATTTTGCTTGTTGTGATTAATACTTACTCAGGTAAATACTTTTAACTTATTTTCCCTATACGGGCTTGGGTTACGGTATATAGCATACCGCTTGATCGGGCATCAAATCTCCACCGTTAAAGTGGGTAGTTGAATAATTTGATCGGCTCGTTTAAACAGTCTTGTTTACTTTACAGCCTTTGGGGGGTTAATGACCATGTCCCGGATATCCTTGGCATCATCTTACGAGATGGCCACGACCTGAGCACGGGGTGTAGGCGTACACCTGTCAGTGTATAACTCTATGATGTGGTGTGTCTATTGATCTTTAACCCGGACTAGATCCGGGCTACTGAACGCATAAGTAACATGTAATTCGTTCACAAGATTATAATATTAAATAATTCTCCCAAGTTAAATAAAAATGTTTATGCCATGTGCACCCAAACCAATTTTCAATCATTTTTCCAAAATGAGTCAGTTGAATGTATTTACCAGTGTAAACTGACGTATTTTCCCAAAAAGATTAAATGCAGGTACTAAGCGAAATTGGCTGGGATTTCTCCTAAGCATCATTAGAAGTCTCGCAAGCTTAAGATGCCTGAAGTCTGTTGAACCATTAATATTATTTTGTTTCGATCCTACTGTGGATAAACTTCCGGATATTGTTACATTGATAAACAATATTAAATTCGGTTGTATCATATTTTAAATTTGCTTCCGCTGTGCATATTAATATTGTGTTGTTTGACTATTACGTTGCCAACCACGTCACGATACTCCCCCACCGGGCCCACCGGTGACACGTGGAAATCGGGGTGTGGCAGGTTGGTATCAGAGCCAATTCTGAGTGAATTAAACACTAGCCTTTTGTGTTTAATCTCAGTTACACAATTGCACATATCTAAACCTTCGAGTCTAGACTTATAACATAGGACAAATTCCACCTTATTCGGTTTTGTTTTGTCCTTTAAAATTTTATATTTGTTATTGTTATCTTATACTTTATTGACAGGAATATCAAAATGCCTCCAAGATTCTTTAGGAGACGAGGACGAGGCAAGGGGCCAGTCACCGCCTCCAACGACCATGAAGCTGGACCTTCGCAACGGCGAGCTCCATCCAACACCGAGAGTGACGACCCTCGGGAGAACCGGAGAAACCTGTTCGAGCCGGCCAGACGGTCGGTTTCGCATAGTTCAACACCTCCTGCTCTTAACCCTCATGAACCCAATAACCCTCAACCGTCCTACATACCACTTCAGCGATCCCTGTCTCATCACTCGTATGGTGACCCCACACCCATCTTTCGAGGCCAATTTAATCCGGCCAATTACTTACCAGAACCCGTGGGTTTCAACCCACTAGGGCCAGACGATCACTTCTCTGGCGATCACGCTGATGACATGGACGAGGATACGGACCCCGTCATGCCTGCTAGTGGCACTCCAAACCATCCGATTGAGATCTCCGACGGATCGTCTTTTCACGGATCACCTTATGGTGGTCCAGACAGTTTCCAAGCCATGTTCACTCGGCACGAGTGGTACTACACACCTTCTCACCATTCGTCGCCTCATGAGCAGCAGCAGCAGCATCATCAAGATTCCTCTGAGGATCACCGGTTTGTGGCAGTTACGCCACCACCTCCACCGCCACCAGTTCAACCGGCACCTCCTCAACCGCCAAGGCGTAGGAGAACTGGTGCACGTATGTCATCACGTGCGGGAGACTTTCATTTCAGCTCCCCACGTCAGTCAAGTGCCAGCCACTACCCGCCACATCAGGAGGACCCACAAATGGGTGGGCCTTCCAACCCAGCGATGCCGCAGCCGCCGCCAATGGGTTTTGACAACCCAATCCCAGCTTATACAGGTTCCATGGCATACAACCCGTTCGAGCCGCCAGTCCACCACAACTATGGGTACGCAGAGGCCGACCCCTACTTGGTGGCAGCTAACTACAATGCCCTGCAACCAGAAGGACCATACGGAGCTCCATGGGGAGTTGGGTACCCAACACAAGGGTACCAGATACCACCTAGGCCTATCATACGGACTCAATCACAGCCGCCTAGGTTCTCCCCACCTGAGCATGAGGAACTCCTTCAGAGGCTGGATCAGGTGGAACGGGAAGTGCACAGGGACCGTAGGGAGAGGCATACATTCTTCCAAGGATTAGTAGGCTTGATCAAAGGGAAGAACAAGAAGGATCATTGAATCCTTCCGTTTTCTGTACAAGCCCCTGCGTGGGTGTATTTGGTTGTTAAGCCCCTATGTGGGTATGTGTGTTGTATGTTTGTTTTGAGCCCCTGCGTGGGCCTATCTTTCCATAAACCCCTACGTGGGTATGTATGTGTGATGATTTGACCCCTGCGTGGGTCTATTTTCCGTTAACCCCTGCGTGGGTATGATGTTTAGTTTGTTTACTTAAAGCCCCTGCGTGGGCAAGTACTTGTTTAAAACCCCTGCGTGGGTAATGGTTTGTTTGAAAAGACCCGTTTAGGGCAACATGTAACCTATGTATAATTAATGGAATGTTGTTTTTATGAATTTCATGTTTGCCATTTTGTGCATAAATAATTTATAAATGAAATAAATAAATTAAAATCATTCCTTTTAAATTAATCTGCCTATGTAATTATTTAATTAAGAATCTTAAAGTGTGAAACCTAGCCTCGTGTCAAATATAAGACCGGGCCAAGATGGTAAGACCTATTTAAAAGATTCAAATCCCTGTTAACATCTTAAAACATGTTAACACTCCGGGCAGAAGTGATTCGTTAAAATCATATGTCACTCTTATACGTATAAGGATTCTTTAGAAGATTCCAAACCCAATTATATGATCTCTGAATCATGGGTTAAGATCATCAATTAAGATGATCATATTTTACCATACGTGGTAATATGATGCCTACGGGCCCAGCTCACTTTCATATGAGCCAAAAGACAGTGGTAGCTATGACTCCCTGTCTGATAAGGGTAATGAACTAGGTTCAAACCTTAAAAGTCTTGATTCTCTGAAATCATAGCTTAAAATTTAAGTTGTCCATGTGACTAAGCCTTATGTGCTAAAATATATTGTTATTGTTTATAATTAGGATAAATTTTAATTGAAATCCTAAATTAATACGATTAATAAGTTAACCAAATGTGGTCTCTGTTACCATGGTTAACGAGTTACCCTAAGGGGTAATTCCATAATAAACTCCCAAATAAAATATTGTCCTTGTTTTCTGCAACAGTTCAATTCAAATGGCTGAATCAAATGAAATCAATAGCCATCCAGTGGAGCAAAATGAGAACGCCCAGATTACGTTAACGGGTGCTGAATTAAAAGCAATCATAGACGGCGCTGTTACACAGGCTTTGGAAAGGCAGTATGAAGAATATAGTGGTACTCGAAGTAGGACCCACTCTGCATCACATTCAAAGCCCAGGACACATTCTGAGGCTCATAGCAAGCCTCCTCCCAAAAAGAATGGACCCAAGAAAGATGGCGATGATCGTCTGTCCACCAACCATCAAAGTGTTCCATCTCAGCAATTAATACTGCATCAAGAACCCCGTAACAAGGGTTGCTCCTATAAGTACTTCGTGTCTTGTAAGCCCAGGGATTTTACTGGGGAAAAAGGAGCCGTCGACTGTATGACTTGGCTGGACGAGATGGACACGGTGGTAGATATCAGCGGGTGCGCTGAAAGGGATGTAGTTAAGTTTGTGTCACAGTCCTTCAAGGGTGAAGCGTTAGCTTGGTGGAGATCTCTGATGGAGGCCTCCGGAAAGATCCCATTGTATAATATGTCGTGGGATCAATTTGTTGCCCTAATCAAGGAAAATTTCTGCCCTCAACATGAGGTGGAGAAGATAGAATCTGACTTTCTATCGTTGGTGATGACGAACCTCGATTGTCAAGCTTACCTGACAAGCTTCGATATGTTGTCCCGGTTGGTTCCTTACCTGGTAACCCCGGAGCCAAAAAGAATCGCTCGCTTTATTGGTGGTTTAGCCCCCGAGATCAAGGCAAGCGTAAAAGCTTCTCGGCCAGCTACCTTCAGGTCTGTAACTGACATTTCCTTATCCCTCACTCTGGACGCGGTCAGGCAGAGATCGCTGAGGAATAAGGAGGCCGAGAAGAGGAAGCGTGAAGATGATGGTTCACGAAAGTCGAACAAAAAGCACCGTGGGAGCGGTGACAACAAGAAAGGGTCGGAGTCGAGGAAGGATGGGCATAATTCTAGCGAAAAGCCCAAGTGTAAAATTTGCAAGAAGCAGCACTATGGAAAGTGCAGACTGGAGTCGAACTCTCAGACTCAGTCAAAACCCTTTGCTTGTGGAATTTGCAAGTCCACGGATCACAAAACCCTGGATTGCAAAAAGATAAAAGACGCAACGTGCTACCGTTGCAATGAAAAGTGGCACATCAAGACCAACTGCCCAAAGTACAACAAGAAGCCTGAAGAGACTAAGAAGACTAATGCCAGAGTCTTCAGAATGGACGCGAAAGAAGCTGTGCAAGACGATAATGTCATAACAGGTACTTTCCTTGTAAATGATGTCTTTGCAAGAGTACTTTTTGATTCAGGCGCAGATAAGTCTTTCGTAGATCATAAGTTTTGTAAATTGTTGAATTTACCTGTCAAAACCCTAAGCGTAAACTATGAGGTAGAGTTAGCAGATGGTACCATAGAAACGTCTCTACTGTGTTAGATGGATGTGTTATATCCATTAAGAACCATTCTTTTCCTCTGTCTCTACTTCCCTTTAAGTTGGCTGGTTTTGACATAGTTCTGGGTATGGACTGGTTATCTCATAACCAGGCCCAAATTGTCTGTAACCAGAAACAAGTGGTAATAAAGACTCCGTCTGGTGAATCACTTACCATTCGGGGAGATACCCAGTATGGGCTGCCTGAGCAGGTGACTATGCTCAAGGCTTCCAAGTGTTTGAAGAAGGGGTGTGTCATCTACATGGCGCAAGTGATTATTGATGAGCCCAAACCAAAGATAGAAGATATCCCTGTCATTTCTGAATACCCAGAAGTGTTTCCTGAAGATCTACCTGGTTTACCACCAGATAGACAAGTGGAATTCAGGATTGATATCATCCCCGGAGCCGCACCAGTTGCTAGAGCACCATACAGGTTGGCACCCACAGAAATGAAGGAGTTGCGGACGCAGCTAGATGAATTGCTGGCTAAAGGTTTCATTAGACCTAGTTCATCTCCTTGGGGAGCGCCAATCTTGTTTGTCAAGAAGAAGGATGGGTCGATGCGTCTGTGCATCGACTATCGCGAGCTTAATAAAGTCACGATCAAGAATAGGTATCCGTTACCCAGAATCGACGATTTGTTCGATCAGCTTCAAGGGGCAAGTTACTTCTCGAAGATTGATTTGAGGTCAGGCTACCATCAATTGAAGGTCAAAAATGAAGACGTGCACAAGACTGCATTTAGGACTCGTTACGGTCACTACGAGTTCCTAGTGATGCCTTTTGGGCTCACTAATGCACCAGCCGCGTTCATGGATCTCATGAATCGCGTCTGCAAGCCTTACTTAGATAATTTCGTCATCGTTTTCATCGACGACATTCTCATTTATTCTAAGAACCAAGCTGACCATGAGAAACACCTTCGATGTATTCTCAAACTCCTGCATCAGGAGAAGCTCTATGCCAAATTCTCCAAGTGTGAATTTTGGCTTCGAGAGGTCCAATTTCTTGGACATGTGGTCAGTGAGCGTGGTATCCAAGTGGATCCCGCTAAAGTTGAAGCTGTTATAAATTGGCAAGAGCCAAAGACGCCTACGGAGATTCGTAGCTTCCTGGGATTGGCAGGATATTACAGGCGTTTTATTGAAAAATTTTCAAGGATTGCTGCACCCCTAACTTCCTAGACCAAGAAGAAAGTAAAGTTCGTTTGGGGCCCTAAGCAGCAAGAGTCCTTTGATGTTTTGAAACAAAAGTTGAGCAACGCTCCTGTGCTTACCTTACCTGAAGGCACTGAAGGATTTGTAGTTTATTGTGATGCATCACACACTGGCATGGGGTGTGTGCTTATGCAGAAAGGCAAGGTTATTGCCTATGCATCACGACAGTTAAAGGTGCACGAAAAGAATTACACCACCCACGACTTGGAATTGGGTGCCGTTGTGTTCGCACTAAAACTGTGGAGGCATTATCTTTACGAAATCAAGTTTGTGATCTATTCTGACCACAAGAGCCTCCAGCATCTGTTTAATCAGAAAGAATTAAACATGAGGCAACGCCGTTGGATGGAGACCTTGAATGATTATGTTGATGCACAAGAATGTCTGTTGACTGCATCTTCATCAAGTCTTAAATCAAGAAAGTCAAGAAAGTCAAGATTAGGGTGTTTATTGTTAATTTCGCTTTAATGTACATATTTTATAGGTGATTTCGCTTTAAGGGACACATGTGATTTCGCTTTAATGGACTTGACATATAAGCGAAATCAGTTTCATGTGATTTCGCTCATATGGTCATGACCATTGAAGCGAAATTAGACTTAGTATAAATACCATACATGTGTTCGTTCATTGGAACCATTGGAGCGAAATCAGGTCATTAGCTTGGTAGCGAAACTCTGTCAAATTTGATTCAGAAAGCTAATAAAGTGAAGGAATTGAAAGGATAAGCTGTTGTTACTTTACGTGCATTGATTCCGCCTTTACACGTGAAGATGAACTGCCGTGACTGATCGTTTAGGGTCACGACACGGTCCAACAAGTGGTATCAGAGCTTCAGGACGAGGAGTTCATACTACATCAGCTGATTCGACACTATTCTCACATTTCTACTCAATTTCTCTTTTATATTTTCGGTTTAAACAAGTTCCTACGGACAAAATGAGCTGAAGTTCTAGCATATTGCGCGAAACTAGTTTTTAATCAATCTATAACAATATCAGACCTTAAAACATACTAAAAATCAATCAATTTTATCAAAATCTCGATTTGTTTTCGAACCGGAACTTCATCTTCAGATCTGGAACGAATTAGCGGTCAAAATTGAACAATAATCATATCATTGTGATCGGTTTTAAGAGTATTAAAACCCTTGAAAGTTTCAGTTTGAAATTCTGCGTAAAAATGAGTAAACTTGTGATTCCGCTTTAGTGTACATCGAGAGTTAATCTGATGATTTCGCTCATACGGTCTGAGTTAATTTCGCTCATACGTACAAAAGTTAATTTCGCTCCAAAGGACAAAGTCTAATTTCGCTTATGTGTCATAAGTGATTTCGCTCCAAGAGACAAGATCTGATTTCGCTTCAACAGTCAAATCAGATTTCGCTCAAAGAGTCAATTTTTGCTATTTCGCTCCAAGGAACATAAGTGATTTCGCTCGAGTGAACAATTGTGATTTCGCTTGAGAGGACATTGTTGTTGATTTCGCTTATCAGTCAATCTGACTGATTTCGCTTCAGTGTCAGTGTTTGTAAAAAATTTCGAAAATTTTACTAAGTGTTTGTTTGTTTGTTTTTAGGTAATTGAAGATGTCAAGCAGTAAGGTTGATCCTGATAGATATTGGAAAGTAGACTTTGCAAGATGGGAAATTGGGAAATTAAATGAACCATTCAAAGAAGCCCAGAGAGCTAAAATATGGAATGAAGAGTTGGAATGTTACATGGATCCACGGGGTAATCCAGTTGTTGATCCATCAAAAGTGGATTTTGAAGCTGTAACAAATTTGGTTCCAAGGCAGGCTACTTTCAACACAAGAAGGCTTTCTGATAAAAGTTACTTGCCGGATTTAATGAACAAGATAAAAGAAGTTTTTGAAGCAAGTCTACCAAAGGTGGTAGAAATGAAAAAGAGGAAAGAACAAGAACTTGAAAAGCTGATAGAGGAAGTAAAGAATACGGCAGAGGAAACTGATGAAGAAGAACAGATGAAAAATGAAGAATCAAAGATGGATGAAACTTCGAAAAGTGAAGTTGTGTGCTCAAAATGCGAAAAATCTGAAGCAGAAAATTTCAATCTCTTGAAAGATGTGGAGAATTTGACAGTGGAAATCAAAAGCTTGAAGGATGAGAAAGAATCTGACAATAAACAGATTCTTGAAATGAGAGAAAATTGTGAGAATTTGACGTCAGAAAATGACAAACTGTTGAGTAGTTTGGACAGTTTGACATTGGAAATTAACAATTTGAAAGAAAAAGAAAAAGATTTTGGAAAAATTAAAATTGAAAATGAAAACGTTTTTTGGATAAAATTGGAAAATGAAACGTTAAAAGAAAAAGAAAAAGATTTTCAAAATCAAATCAAGATTTTAGAAGATGAGAGAGATACTTTTGGTAAAGATAATCTTGAAAAACAAACTGAAATCAATTCTCATCTTGCTAAAATCATTCAGCTTGAAAAAGAAGCTGAAAAAGCTCGGATGAAAATCAAAGAGCTTGAAGTTAAATTGAAAGGTTTTGTGACTTCGGCACCATATGAGTGTCCAAAACCGATCAATTCAGTTCAAATAAGTGACAATGTCACAAATTTTGACAAAGTCAAAATTGAAGATTGTGATGGAATATCTGATGATGAAAAAGAAAAGAAAAGAAAAATATTTTTAGATTTACAAGAAAAATTTAAAAATACTGTTTTGCAATCTACTGAAACAGGTGAATGTTCTAAACAAAAACCTGTTAAGAAGAGTGTAGAACAGAAACAAAAAGATAAAAATTTGAAAAATCCTAAAAATGAAAATAAAAGTTCATCAGATAAGTCATCCAATCATTATCAAAAATCACAAAAAATTAAAAATAAAAACTCACAAAATGTTGGTAATAAGTGGTGCAGGTTTGACCACAGTGCTCAAAGGACAAATCATGCTTACAGGAGGAGTTATGATTACCACAAATCTAAACAATGTTATGATCTGAATATGTGGTTTGAAGATGGTAGATGGTACGATAACAGAGTGTGCTACACCTGTGGTGTGAGAGGACACATTGCTGTTAACTGCCAGAATTGGAGTTATGAAACAAGAAGATGCTATAATTGTCATATCAGAGGACATATTGCCAGAGATTGCTCGAGGAAATCGATGGGAAGATCGAGGGTTGAATCTAAAAGAATGGCAAAGAAGCCAGTCAACGTCAAGCTCCATGAACAGAAGGTTCTAAAACCTAAAGTTCAGATTCAGACAATTCAAGAAAAGAAAGTTAAACTTTCACAGGGGCAGAAAGACAGACTGCGAAAGAAAAGAAAGAAGGTGAGAGAGTATCTTGAGAAAATTTTGTCTTCGGGTTCGAAGGACAGTTTGACTAAGAGTTCTGATGAATCAACTAACTTGACTGCAAAGCCAAGTAAATTGAATTCTTCAAATGCCAATCTGAGGACAAAAGAGAACAAAAAGGAAAAGAATGTCATTGGCAATGAATCTGGCTCATCCAAGTCAGACAAGCCAAGATCGGGCAATGAATCTGATTCCACAAAATCAGAGGAGCCACAAGTTGAGGTAAAAAAGGAAGAGACAGTTTCGTTAATGAATGATGAGAATTTTCCACCATTACGAGCCGCAAACCTAAAATCAAAAGGTGTTGATGCTGGAAAAATGTTTAATAGCAATGTTAAACATATTTTTAGCAAGCTGGTTGATGGTAAGGAAAAAGGAGTGAAAGAGTTTTATGAAGAAAAGAGAATAGCTCAAAATGCGCCTAAAGCTGGTCAGGCTTGGGTGTCAAAATCTGTTGGTTGAATTCCTGACTTGCCGTAGCTTCCAGGTTGGTAAGCGTGAAGCAGGTATCGGCATCATTCTTGAGAAATTCACAGGATGGTAACTGTGATATTTCGATTTACAAGTGGTAAATCAGGGACATTAATTTGTACTTGATTTTCTACTAGTGTTTGTTGTTGACAAGGGTTTTTAATTGTTAAATTTTTCAAAATGATTAAAGAAGAACAAAGTGATGAAATAATCCCCTAACCAACAAGTGGTCTGTTAGTTCAACAAAACTAATTTTCCGGAAAAATCATTTGATTAAAACAAACTTAAGTGTTTTGAAATCTAAATGGGAAAATAGTTTGTTGTCAGGAGGAGTTCTGATTGTTTATGCCGAGTGAATGGCGAATTGAAGTGATTTGATATCAGTTTGTCACGTTTCTTGTATAGTTTGTTTTCAAATTTTCTTAGAAAATCAAAATTGAAACATATTTTGATTTTAGGGGGAGAAAGATTTAAAAAAAATATTAGAAAATTTGAAAATGCCAAAAACATTGAAAAAGCAAAAATGAGTTTTGTTGTGAAAAAGAGGAAATGATAGTACATCAGTGAACTATCACAGCATGCTAATGAATTGGAAAGTTAAATGTGATAAACGGTCTCACTGATGATGTGTCAGTAGGTTTTTGCACATTTAGTAAATTGTGACGAGATATAAACCTAAATTTCAAACTTGCTTATATCGTGGGTAACATCTCTTGGATATATGGGTAACCCCCGAAATCTTGTTTGAAAGGTCTCGTATTCTGATATACTAGGTTTTTATACTCAGTGATATCTGGGGTATTATTCCGGGACTTCTGCTGAACGGTGGTTCTGACCTAGTCCTCGAATAATACTTTCCGCAAATGCTTGAAACATAGCATCACCCTCAGCATAAATGATAAGACAATAAAATTGCTTAGCAATGCTGTTGTAAAAAAGATCCTCTAAAGGGGACACACCCAAGTTGAATCATGATCTCTCTGGTGAACGGTAGTTCTGACCTGAGCTCTCATGATTCTTCATAATTTATTAACCCCTTACAGATATCATTTGTGTTATAATTGCCTGTAAGACTGAATATTGGGATCTGGATACGGGAGTATATTCTGAGGTGGGACACGTGATTAAGTTTAAGTATCTAAGACATTAAACTCGTATCTCGAAGCAATTGAACTTTGTGTGAAAATTTAAGTGGACCAGTATACTGACAATCTAAGTGAATTGTTTAGAACTGAAAATGAAATGAAGCTTAACGGTGTTGGTGATTTGTCTCAGAAACTGATATGATCCTTTTACACAAACTCACAAAAATATTGTTTGTACATATTTGTTTACTGCATTTCTTTAGCTTCAAAATTAAAAAAAAAAGATTTTCGACAACTGATGTTGAAGAACTGATATTCAAAATTCCAAGTGCTAAACATGATGAATTGGGTTGGAAGAATATGTTGAAAACTTTGAATGTCATATACAAATGTTTTGAAAGATTGTGTGTTTAGTTAATCAAGGTCATTCATTTGAACTTGATGTAACTAGTATGATTGTTTGTGATAATTAATTTCTACCAGTAAGTTTACTAAATTCAATTGTTATAAATTTGTAAAACTTATGTTGAGGTAGAGGATGTGCAGGTTAACAGGTTGTAAACTTCATTATTCCCAAATGGAAGCAAATTGTTAAAGCTTGAACCAGATTTCTCAGATTCTAGCATATCGAGAGGGGGAGTCTGTGAAAGGGGGAGTCTGGATCAACATTCAAAGGGAAGAAAGAAGTTAGAGCCAGGAGGACAAGATCCTGAAACCTGTGAAGATAGAGTGCTTATGATGAGACGACAGAGAGTTAGAGAAAAGACTAAGACTGAAGACTCAGGATCTGAAGATTACGTCAACATCCAAGGGGGAGTCTGTTGATGCACAAGAATGTCTGTTGACTGCATCTTCATCAAGTCTTAAATCAAGAAAGTCAAGAAAGTCAAGATTAGGGTGTTTATTGTTAATTTCGCTTTAATGTACATATTTTATAGGTGATTTCGCTTTAAGGGACACATGTGATTTCGCTTTAATGGACTTGACATATAAGCGAAATCAGTTTCATGTGATTTCGCTCATATGGTCATGACCATTGAAGCGAAATTAGACTTAGTATAAATACCATACATGTGTTCGTTCATTGGAACCATTGGAGCGAAATCAGGTCATTAGCTTGGTAGCGAAACTCTGTCAAATTTGATTCAGAAAGCTAATAAAGTGAAGGAATTGAAAGGATAAGCTGTTGTTACTTTACGTGCATTGATTCCGCCTTTACACGTGAAGATGAACTGCCTTGACTGATCGTTTAGGGTCACGACGGATAATACTTTCCGCATAATGCTTGAAACACAGCATCACCCTCAGCATATATGATAAGACAATAAAATTGCTTAGCAATGCTGTTGTAAAAAAGATCCTCTAAAGGGGACACACCTACAAGTTGAGTCATGATCTCTCTGCTGAACGGTAGTTCTGACCTGAGCTCTCATGATTCTTCATAATTTATTAACCCCTTACAGATATCATTTGTGTTATAATTGCCTGTAAGACTGAATATTGGGATCTGGATACGGGAGTATATTCAAGAGGTGGGACACATGAATGGGTTTAAGTTCTTAAAATACATAATTCGTATCCTGAATCAGTTGAAATTTGTATGAAAATTTAAGTGGACAAGTATATCGACAATCTAAGTGAATTGTTTAATTCTTAAAGTGAAATTAAGCTCAACGGTACTTGTGACTTGTCAAAAACTGATATGATCCTCTGACGCATATTCAAAACAAAAATATTATTTGTAAATATGTTTGTACATATTTCTTTACTGCTTTACGTTTTCAGAAAATACAAAAAGATTTTGATTTCTGCTTTATTTTCGACAACTGATGTCTGAAATGCTGAGTTTCAAAATCTAAGTAAGCTGATCGCGTTTCTGAAAATAAAACAAGTTCATTAATTTGAAACTTGAAGTTTTAAAATCAAAAATTCAAAAACAGTTTGTGATATCTCCAAGGTCATTAATTTGGACTTGGATGATTAACTGTGGGGGAGTTGGATGTTTATATCGTTATAGAGCTAGTTTCCGATACGATTCGATGAAACTGCCAAATTCAAGAGAAGTGATTTTGAGGAGATTGAATTGTCAGATTACGATATCTGGAAGATTAAAATGTTGTTACTTATAGTTGTATGAGTGATTGCAGGAAAAGTCCAGACTACGATCCTGAGAGTAAAGTCTAAGGGGGAGTCTGAAGACAAGTTGAAAGTTAGGAGGAGCTTGTAGCTGGAAAGCTAGGTGTCGATCCCAAAGCACGGAAGCTTGATGAAAGGGGGAGCCTGAAGCTGATAAAGACTGAAGATTGAGAAGACTCGACACTTAAGACTCGTCAACATCTGAGGGGGAGTCTGTTAGTGCATTCATCTGTCAACTTCGTCTTAGATTGTGTCTCAGTTCGTTGCGAAGAATGTTCAAGAATGATGTCATGATGACATCACCAAAGCAACATCATAATGACATCATCACACAAGATGACAAAAGCAATTAAGGAAATGATATTGTAATTACGTTCATTCATGCATTTCTGATTTCGCTTTTATGTCCTAGACTAGGTTCGCTTATATGTCAATATGGTGATTTCGCTCATATGTCATGTCATTGGAGCGAAATCAGCCATAATATAAATACCCGAACATGTAATCTCATATGTAACTTGGAGCGAGACCTGTTCATGTGCTAGGTAACCAAACTCTGTCAAATTCATTTCAGAAAGCATAAATAAAGAAGATATTGAAAGGAACAGCTGTTGTTACGTTACGTATTCTGATTCCGCCTTTATACGTGATGATGAACTGCCTTAACTGATCGTTTAGGGTCACGACACGGTCCAACAGATTATGATTGTGAAATCAAGTACCATCCCGGCAAGGAGAATGTAGTCGCTGATGCCTTGAGTCGAAAGGAAAGGATGAAACCTATCCGAATCAATGCCAAGCGCATGGAGATAAAGAATAATTTGATGGAAAGGTTGTTAGCTGCACAGAAGGAAGCTGTGTTGGAAGCGAACTATCCTAATGAAAAGTTAGGAGTAACTGAGGAGCAGTTAACTCTTAGCAAGGACGGAATTTTACGATTAAATGGACGAATATGGGTTCCAATTTATGGGGGACTTCAGGATGTTATCCTCCAGGAAGCCCACAGTTCCAAATACTCCGTTCATCCTGGAGCTGATAAGATGTACCAGGATCTAAAGGCAAATTATTGGTGGATAGGCTTGAAAAAGTCTGTGGCCACCCATGTAGCTAAATGCTTGACATGTGCGCAAGTCAAAGCCGAGCATCAAAAACCGTCAGGTTTGCTACAACAGCCTGAACTTCCTACATGGAAATGGGAAATGGTGACGATGAATTTTATCACCAAGTTGCCAAAGACAAGGAAAGGAAATGATACAATATGGGTTATAGTTGATAGACTAACTAAGTCAGCACATTTCTTACCCATCAAGGAGACTTATAGCTCCGACATGTTAGCCCAGTTATACGTTGATAAGATTGTAGCCTTACATGGCATACCTGTGGCTATTATCTCTGACCGAGATACTAGGTACACGTCACATTTTTGGAAGAGTTTCCAACAATCTTTGGGCACACGTTTGAATTTTAGTACGGCTTATCATGCTCAGACTGACGGTCAGAGTGAGCGTACTATTCAAACGTTGGAAGACATGCTACGTGCATGTGCGATCGATTTGGGTGGTAGTTGGGATAAGAACTTACCACTAATCGAATTCTCCTACAACAATAGCTACCACACCAGCATAAAGGCTGCGCCTTTCGAGGCATTATATGGTAGAAAGTGTAGATCGCCCGTGTGTTGGGCGGAAGTTGGAGATGTCCAATTATCTGGACCAGAGATTGTGTTCGAAACGACGGACAAGATTGTCCAGATTCGTGACCATCTCAAAGCTGCCCGGGATAGGCAGAAGAGTTACGCTGATCCAAATCGTAAGGATTTTCACTTCGAAGTAGGTGACAAAGTCCTACTTAAAGTATCACCCTGGAAGGGGGTGATGCGATTTGGTAAGAAAGGCAAGCTAAGCCCGAGATACATAGGACCTTTCGAGGTTATCGAACGTGTCGGGTCAGTTGCCTATAAGTTAAACTTACCAGAAGAGCTCAGTGGAATTCACAATGTGTTCCACATCTGCAATCTGAAGAAGTGCTTCGCTGATGAATCACTGGTTATACCACATACAGATGTGCATATAGATGAGAGCTTAAAGTTTGTGGAAAAACCTTTGTCGATCGAAGATCGACAGGTAAGGAAACTTCGAAGGAAGCATATACCTTTTGTAAAAGTCAAATGGGATGCCCGTAGAGGTCCCGAATTCACGTGGGAGGTTGAATCCACGATGAAAGAAAAGTACCCTTACTTGTTTCAGTAAATCTCGGGTCGAGATTTATTTTAAGGGGGTGAGGATGTAACACCTCGAAAATTCACGTTCTATAATGTGTTGACACGTGTCATGAAGTTTGAACGTGTGAAAGAATGTTATAAAAGGACTAAAGTTGACAAACATGGAAAGTACGTGATTATACGGGTTCTAAATGTCAACAATGAATAAATATACTTCATAATAACCCTACATGATGTTTATAACCTCAAACGAATAAATCATGGATCATACGAAGCAAAAAGTGAGTAATTACAAACTACAGGGGTTAAATGTGTCAACATGTTTAAAGATATACCTCTGAGTGACCTTTTGACAAACCCGAAGCTTTGTAAATGCTAATTATGCTCACTAGAATGCACGATTAAAATTTCATAACGTTTCGTTATCATATGAGAAAGTTATGACCAAATTCGTGTACGAAGGGTTAAAGTGTTAACGTTGAAAGTTAAGGCTTTTCGGGTTAATCGGAAGTGTACAAGGACTTGGCAAAGTGGGTATAAGTCCTAAAGCCTATGTGGGTATAGTATAAGGGGTCAAAATGCAAGTTAAAAGCCTAATTACCCTTTCAATTTAACCAAAGGTCAACTTGCAAAACAAGAAAAATCAAAAATCAGATTTAGCAGGCCAGGCGGCCCGCTTTGGATGTGGTTAAACGGGACGCGGGCCGCGTCCAAGGCCCAGATACAGAAAACGGGGACAGGCCCCTGTATACGCGGAAATTCGACTTTTGAACGACATTTTTGCATTATGGGCGGCCCCTAAACTGTACTAGGGCACTAGAGACACATGTTGAATGGCTGTGGTCGATCATAGAGCTATGTGTCAACCAATTGTGGTGTGTAATTCACTATAAAAGGCCACCTTGTGCAACACAACTCCTCACACCTTCATCTGCATAATTTGATCATTCCTGGAGCTCTCAAGCAGGTCCAACTGATCTTAAGTCATGCATAGGACTCTTGTAAGTCTACTAGTCCTTCTTTAGTTGAGTTTAGCTTGTTTAATTAGCTAAAAGTCAAACCGTCGTAATTACGGTTTGACTTCGAGATTAGTCAATAATGGCTCAGTCATATCTCGAATTAAAAGTAGTTATAAGTTGGTATTTATGTGGGTAATAAAACCCCAAAAGGGTTTCCCCTGATCACCACTCTAACTAGTTCAAATGTCGGGTCAAACATGTACTTAAAAAGTCAACAGGATTCTTAAATTTCAATTTATGCATGATTAGCTATCTAGAACATATACAACCTGTTTGATTATTGTTATAAGTTAGTAATAAGTGTAAGAACATGTCTAAACATGTTCAACCCGACAATTCCCTGTTTAGACCCGGTTCGGAACCGAAAGTCACATAGTTTGACTTTCACTTTGACTTTGACTTTCAGTTCTGACCCGTTTAGGCATATTTTAGAAATGCCTCAGAGCTTTAATTGGTCTAGGTTACATGTTAGAACAACCCTCTGTGATTATACACCTTGGTTCATTAGTTATCCAATTAATATGCATGTTTCCGTTAATTGCTCATATGTTGACCATTATGCCCTTATTACCTTAAAACGTGATTTATGAAAATGTAAAAGTGTAGAAACCTTTGTTACTGATATATAGACTTGTATGCAAAGTTTGACATCAGTTTGAGTTGTAGATTAAGAGTTATGCTCATTATCGCAAAATTAATGCTTTATGTTAATAAAATGGCGTAATTAGCGTATAGCCTAGTTAAACATACTTTTTGGTATCAAATCTTTTACCCACTGATGTAATATATTATTTTGGGATTTTTAAAGATTTTTAATTAATTTCAGGCTGAGCATAACTCATAGTCGTAGGCTTAATTCGGTAAATGTCGGTTTTGCCCTTACGGGCCATAAAATGAGTTTTACATATCTAAACGACTCCAAACCTTTTGCTACTGATCACATATGATAAATAAATTATTTTAAGCCTTCTGGAAATATAAAAATATCTGATTTAAGTATCGAACCCGGAAATGGCCTTAATCGCCTTAATTAGCGTTTTAACGCATAATATGTTTTAAAATCATATTGGACATACCCGGGTTGATACCTACTGATATAAGAGGAAAATTATAATATTTTAACAGTAAGCAAAGGTTGATAAACTCAGACTTCAGTTTTGAGCTTTTCGGCTTATGTGAAATTACCAAAATACCCCTACGGGGCCTAGTTTGGTTAAAAATGATAAGTTTCACATACATGCTTTAGCCTACTGATATAACATATCAAATTGAGTATGTTTGCTATTTACATCAGACCTGTAACTCAGTTAAACATCTAAACTCTTTTACAACCTTTAAAATGACCAAACTACCCCTACGGGGCATAGTTTGTGTTTAAATTCGTTCGGGCATAACGAAAGACACCTTACTGATTTCACAACATATTTGAGACATAATTAACTTAGGAAACCTGTATATAGCTCTCATGACTACTCGTCACGCTTATTACGCGTACGGTTCGGTTTATGTAACAAGTTTACATAAATTAGCCGAAACGGGTCAAACCTTAACGGTTTTATCTCAAAATCCAGAATGTGAATAATAAACCCGTATTAAACAAGTCTTCAAACTTGTCGGGTCTGAATCACATTCTATCCGGTCTTCGCTTAATCGTGCGTACGAACCGTATCTTGAAACTAGCCGGTCTAAGCTTAAGCTTAATAAAAGACCCGTTAGCATTCTAATAGGTTATTATAAACCTTCGTTCCAGATTAGAAGGACCAGTAAAAGCTACGTGCATTTTTGCTTGTTGTGATTAATACTTACTCAGGTAAATACTTTTAACTTATTTTCCCTATACGGGCTTGGGTTACGGTATATAGCATACCGCTTGATCGGGCATCAAATCTCCACCGTTAAAGTGGGTAGTTGAATAATTTGATCGGCTCGTTTAAACAGTCTTGTTTACTTTACAGCCTTTGGGGGGTTAATGACCATGTCCCGGATATCCTTGGCATCATCTTACGAGATGGCCACGACCTGAGCACGGGGTGTAGGCGTACACCTGTCAGTGTATAACTCTATGATGTGGTGTGTCTATTGATCTTTAACCCGGACTAGATCCGGGCTACTGAACGCATAAGTAACATGTAATTCGTTCACAAGATTATAATATTAAATAATTCTCCCAAGTTAAATAAAAATGTTTATGCCATGTGCACCCAAACCAATTTTCAATCATTTTTCCAAAATGAGTCAGTTGAATGTATTTACCAGTGTAAACTGACGTATTTTCCCAAAAAGATTAAATGCAGGTACTAAGCGAAATTGGCTGGGATTTCTCCTAAGCATCATTAGAAGTCTCGCAAGCTTAAGATGCCTGAAGTCTGTTGAACCATTAATATTATTTTGTTTCGATCCTACTGTGGATAAACTTCCGGATATTGTTACATTGATAAACAATATTAAATTCGGTTGTATCATATTTTAAATTTGCTTCCGCTGTGCATATTAATATTGTGTTGTTTGACTATTACGTTGCCAACCACGTCACGATACTCCCCCACCGGGCCCACCGGTGACACGTGGAAATCGGGGTGTGACAAACCCTACTCGATTTGACGGGTTAATTAACGAGAATAGCAATCTACGAGTCGGTGAATAGATATTGGCATAAAGATCTTGGTTTAATGGATTAGGAGGGACCATGTAGCTATTATATAAAGATTTTAGCAAGATTTTGAAACTAAGACGCAATAAACGAAAACCACAGGGACCGGATGAAATTTGGTGAATTAGATCACCCAAGTGGGAAACCCTAGGCCAATATCGAGTTAAGGGGAGTGCTTGTGGCCGAGAACTAGCAAAAGAGAGAGAGCGAAAGCGAACCGACGAAAGTAATGTTGAGTCGTTCGATCTCCAAATCACGTTATGGTGATGCATTTTTACAATCTATCGCGTAATTGCGTATTTTAATAATGTAGGAATCATTGGGAATGGAAGTGCGGTGTGATCAGGTGGTTCGGTGTTCGTTTTGGATTTTGGCTAGTGTACCGTAGTAGTGGAGGTAACGAACGATGATGGTGGTGGCTGTGTGGTGATTGACGATGACGATGCGATGCGATGCGATGTGATGCGATGGGTGGTGGTGTTCGATAACGATAGTGCTGCCGCTAAGGTGGTGTTCAGCTGCCAAGGTGGAGACAACAACGGTGGTGTTAGGTTCAGGTGATGGTTACAGGTGGGTAGTGGTGATCGAAGGTGATGTTGGTGGTGGGGTACTATAACGACAACGACGGAGGTGGATGGTGGTGATGGGTGATGATGATGCAGGCAGTGGTGTTGGTGGACAATGGTGACCTGGTGGTGTTCATGTGACAACCCTCAAAATCCCATGTATTCCGTACAAATTATTAATGATAATTAAAGTGTCTGACGACTGCGTGGAATTACTTTACTGCTTTCTGATATCTGTGTTATGCTTACACGTATTTGTTAATATACCAATAGTGTACAGATAGGTCACTAAATAGTCCGTTATATTTTCCTAAGTGTTAGAAAGTAAAAACGTTACAAAATATATAAATAGGACACTTTACGGATTAATTAAGCGCTTTAACGGAGCAGTGTCAAACCGAACAACCGGACTTTACCCGGAACATAAAAATATTGCCAATAACATTGTTTATCTTTTTCTGAGCCAGTTAGGGTCCCCGAATACCCTAACACCCGTCACAACTTACAACACACTAGTAACCGGGTTAATCCCTAAACTAACTTAACAACACTTAACTTTATCCTAACTATTAGTTGGAATTGGACTAAGAACCCCCCCCCCCCCAAACCGAACTCGTCCCCTAGGGGGACACCCATTGTCCTTCCATGATTATTTTAATCAACTTTGTCTTATATCTAGCTAGCACTAAATCCTTTGGTTAATGGTGGTGAACTTTGCCTATAAGTAACTAAGCTTGATCCATCATTCATTTCATCACACAAACTCAACACATCACTCTCTCTCCCCTCTCTTTCACTCTCGGCCGAAGACCAAGCACCTCCACCGCCACCTTTCGAGCCTTGATCTTGCAATTCCAAGTTCATACAAGTGTTAAGGATCTCATACAAAGGAGCTCGGCGCATTCGGAACGCGAAGGACCTCACCCTATTGCTTTTATCCACTCGATTTTCGACTAGAATCTTCCCTAGCCTCGAGCTAGTAGTAAGTTGCTCTAAACGCCTTCTTGATCTTGTCTAGAGTGGTTAATAAGAGTTCCGTCGGTTAAAAATTACGAACATATAAGATCAAAGTCTAAAAGTTTACTAAAGTGATGTACAAGGTGGTTAATGGATGAATATTAGTGTAAATCATGTAGATCTTGTGTGATTATGATTATTGGTTGATTATTTGATGATTTGCTGATTAATATTAATGTGTCATGTTGTTGTGGTCACTAAACTTGTTAACGGAATCGATCGAACACGATTTAGAAGGTTAAACACTGAAAATCAGAATCTGACCAAGTTTTACAGCCAACTTCAGTTGGCTGTAAACAGGTCTTAAACTTAACGAAAAACTGATATTTTGAATCTAAAATATTTTGTTATGAAATACGGTTCTAATGGCACCAGAATCGTAATTTTTGGACTTCGTTTACTATTTTTAATGTGTTAATTTGTAACAGCAACTTAAGCTGAATTTTGACAGCAATAAATGGGTGTCGTACTTTCAGTCATAACCTGAGTTTTGTGATCAATCGGACCATGAAAATTTTACTGTAGATGAAAACTGAAGTATTTGTAAATACCCCACTGGAATTTCGCAAATCGGACTTACGATGAATTTTTAATAAATTGTTTCGTGGACTGAGGTCAGAAATACATAAATCCGAGTTCAGTCCCGAATATGAATTTTTATAAAATGTGGGTAACGAACCGGACCCCGATATTTTTACACAATAAAACATGGAATGTTTATGACATTCTATAAAAATTTGGGAATTTTTGGAATAATCTAACTATTTTATTTAAATGTCCGAAAACAGCCGGTTTTGAGTATTAATGCTGAATTGACATAAGTTGTGACTTGCGTGTCTAAATGTCGAGTATGTTATCTGTGAATGATCTAACATGTTATATATGTTATGTGCATTATCGTATGTTTGATTTTGAGTGGGGAATGGATGGGAAACTTAGATGGGCATAAACCGTTACAGTGATGCATGTTGTGTGATAGATACGTGTAGGAACTTTGTGTTCTATTTGAAAGCCACTAAATGACTAACTGGTAAATCATACTAGGACGTGATTGACCGACCTTGACTGTTAGCTATATTGAGAATCTAACCGAGCAAACCGAGGTGAGTTCACACACTTTCTAAGGCATGGGATTCCCGGTGGTTTGGGAATGGGTTAAAGAATTAAAACTAAATCTACATATCCTCCTTGGGTAGGATATGTACGGCCATCCTCCATAGAGTGGATGCCATTATTAATCCTACGAATTCTCCTGGTGTAGAATACGTACGTTCGTCCTCCTGGTGCAGGACAACAACCTTAAAACTAGCTAGACAAAACTCTATCATGAAGTCCCTCAATTTATATCGACTTAATCGCCGAGGCCAATGGCGAGCGGGTCATTAGTTAATAGCGCTATTAGGTTTAACAAACCTCACACCGTGCCGGTAGGACGGGCGTGTACTAATGGACTATGGCAGATTGTCAGTGATGATAGACACTGATATAGGGCACAACTTATTTGCGTAGCAGTCGATATGTATGGTCTAGTATTTCAAACGGGGAAAACCCCCACTGATCATGGTTATGGATTGGGTAAAGAAAATGGAAATGGTTAAACATACTTTCAACTACGGGGTAACCCCCACGGCAAATAAGCCAACGAAAGTCAAACCACGTATTTCAGAAACAACTTAAAACTAAACAACCAAACGTGAACTCACTCAACTTTGTTGTTGACTCGTTGTTACATGCCTTACAGGTCGCTAAATGCTTGGAGCTTGCACGGGGAAGGAGTCGTTGTGGTGTACGGATTGTTATGTTCCGTACTTAATGTTTAAATCCTTATGAACTTACTAAACTTGCGTTTTGAAACTTTAACTTATGAACTATGGACTTATGCTTTTGAACTCACGTTTATGCTTCCGCTGTTTAAACCAAACAAGGTTAACTAGCTTTGGTCACCAATCGTATTATGTTTGGTTTTAATTACTTAATTGAGTTGTTCAATATGATTGGTGGCTCGATCCTGGTCACGTCACGCCTCCAAGCGGTGGAAATCCGCATGGTGGATTTTGGGGGTGTGACAGATTGGTATCAGAGCCATTGGTTATAGTGAACTTGGTTTTTAAAAAGGGAAAAGTTTTTGATAAAAACCAGACTATAACCTGTACAGTGCTCAACGATCCACAACGACACTTCGCTCCACGTGCAAGACTCGACACCATAAGTGGTATGATTTATGTTATATTGTCGGTTAGATAGTTCTCACTGTACATTAGATAATGTGATAATTGCTATTTGAACCTTGTGTGCTTACTCTCTAATGTCGTCCCATACACTTACACACTTTCGCGACACTTTCCTCACTTACGTTGCTTCATTATGAAGATCATGAGCGGACGCGGAGGACATATCAACCTCACTCAAGCCCAGTTGACGGCTTTGATCAACGAACGAGTCGCTGAGGCACTCGCAGCTAACCCTGCAGGAGGTATAACCTGCCATACCAACTCACCTTAGGACGTTTAGATCCTACCTTCACAAACCAACCCTCGTGCTTAACCATGCCTATTATTCTTGCACTACAGGTCAACATGCTCAATCTCCGGTGTGCATGTTCAAGACGTTCATGGACTGCCGACCTACCACTTTCAGTGGCACCGAATGAGCAGTGGGCCTTCTTCACTGGTTTGAAAAGCTTGAGACGGTTTTCGAGATGTGCGAATGCCCCGAAGACCGTAGGGTGAAGTATGCTACCGGAACACTTGAAGGAGCTGCGTTAACCTGGTGGAAGGCACAAGTCCAACTACTAGGACTGGCAGTTGCTAATGCCACACCCTGGAATGGTTTTAAAGAGCTGATCAAGGAGGAGTACTGTAGTCGGGATGACATCCACAAGCTAGAAGTGGAATTTTACAATCTGAAGATGACAGGATCTGAGATCGAGGCGTATACTAAGAGGTCAAACGAGCTGGCCATCTTGTGTCCAACCATGGTGAACCCTCCCTTCAAATGAATTGAGCTCTATCTCAAGGGCCTTGTACCAGAGATTCAAAGTCACGTGACTTCAGCCAACTTGGGTACCATCCAGCAAGTCGTCAAACTGGCTCATCGTCTCACCGACCAGGCGGTGGAGCAAAACAAGCTACCCAAACGTATCAGTGCCACAGCTACTTCTGATGCACCTACCGATAACAAGCGAAAATGGGATGGGAACTCCGGAAAGGGTTCTACTTCAGTTCAGTCTCAGCAGCGAAAGACTGATGACTACCAGAGCCCTGGTCAACAATCTTCCGGTAACCAAGGACAGGGTGGATACCGAGGAAACCACCCCAAGTGCAACCGATGCAACAAGCATCACAGCGGGCAGTGCAACAAAGGTCGCTGTCAGAGATGTCAAAAGCTGGGTCATGAAGCTAAGGATTGCAGGAGCCCACGTCCTGCAAATCAGAATCGCCAACAACAACAACAAGCTCCACAGAATCACCAGCAGCAGCATCAGCAGGGCAACAAAGGATGCTTTCAGTGTGGCGCTGAAGGCCACTTTAAGAGGAACTGCCCCCAGCTGAACCAAAACCAGAACAATAACCAAGGAAATGGGAACCACAATGGGAATAACAATGGAGGCAACAATGGAGGCGGCAATGGGGGAAACAACAATGGCAATGGGGCAAGAGGTCGTGCTTTCGTGATTGGTCAGGGTGATGCAAGGAATGATCCCAACGTTGTGATGGGTAAGTTTCTTCTGGACGACTTCTTTGTTACTGTATTATTCGATTCGGGTGCCGATACTAGTTATGTGTCCTTAAAAGTTAGCCAAATGCTTAAGCGCACTCCAACACTTTTGAACACCAAACACGCGGTAGAGCTAGCAAATGGTAAAAGTCTTGAAGCCACACACGTAGTTAAAGGTTGTAACCTCGTCTTAGCTGGTCAGACTTTCTCTATCGATCTTATTCCTATCACACTGGGTAGTTTCGACGTTGTTATTGGGATGGATTGGCTATCTCATCATCAAGCGGAGATTGTTTGCAAGGAGAAAATCGTCCGTATTCCTCGTTCTGGTGAAGAACCTCTCATGATTCGTGGCGACAAGAGTGGTGCTGTCGAAGGCATCATCTCTTTCCTTAAGGCCCAGAAGTGTCTGCGAAAGGGCCACACTGCCATTTTAGCACTCGTTACTGACACATCAACGGAAGAGAAGAAAATTGAAGACATCCCTGTTGTGCGCGATTTTCCCGAGGTATTTCCTGAGGAATTACCTGGCCTTCCGCCTCATCGCCAAGTTGAGTTTCAAATCGAGCTAGCTCCTGGAGCAGCGCCAGTAGCTCGAGCACCATATCGTCTAGCTCCATCAGAACTCGAAGAACTGTCCACACAACTATAAGAACTCTTGGAAAAGGGTTTTATACGTCCTAGCTCTTCGCCCTGGGGAGCTCCAGTCTTGTTCGTGAAAAAGAAAGACGGTACCTTCAGGATGTGTATTGACTATCGCGAACTTAACAAGGTGAAGGTGAAGAATCGTTATCCTCTTCCACGTATAGACGACCTATTCGACCAACTGCAAGGGTCGAGCTATTACTCCAAGATTGATTTAAGATCGGGATACCATCAGCTGAGAGTCCGAGATGAGGACGTCTCCAAAACAGCATTCAGAACTCGTTACGGCCATTACGAGTTTCTGGTTATGTCATTCGGGCTGACGAATGCACCAGCGGTCTTCATGGATCTCATGAACCGAGTGTGCAAGCCTTACCTGGATAAGTTCGTTATTGTGTTCATCGACGATATCCTGATCTATTCTAAGAGTCAGGAGGAACACGAGCAGCATCTACGACTTATGCTGGAACTTCTTCGAAAAGAACAGTTGTATGCCAAGTTTTCAAAATGTGACTTCTGGCTTCGCGAAGTCCACTTTCTAGGCCATGTGGTGAACAAGGATGGAATTCATGTGGATCCATCCAAGGTTGACTCAATCAAGAACTGGCCTGCACCCCGCACACCAAAAGAAATCCGCCAATTCTTGGGTTTGGCAGGGTATTACAGAAGGTTTATCAAAGACTTCTCCAAGATTGCGCAACCTCTCACTTCACTGACTCAGAAGGGTGTCATCTATCGTTGGGGTGATGCACAAGAGTCCGCATTTCAACATCTAAAAGATAGACTTTGTAGCGCGCCTATCCTCTCATTGCCAGAAGGCACCGATGATTTCGTGGTTTATTGCGACACTTCCATCCAAGGACTTGGTTACGTATTGATGCAACGTGACAAGGTCATTGCCTACGCATCGCGCCAACTTAAAGCTCACGAAAGAAACTACACTACTCACGATCTGGAGCTGGGAGCAGTTCTATTCGCACTTAAGATATGGAGACATTACCTGTACGGTACCAAGTGCACCATTTACACCGATCACAGGAGTCTCGAGCATATCTTCAAGCAAAAGGAGTTAAACATGCGTCAACGCCGATGGGTTGAGCTCTTGAATGACTATGAATGCGCAATCAAGTATCACCCGGGCAAAGCCAATGTTGTGGCCGACGCCCTTAGCCGAAAGGATACCATACCTAGGCGTGTGCGTGCTTTACAGCTTACCATCCAATCTAACCTTCCCTCTCAGATTCGTGAGGCTCAGGTCGAAGCATTGAAGGAAGAAAACATCAGGGCTGAAGCCTTACGAGGATCGAGGCAGCGGCTAGAACAAAAGGAAGACGGCGCTTACTATGTAACAGGGCGTATCTGGGTTCCACTTTATGGAAACATACGCGAGCTTGTGATGGACGAAGCGCACAAGTCTCGTTATTCGGTGCATCCTGGTTCGGATAAAATGTACCACGACCTCAAGACTACGTATTGGTGGCCTGGCATGAAAGCTCACATAGCAACCTACGTCAGTAAGTGCTTGACTTGTGCTAGAGTCAAGTCTGAATATCAGAAACCATCAGGCCCACTTCAACAACCGGAGATCCCGAAATGGAAACGGGAGCAAATTTCCATGGATTTCGTTACCGGCCTGCCCAGATCTCAACGCGGAAACGATACCATTTGGGGTGATCGTAGATCGACTGACCAAGTCTGCACATTGTCTGGCTATCAAAGAAACAGATAAGTTTTCTACTCTTGCAGACATTTACCTAAAGGAAGTGGTATCCAGGCACGGAGTGCCAACCTCCATCATTTCTGATCGTGACGCGCGCTTTACTTCAGAACTGTGGCAAGCAATGCACAAGTCCTTTGGCTCACGTTTAGATATGAGCACCGCTTATCACCCGCAGACGGATGGGCAACCTGAACGCACCATCCAAACCCTTGAAGACATGCTTAGGGCATGTGTAATCGATTTTGGTAATGGCTGGGAAAGGCACCTCCCGCTAGTGGAGTTTTCGTACAATAACAGCTACCACACCAGCATCCAAGCCGCTCCGTTCGAGGCATTATACGGATGCAAATGCCGATCACCTCTCTGTTGGGCAAAAGTTGGTGACAGCCAAATCACTGGCCCAGAACATGTGGTAGATACCACCGAGAAAATTGCTCAGATACGACAGCGAATGGCGGCAGCTCGTGACCGTCAGAAAAGCTATGCTGATAAGGGAAGAAAACCACTCGAACTCCAGGTTGGGGATCGAGTGCTACTCAAAGTCTCACCTTGGAAAGGTGTAGTCCGCTTTGGCAAACGAGGCAAACTCAATCCGCGTTATGTCGGACCATTCAAAGTCATTGAGAAAATTGGCCAAGTCGCCTACAGGTTGGATCTACCTGAAGAACTCAGCGGAGTTCACAATGTTTTCCATGTGTCGAATCTGAAGAAGTGTCTGTCAGATGAGACCCTCATAGTTCCTCTGAAGGAATTCACTATCGACGACCAGCTCCGATTCGTCGAGGAACCTGTAGAGATTACTGATCGAGATGTTAAGATCCTCAAGCATACCAGGATACCTCAGGTCCGAGTTCGTTGGAATGCTCGTCGTGGCCCAGAGTATACCTGGGAACGAGAAGACCAGATGAAACTCAAGTATCCCCAACTGTTTAAGAAAAACGCAACCACTACTGTGGCTGAAGCTACCGCAGAATTTCGGGACGAAATTCCAAATCAACGGGGGGATGATGTGACACCCCAGGAAAAATCTGGAAAACAACGCAACTTAACTAGCTTCTTCAGTAACCACGCGCTAAATTTCGGGACGAAATTCTCTTAACAAGGGGAGAATGTGACAACCCTCAAAATCCCATGTATTCCGTACAAATTATTAATGATAATTAAAGTGTCTGACGACTGCGTGGAATTACTTAACTGCTTTCTGATATCTGTGTTATGCTTACACGTATTTGTTAATATATCAATAGTGTACAGATAGGTCACTAAATAGTCCGTTATATTTTCCTAAGTGTTAGAAAGTAAAAACGTTACAAAATATATAAATAGGACACTTTACGGATTAATTAAGCACTTTAACGGAGCAGTGTCAAACCGAACAACCGGACTTTACCCGGAACATAAAAATATTGCCAATAACATTGTTTATCTTTTTCTGAGCCAGTTAGGGTCCCCGAATACCCTAACACCCGTCACAACTTACAACACACTAGTAACCGGGTTAATCCCTAAACTAACTTAACAACACTTAACTTTATCCTAACTATTAGTTGGAATTGGACTAAGAACCCCCCCCCCCCCCCAAACCGAACTCGTCCCCTAGGGGGACACCCATTGTCCTTCCATGATTATTTTAATCAACTTTGTCTTATATCTAGCTAGCACTAAATCCTTTGGTTAATGGTGGTGAACTTTGCCTATAAGTGACTAAGCTTGATCCATCATTCATTTCATCACACAAACTCAACACATCACTCTCTCTCCCCTCTCTTTCACTCTCGGCCGAAGACCAAGCACCTCCACCGCCACCTTTCGAGCCTTGATCTTGCAATTCCAAGTTCATACAAGTGTTAAGGATCTCATACAAAGGAGCTCGGCGCATTCGGAACGCGAAGGACCTCACCCTATTGCTTTTATCCAATCGATTTTCGACTAGAATCTTCCCTAGCCTCGAGCTAGTAGTAAGTTGCTCTAAACGCCTTCTTGATCTTGTCTAGAGTGGTTAATAAGAGTTCCGTTGGTTAAAAATTACGAACATATAAGATCAAAGTCTAAAAGTTTACTAAAGTGATGTACAAGGTGGTTAATGGATGAATATTAGTGTAAATCATGTAGATCTTGTGTGATTATGATTATTGGTTGATTATTTGATGATTTGCTGATTAATATTAATGTGTCATGTTGTTGTGGTCACTAAACTTGTTAACGGAATCGATCGAACACGATTTAGAAGGTTAAACACTGAAAATCAGAATCTGACCAAGTTTTACAGCCAACTTCAGTTGGCTGTAAACAGGTCTTAAACTTAACGAAAAACCGATATTTTGAATCTAAAATATTTTGTTATGAAATACGGTTCTAATGGCACCGGAATCGTAATTTTTGGACTTCGTTTACTATTTTTAATGTGTTAATTTGTAACAGCAACTTAAGCTGAATTTTGACCGCAATAAATGGGTGTCGTACTTTCAGTCATAACCTGAGTTTTGTGATCAATCGGACCATGAAAATTTTACTGTAGATGAAAACTGAAGTATTTGTAAATACCCCACTGGAATTTCGCAAATCGGACTTACGATGAATTTTTAATAAATTGTTTCGTGGACTGAGGTCAGAAATACATAAATCTGAGTTCAGTCCCGAATATGAATTTTTATAAAATGTGGGTAATGAACCGGACCCCGATATTTTTACACAATAAAATATGGAATGTTTATGACATTCTATAAAAATTTGGGAATTTTTGGAATAATCTAACTATTTTATTTAAATGTCCGAAAACAGCCGGTTTTGAGTATTAATGCTGAATTGACATAAGTTGTGACTTGCGTGTCTAAATGTCGAGTATGTTATCTGTGAATGATCTAACATGTTATATATGTTATGTGCATTATCGTATGTTTGATTTTGAGTGGGGAATGGATGGGAAACTTAGATGGGCATAAACCGTTACAGTGATGCATGTTGTGTGATAGATACGTGTAGGAACTTTGTGTTCTATTTGATAGCCACTAAATGACTAACTGGTAAATCATACTAGGACGTGATTGACCGACCTTGACTGTTAGCTATATTGAGAATCTAACCGAGCAAACCGAGGTGAGTTCACACACTTTCTAAGGCATGGGATTCCCGGTGGTTTGGGAATGGGTTAAAGAATTAAAACTAAATCTACATATCCTCCTTGGGTAGGATATGTACGGCCATCCTCCATAGAGTGGATGCCATTATTAATCCTATGAATTCTCCTGGTGCAGAATACGTACGTTCGTCCTCCTGGTGCAGGACAACAACCTTAAAACTAGCTAGACAAAACTCTATCATGAAGTCCCTCAATTTATATCGACTTTATCGCCGAGGCCAATGGCGAGCGGGTCATTAGTTAATAGCGCTATTAGGTTTAACAAACCTCACACCGTGCCGGTAGGACGGGCGTGTACTAATGGACTATGGCAGATTGTCAGTGATGATAGACACTGATATAGGGCACAACTTATTTGCGTAGCAGTCGATATGTATGGTCTAGTAGTTCAAACGGGGAAAACCCCCACTGATCATGGTTATGGATTGGGTAAAGAAAATGGAAATGGTTAAACATACTTTCAACTACGGGGTAACCCCCACAGCAAATAAGCCAACGAAAGTCAAACCACGTATTTCAGAAACAACTTAAAACTAAACAACCAAACGTGAACTCACTCAACTTTGTTGTTGACTCGTTGTTACATGCCTTACAGGTCGCTAAATGCTTGGAGCTTGCACGGGGAAGGAGTCGTTGTGGTGTACGGATTGTTATGTTCCGTACTTAATGTTTAAATCCTTATGAACTTACTAAACTTGCGTTTTGAAACTTTAACTTATGAACTATGGACTTATGCTTTTGAACTCACGTTTATGCTTCCGTTGTTTAAACCAAACAAGGTTAACTAGCTTTGGTCACCAATCGTATTATGTTTGGTTTTAATTACTTAATTGAGTTGTTCAATATGATTGGTGGCTCGATCCTGGTCACGTCACGCCTCCAAGCGGTGGAAATCCGCATGGTGGATTTTGGGGGTGTGACAGTTCAGCCATCGAGAACCGAACCTGAACTGAACCGGCAATCCCGTGGGTCCGAGATTCGGGTGATGAGATAGTTTTTGCATTGGGTTGGGGTGCATACGTGGGAGGATATGAATGGAGTGTTCGGGTTCTAAAGGGTCACAAGGGACCCAAATGATGATTTTGGTGGGGTGAGGTTTTTTTGGAGACGAGTTTGATGTATGTGTGGTTTCATGCGTCATAGGAGTTGTGTGCGTGTTTCTAAATGTATGGTTAGACGAATAATGATCTTTGATCATGTGTTTACGGGATCGTAAACGTGTACATGTTCTCGGGACTTTAAGCATTAGGATTCGAAACTTCGCTACTGGTGAGTTCTAATGCCCTCTTTAAATATTTTGGGCTAGCATACGTGTGTGTGTGTGTGTGTTTTTTTTTAACAATTGATGAGTTTTGATTTTTGAGATGGTATCTAAACATTTCCCTATGGTAAGATTGTTTTATGATGCACAAGTCACTGAGGTTTATTTGGCCTTGTATAGGCGTGTTACGATTGTGTAGTTGAGTATTATAAATAATGGGGTTTATGGGGTACGAGAAATCATAGGGGTATGTGATGGTTGTATAACTGGTGGGTCTTGTGGATTCGTATCTTGTAAGTCAAGTATTTATGTTTTAAACCTCGATGGTGACGGGTTAGAAACGCAGAGGGTCTGATATTCACCTTAGCACGAGCGTGTATAGGTTGAGTAGTTGAGGTAAAACGTTAGTCAGAACGTTAATTTGTGTGAGTATGTGTGTTTGTCCTACATGTAATTGATACGAGAATGGTGACGAGGGTAAAAGGTTGGTGGTTGACGGGACTTGATGTATCCCGGATTGTATACGTGTGTGTTTAGGTTTTTTTTTTGAAGATGTAGCACCTCGGAGGTGTTTAATGTCACAACCCCCGACCCCACCCTGAGAGCGGGAGCCGTGAACCAGTCAAATGGTATCGGTGTTTATTAATTTGGCAGCCAGGACCGTAGTTAGGAAATATTTTTATCAGAGTTAAACACCAAAATGTTTAAAATAGAGAAATGGGATAAAACCCGAATTTTCATTTGTAATATATTTATAGGGATAAAGCTTAATTACTGAAAACAGTTCTTCTTTTTATCTAGGTAACTTTTATAGCCACTTTTTCTAAGCCTTCAGTGCTCTCCAGCTGGCTTTTATTGGCTTCACACTAAGTTACCTGAAACACGTGTTTAAAACATTTTATCAGAAAGAAATACTGGTGAGTGCATCCCAGTTTAATCAAAACAGTTTTATCATTTTACAGCATTGAGGGCAATCCAATAATTACATTTGTTTACATCTACTTTAATTACCACCCACGGTACTGTCAATCCTGACTTGTGGTCATGCTACTACTACTCACAGTGTAGTAACAAGTTATGTATACAAAACCCCAACATACCAACGATAATTGTAGAATTACAAATACTCAATCACTGTTAATTACAATGTAAAACAATTGAAGTTTTGTAAAAACAGTTTACAAAAAGAATGATTACTCACAAAAAGGGTTTACAAAAAGAGGGATTACTCACATTATAAGCTTAGATATTTCTACAGGCTTCCTGGTAATATTATAGCTTCCTATTGTTTCTCTTGATTATTATTTATTAAAATCAAACAATGCACATGTGTTAGTTAGATAACTCAATTTACATTAGCTATACCCCCGAGACAGAATTCCAACGACTGAGTCAGGCAGAGCCTTGACATGCGTTACGGAGCTCTAGATCAATCAAGCAGAGTAACTAATACGTAACCGGGGGTTATAATACTTACAACGAGGCAGAGCTTTGCTTATTAGGGGGTATTTGGCTATAGCTTCAGCATATAGAAATTGAGAGAGAAAGTTAAAGATTTGAACGAGAAACAATGAGCTGATCGACCCCTTTATATAGCCTGATCAGGGGCGGCCCGCGACCCCCTGAGCTTATTCTCTCGCGCCCCGCGAGGGAGTTGTAGGTAGGCGTAGGTTTGATTAGCGTAAGGACCTGCAAAAAATGTCCAAAAACGACTCGTAAGTGAAAACCCGGACCCCTGAAACCCTAATGTGCATGAAAAACCAAGAAAACAAGAATTTTGAGCTTCACGCGGGCATGTAAAACGTAAGCTTAGGCTTACGCGGGCCGCGTCAAAGCAAGGTTGACCGGATAAGCATTCCAGGCCACGTGTCGCACACGTGCCAGACCTACCAGTGACACGGTAGCCCTAGTTGTAGACTAGGTGGCCCTCGCGGGCCGCGTAAGATCTTATTAAGGTTTACGCGGGCCGCGTAAAACCTTAAATTTTGCTATAAATTGCCTGTGCATGGCCTGATTGTCTGTGCTCGAGAAAACTTTCAAAATCACACTTATTCTGTTCAAAAATCAAGTTCAAAGTAGGAAAATGCTGCTACGATACAGGGTATTAACTCGATCACTGCTACGATACAATGTCCGATTGATTGAAACTGATCCGGTGGATGTTTAAGTGCTGGCCAAATCAGGGCTATACTTTGTCATTCATCGTGAGGGTTTTGATTTCGTGAGCTTATCATAAATGTTGTATTAAGTTACTGACCTAGTTTCGTGTGCATTGTTATTTAAACTAGGTTATCAGGCTTATCAGTAGACTAAACTCTGCCCGTCTAAACTTGCAATGTGAGTCATTCTCTTTTTATCAACAATGTTTTACAATACTCCAATTATTTTCAAAAGTTATAATTACAGAGATTAAGTCGTGGTTATCTTGAATCACTAGCCAGTGGGGTATTGTGCACATTACTAATCTCTCACGGTTAGGTTCATCAACCTAACAGTGATAATCATCACTACTTGGGTGAAAGGACCCAATAGTGGTATGACCATCGTCACATGGCTGTGACACGGCGCCAGATAAAAATAAGATAGTAGCCATTGTAATCGCTCTTATGCTGTAATTCATAGCTATGTGTCGTTTTATCAAAATTGAGTGACTCGCCAGTATTTCCCCGCTGATAAAATATTTTTAAAACATGTTTCAGGTGACCTACTGTGAATCAAGGAAAAGTGCTACGGAGCACTAATAAAGCTTGAAGTGGTGGCTCAGTTAAATAAATAAACATGTTTTGTAAAACAGGGAATTTCCTCGTGAAATTCCTCCATTGTAAATTACGGGGTTTATCCCAAATTATGAAATAAAATAATTGGGCATTTCCAAGTTTTAAAAGATCCTGTTGAACTTCCGCTGTCAACTCAAATAATAAATACCACGGGTTTCTGCCCGCGGCTCCTGAACCGGGTCATACCGGGACGGGGGCCGTGACAAAAAGGTGGTATCAGAGCCACTGATTTAAGCCAATTAAGTATTTAGAAATACTTAATTTTTCTGATTGCTACTCTGTGAATTTAAGTTGATAAATGAAATTTTAACTTAGAATTATATGTGTTTCTTCATATGTGCTAACATCATGAATGAGTTGTCTGAAGCTCTTCAGAATCTCACTATCCATTCTACTAACATGGACATTTCCGGGGTTTTTCCGGTTATTGGGCTGACACTGAAGAACCAATAGTATTCCAAGCCCAACCTCAGGAGAAACCAAAACCGAAAAAGAGAAGAAGACTCGTAGGCTGGAGGCGTATGCGTCAGAAGAAACCAGCAACACAGAAAGTTATCAAGACTGAGGATCCGAAAGGTAAAGGAAAAGGAAAGGAGATTGGAGAGAGTTCCGGGCAAGCCCAGGAAATGCCACCGTGGGAGGAGCTGGATCGCCAACTGGCAAATAGCGACTTCATTGGACCTGCCGATGAAAACCTCTTCAATTACCCAGCTGAAACACAACTTCCAGTCAATCTGGAACCTGCTATCCCAGATCCCATTGTCAACCCCCGACCTCTACCAGGAGAGCTGGAAGAATGGTGGACCACTGACTGGCAATTTCAGAATCTCTTGAATAACCCTAACACCTTTTTCCCCCAGTTTGACCCTGAGACTGCATTAAACCCACCTATGAGCACAGAAAACTTGGCTGAACTCCGCCACTATGGCTAGGAGTTGGTGGACGCAGGAAATAGAATCCGGGAGGTGGGGGAGAGAATATCATGGAAATACGACGAGAGGGAACGTCGTTTCTGAAGTGCCAGCTGATGAGGATCGTATGTGGTTGTGGGAATAATAATATAATAATAAAAATATAATCATGTAAAATAACTAAAAATAAAAATTTTGTAACATATCTGGTAATGTACGGATGCATATTAAAATATATAAAATATGAAAGTCGTAAAGTCGACAATTTTGGTTATACGTGTTGACATGATTATGTGCGATTGTTTTATTGTGTTTGATTATCATTTATTTTGTGTTAATAACTTATATATATATATATATTATTAATTACCAGATGGAACACGCTGGTAATGAACCAGTTAACGAGGTTAACCAATCCGAGCAAAATAATGAAGATCACTTTCTTAACAGACAAGATATAGAAAATATTGTTGCTCAAGGAATAGCCAATGCTATTCCAGCAATCCTTGCTACTGCCCGAAATCCAGTTGAACCTCAACCAATTATTCCCAGCAAACGTACTCACGGCGACAATTTCAGTAATAGTGTAAATGGAAGCGGCAACAATAATAATAACGATAATGATGGGATGCAAGCCCATTCCTTAAGAAAATGAAAGCTGCAACGCCTGGTTGCACTTATAAGGAATTTCTTGCCTGTAAACCAATCGAATTTGCAGGCAATGAAGGGGCAACTGCAACACTGCGTTGGTTAGAGAAAACCGAAGCAGTAATTAAAATAAGTAAATGTGCCGAAGAAGACAAGGTCATGTACGCGTCGCATCTTTTTAAAGAAGTGGCACTAGAATGGTGGAACACAGTATTACAAGCCAAGGGGAGTGATGTGGCTTATGCCATGAATTGGGAAGAATTTAAAAGGTTGGTGGAAAGAAAATTATGTCCCGAATATGAAAAGGAACAAATGACAAATAAGTTCCTCAATCACCGGATGATAGACGTTGATTGTCGAGGATATACTTCGACATTCTTTGAGTATGCTAGAGTTGTACCAACCCTGGCTTCGCCAGAACCGATACTTATTTCTCGCTACATTCCTTAAGAAAATGAAAGCTGCAACGCCTGGTTGCACTTATAAGGAATTTCTTTCCTGTAAACCAATCGAATTTGCAGGAAATGAAGGGGCAACTGCAGCACTGCGTTGGTTAGAGAAACCCGACGCAGTAATTAAAATAAGTAAATGTGCCGAAGAAGACAAGGTCATGTACGCGTCGCATCTTTTTAAAGAAGTGGCACTAGAATGGTGGAACACAGTATTACAAGCCAAGGGGAGTGATGTGGCTTATGCCATGAATTGGGAAGAATTTAAAAGGTTGGTGGAAAGAAAATTCTGTCCCGAATATGAAAAGGAACAAATGACAAATAAGTTCCTCAATCACCGGATGATAGACGTTGATTGTTGAGGATATACTTCGACATTCTTTTAGTATGCTAGAGTTGTACCAACCCTGGCTTCGCCAGAACCGATACTTATTTCTCGCTAAATCTGGGGTTTGATTGGCGAAATTCGTGACATTATCAAAGCTGCAAGACCCCGCACTATTGACGATGCTGTGGAATTAGCCAACATCCTGACCGACGGGCTGGTACGCACACGAGAAGAAAATCGGAAGAAGGAAGTGGCCCAAAAGATTACCTAAGGATTTCGTGTGGGTAATAGTAGTAATTTCAAGAAAAAGGGAACTGGGCAATCTTCCACTACTCCATTATGCGGTACCTGTAAAAGAAAGCATTTTGGAAGATGCAAAGGATATTGCAATTTCTGCAAGATTCCAGGGCATCAAGAAGAAGATTGCAGAAGAAAGAAATCGACAATCTGCTTCAACTGTGGAGAAGCTGGACATTTTAGACCAGACTGCCCTAAACTGGTCAAACCAGCGGACAACAAGGCCAAACCAGCTGAAGGAACTAATAAAAAGAACGTAAGAGCCTTTCAGCTGACTACTCAAGAAGCAGAACTCATCCCAGACGTGATAGCTGGTACGTTTCTAGTTCATGACGTTTATGCAAAAGTATTATTTGACTCTGGTGCAAACCAAAGTTTTATAAATACTTCATTCTGCCAAGCTCTTAACTTACCCTTAACCAACCTTAGGCAAATTTTTACGGTAGAAACTGTCACGGCACCCGGCCCGGTTTTACCCGTTTCAGGAGCCACGGGACAGAAACCCGTGGTAATTATTATGTTGACAGCGGAAGTTTAACAGGATCTTTTAAAAATTGAAAATACCCAATTTATTTTATTTCACAAATTTGGGAATAACACCCTTAAATTACAATAAAGGTGATTTCACTGGGTAATCCCTGTTTTTTTTTTACAAAAACATGTTTCTTTATTTTATTGAGCCACTTCCTCAAGCTTGTAGTGCTACACGGCACTTTTTCCTGGATCACAGCAGATCACCTGAAACATGTTTTAAAAAGGTTTTATCAGCAGGGAAATACTGGCGAGTCATTCAAGTTACACGAAACGACACATTGTTATAATACACAGTATTAAGGGTGATTACATTGTTTCTATCTACCAATTACCCCAAATCGGTATTTGTCACTCGACAGTATCTGTGACTATGGTCAGATCACCCATTGGCTAACCCGTTGTCCAACGGTGACGGGTATCAAGTAATGTATACAAAACCCCACATACCGGCAGTAATTGAAGATTACAAAGACTTAATCCCTGTAATTATAACTGGAAAACATTTAGGATTTTATAAAGCACTTTGATAAAAAGAGAATGACTCACATTGCAGATTTAGACGGGCAGCGTTTAGCCTACTGATTTTAGCCTGGTTAACCTAATTCAAATAACAATGCACACGAAAACTAGGTCAGTAACTTAATACAACTTTTACGACAACTCACGAGATCCAAAACCTTCACGATGAATGACAAAGTATATCCCAAATACGGGCATCACTTAAACATCCATCGGATTGGTTTTTATTGATCGGACATTAAATCGTAGCACTGATCGAGTTATTACCCTGTTATCGCGGCAGAATTTCATGTTTGTGTGTGTTTTTGGAGTAAACAGACGATATCTCAGCGTACAAATTGAATTTTAACGTCGAACCAACGCCAAAATGCAAGTGCCAATGCCCTACATTTATACTAAAAAATTGGCTCCCTCGCGTGGCGTGAGACCCTGTCGCGTGGCGCGAGGGAACCCCCTCTAGCATAGGGTTGCCTCATGTCTAACTAGCTTGAGTGAGTCGACGGTTTGTTAAATTTAGAATTCGACAACGAACTGTTTAGATAATACCAATTAGGGAATACCCCCCTAAGTTTTAGGGGCCCTGATCCTAATTCCGATTGTTCTGAAAATTTTAGGGGTCATGCAATATTACTTGAGGGTCTCAATTAGGGTTTCTTATGGGACAAATTATAATAAGAAATAGTAATTTTAATGAGAGTTGTTACATCCTCCCCACCTTATAAAAATCTCGTCCTCGAGATTTACTGGAACAAGTAGGGATATTTTCGCTTCATCTCCGATTCCAGCTCCCAAGTGTACTCAGGTCCTCTCTTCGAATCCCACTTGACTTTGACCAGTACTAGTCTTTTGTGTTTGAGAAACTTGACCTTTCTGTCTTCTATCTATAGTGGCTTTTCAACAAATTTTAACTTTTCATTTACCTCTACATCTTGAAGAGGTACTACCAGGGATTCGTCAGATAGACATTTCTTGAGGTTGGATACATAAAATACGTCATGTACCCCAGCTAGCTCTTCTGGTAGTTGTAGGCGATAGGCGACTGGTCCTACTCGCTGGATTATTGGGAATGGTCCTACGTACCTTGGACTTAACTTTCCCTTCTTTCCAAACCACACTACTCCTTTCCAAGGAGAAACTTTCAAGAGTACCTTATCTCCAATTTGAAATTCCAGTGGCTTGCGTCAATTGTCTGCATAACTCTTCTGGCGATCTTGGGCCGTTTTCAGTCTTTCCTTGATTTGAGTGATCTTTTCGGTGGTTTCTTGTACGATTTCAGGACCTGATAATTGGCTTTCTCCTATTTCTGCCCAACAAACTGGAGTTCTGCACTTTCGTCCATACAGTGCTTCGAATGGGGCAGCTTCAATGCTTGCATGATAACTATTGTTATAGGAGAATTCAATTAAGGGTAGGTGGTCATCCCAATTTCCACCAAAATCTATTACACATGCCCGGAGCATGTCTTCCAGGGTTTGAATCGTCCTTTCACTTTGTCCGTCTGTTTGAGGATGATAAGCTGTACTTAAATTTAATCGCGTCCCCATGGCTTCTTGGAAACTTGTCCAGAAATGTGAAGTGAAACGACTATCCCTATCCGATACAATAGAGAGTGGGACTCCATGTAAGGATACTACTTCATCTACATACAATTTTGCCAACCTTTCCATGCTAAAGGTTTCCTTCATGGGTAGGAAGTGAGCTGATTTGGTTAATCGATCCACAATTACCCAAATCGCGTCATTACCTTTCCTGGTTTTGGGCAACTTAGTAAAAAAATCCATGGTTATTAGTTCCCATTTCCAAACATGCATTTCTAATTGTTGGAATAACCCTGAAGGTTTCTGGTGTTCTGCCTTAACTTGTGAACAAGTTAGACACCTAGATACATATCTAGCTATGTCCTTTTTCATTCTTATCCACCAGAAATTATTCCTTAAATCTTGATACATCTTATTATTACCAGGATGCATGGTATATCTAGATTTATGGGCTTATTCTAAAATCTTATTTCTTAATTCTCCCTGCTTAGGTACCCAAATCCTTTTCTTATGGAATCTCCAAATTCCATCACTTCCTTGCTCTAATTCCTTTATTCGTCCTTTCATTCCTTCAGCATCATTCTTGATTGCTGTTTCCTGAATATTCTTCAGTTGTTCCATTAAGTCTAATTGTAAACTTAACCTAAGAGCACGGACTCGCTTTTGCTTTTCATGATACTTACGACTTAAGGCATCTGCAACTACGTTTGCTTTTCCTTCGTGATATTGAATATCACAGTCGTAATCACTCAAAATTTCCATCCATCTTCGTTGTCTCATGTTTAATTCTTTTTGCCCAAATATATATTAAACTCTTATGATTTGTATAAACAGTAAACTTACTTCCATACAGATAATGTCTCCAAATCTTAAGGGCAAAAATTATTGCTCCTAATTCTAAGTCGTGAGTCGTATAATTCTCTTCGTGCTTCTTTAATTGCCTTGAGGCATACGCAATTACCTTTTTGTGTTGCATTAATACACATCCTAATCCTAGCTTAGAAGCGTCACAGTAAACTTCAAAATCTTTTGTCCCTTCGGGTAGGGCAAGAATTGGGGTGTTTGTTAACTTTTGCTTTAAAACCTTAAAAGCTTCTTCTTGCCTAGGTCCCCATTCAAACTTAACTGTTTTACAGGTTAGTTTAGTTAATGGCACATCTATCTTAGAAAAATCCTTAATGAATCGTCTATAGTACCCAGCTAATCCTAGAAAACTTCTAACTTCCGTAGCTGATTGCGGGACTTTCCATTTGGTGATTGCTTCTATCTTAGCAGGATCGACGTGAATACCTTCGTGATTTACCATGTGACCCAAAAATTGCACCTCCTGTAGCCAAAATTCACACTTCGAGAATTTGGCGTAAAGCTTTTCCTTTCTTAACAAAGTTAAGAGTGCATGCAGGTGCTCACAATGCTTTTCCTGATTTTTGGAATAAATAAGTATATCGTCGATGAAGACAATTACAAATTTATCCAAGTACGGTTTACAGATCCTATTCATCATGTCCATAAATGCTGCCGGAGCATTTGTTAGTCCAAAGGGCATGACTGTAAACTCGTAGTGACCATACCTAGTTCTGAAAGCGGTTTTAGGTATGTCTTCTTCTTGTACCTTCAATTGATGATATCCGGAGCGTAAATCTATCTTAGAAAAATATCTAGCTCCTTGAAGTTGATCGAAAAGATCATCAATCCTAGGCAATGGGTATCGATTCTTAATTGTAACTTTATTCAATTCCCTATAATCGATACACATTCGCATCGAACCATCCTTCTTCTTTACGAACAACACTGGTGCTCCCCAAGGGGAGGAACTAGGTTGTATGAATCCTTTACTGAGCAATTCATCTAATTGCTTTTTCAGTTCTAGCATTTCAGTGGGTGCTAATCGGTAGGGTGTTTTAGCTACGGGTGTAGTACCAGGAATCAAATGAATTCTAAATTTTACCTCCCTATCTGGTGGTAATCCTGGTAGTTCTTCTGGGAATACATCCGAGTATTCTGATACTACAGGAATTTCCTTAAGTTCCTTTCCCTTAGTGCTAATAATTACCGAAATCATATACACTATTCCTTGCTTTCGTTCATAACTAGCAACTTTCATTACTGAAATGAACTTCATGGGTTTACGCGGCTTATCCCCTGTAATCATGATTACTTCTCCTGTGGGTGCATAGATTTCTATAGAGTTCTTATCACAAAGGATTCGAGCATGGTTGGCTACTAACCAATCCATTCCTAACACGACATCGAATCCAGCTAAATTCATGGGTAATAGGTTTGCAGAAAATTTATGACCTGAAAGTTCTATATTTTCTTTTTGCAAAACCGTATCTATGTTAACAGAGTTCCCGTCTGCCGTTTCTACTGTATAAATTTGCCTACGTTTCGTTAAGGGTAGCTTAAGAGCTTGGCATAATGAAGTATTTATAAAACTTTGGTTTGCACCAGAGTTAAATAATATTTTCGCATAAACATTGTGAACTAAGAACGTACCAGCTATTACGTCAGGAATCAGTTCGGCTTCCTGCGTGGTCAGTTGGAAGGCTCT
This sequence comes from Helianthus tuberosus, assembly GCA_030545235.1. Taxonomy (NCBI): domain Eukaryota; kingdom Viridiplantae; phylum Streptophyta; class Magnoliopsida; order Asterales; family Asteraceae; genus Helianthus; species Helianthus tuberosus. The sequence goes on from CM060366.1 coordinate 51,670,916, forward strand.
TGCGTTCTTCTTGTTAGTCCCTTCAGCAGTTTTGGCCTTGTTTTCGGCTGGTTTGACCAATTTAGGGCATTCTGGTCGGAAATGCCCAGCTTCTCCACAGTTATAGCAGATCTTTGTTTTCTTTCTGCAATCTTCTTCACGATGTCCTATAGCTTTGCAGAAGTTACAGGTTTCATTGCATTTTCCAAAATGTTTCTTTTTACAGTTTCTGCAGAACGGCGGAGTGGAAGATGATCCAGTTACCTTTCTCTTGAAGTTGTTATTATTACCCATACGAAATCCTTGGGTAATTTTCTGAGCCAGTTCCTTCTTTCTGTTTTCTTCTCGCGTACGCACCAGTCCGTCAGTCAAGGTGTTGGCTAATTCCACCGCATCATCGATCGTGCGGGGTCTCGCAGCTTTGACAATATCACGGATCTCGCTAATTAAACCCCAAATGTAGTGAGAAATAAGTACCGGTTCTGGCGAAGCCAGAGTAGGCACAATTCGAGCATATTCGAAAAACTTCGAAGTATACCCTCGACAATCAACATCCACCATTCGGTGGCTCAAGAATTTATTCGCCATTTGTTCTTTTTCATATTCTGGGCAGAATTTTCTTTCCACCAGACGTTTAAATTCTTCCCAACTCATGGCATAGGCCATGTCACTTCCCTTAGCTTGTAATATCGTATTCCACCATTCTAATGCTTCTTCCTTGAAAAGGTGAGAAGCATACATGACCTTATCCTCCTCGGCACATTTACTTATTTTAATTACTGCCTCGGTTTTCTCCAACCAACGCAGTGCAGTAGTTGCCCCTTCATTGCTTGCAAATTTGATAGGTTTACAGGCAAGAAATTCCTTGTAGGTGCAACCAGGCGTTGCAGCTTTCGTTCTTTTAAGGAATGGGGCTTGCATCCCGTCATTATCATTATTATTATTATTGTTGCCGCCTCCATTTACGCTATTACTGAAGTTGTCATCACGAGTACGTTTGCTAGGAATAATTGGTTGAGGTTCAACTGGATTTCGGGAAGCAGCAAGGATTGCTGGAATAGCATTGGCTATTCCTTGAGCGACGATGTTTTCTATATCTTGTCTGTTAAGAAATTGGTCTCCATTGTTTAGCTCAGATTGGTTAACCTCGTTAACCGGTTCATTACTAGCGTTTTCCATCTGGTAATTAATATATATAAGTTATTAACATAAAATGAATAACAACTAAATGCAAAATAATCGCACAAAATCACGTCACACATATAGCCAAAATTGTCGATTTTTCGACTTCCATATTTTATATATTTTAATATGCGTCCGTACACACCAGTTATCTTACAAGAGTTTTATTTTTTTTAAGTTATTTTACAGGATTATATTTTTATTACTATTATTATTATTATTTTGTTATTATACAACCACAACCACACAGTCACACCATCCCCGTCAGCTGGCATCTCAGAAACGACGTTCCCTCTCGTCGTACTTCCATGATATCCTCTCCCCCACATCTCGGATTCTATTTCCTACGTCCACCAGCTCCTCGCCATAGTGGCGAAGTTCAGCCAAGTTCTCGGTGCTCATTGGTGGGTGTAGTGGAGGCTCAGGGTTAAATTAGGGGAAAAAGGTATTAGGGTTATTCAAAAGATTCTGAAATTGCCAGTCGGTTGTCCACCATTCTTCTAGCTCTTCTGGTAGAGGTCGAGGGTGGATAATAGGATCTGGGATAGCAGGTTCCAGATTAACTGGAAGTTGTGCTTCCGCTGGGTAATTAAAGAGGTTTTCATCGGCAGGTCCGATGAGGTCACTAAGAGCCAGTTTATGATCCAACTCCTCCCATGATGGCATTTCCTGGGCTTGCCTGGAACTTTCTCCGATCTCTATTCCCTTGCCTTTATCCTTGGGATCCTCAGTCTTTTTGACTTTCTGTGTTGCTGGTTTCTTCCTACGCACACGCCTCCAGCCTACGAGTCTTCTTCTCTTTTTCGGTTTTGGTTTCTCCTGAGGTTGGGCTTGGAATACCATTGGTTCCTCAGTGTCGGCCCAATAACCAGAAAAACCCTCCGAAACTTCCATGTCAGCAGAATGGATACTGATATTCTGAAGAGCTTCAGACAACTCATTCATGCTGTTAGCATATGAAGAAACATACAAAATCCTAAGTTAAAATTTTGTAAATTGAATTTTCACATAATCACATAATGGTAATCAGAAAAATTAAGTATTTCTAAATACTTAATTGGCTTAAATCAGTGGCTCTGATACCACATTTTTCTGTCATGGCCCCCGGCCCGGTTTTACCCGTTTCAGGAGCCGCGGGACAGAAACCCGTGGTAATTATTATGTTGACAGCGGAAGTTTAACAGGATCTTTTAAAACTTGAAAATACCTAATTTATTTTATTTCACAAATTTGGGAATAACACCCTTAAATTACAATAAAGGTGATTTCACTGGGAAATCCTTGTTTTTTTTTACAAAAAACATGTTTATTTATTTTATTGAGCCACTTCCTCAAGCTTGTAGTGCTACATGGCACTTTTTCCTGGATCACAGCAGATCACCTGAAACATGTTTTAAAAAGGTTTTATCAGCAGGGAAATACTGACGAGTCATTCAAGTTACACGAAATGACACATTGTTATAATACACAGTATTAAGGGTGATTACATTGTTTCTATCAACCAATTACCCCAAATCGGTATTTGTCACTCGACAGTATCTGTGACTATGCTCAGATCACCCATTGGCTAACCCGTTGTCCAATGGTGACGGGTATCAAGTAATGTATACAAAACCCCACATACCGACAGTAATTGAAGATTACAAAGACTTAATCCCTGTAATTATAACTGGAAAACATTTAGGGTTTTATAAAGCACTTTGATAAAAAGAGAATGACTCACATTGCAGATTTAGATGGGCAGCGTTTAGCCAACTGATTTTAGCCTGGTTAACCTAATTCAAATAACAATGCACACGAAAACTAGGTCAGTAACTTAATACAACTTTTACGACAACTCACGAGATCCAAAACCTTCATGACGAATGACAGAGTATAGCCCAAATACGGGCAGCACTTAAACATCCATCGGATTGGTTTTTATCGATCGGACATTAAATCGTAGCAGTGATCGAGTTATTACCCTGTTATCACGGCAGAATTTCGTGTTTGTGTGTGTTTTTGGAGTAAACAGACGATATCTCAGCGTACAAATTGAATTTTAACGTCGAACCAACGCCAAAATGCAAGTGCCAATGCCCTACATTTATACTGAAAAATTGGCTCCCTCGCGTGGCGCAAGAGCCTGTCGCGTGGCGCAAGGGAACCCCCTCTAGCATAGGATTGCCTCGTGTCTAACTAGCTTGAGTGAGTCGACGGTTTGTTAAATTTCGAATTCGACAACGAACTATTTAGATAATACCAATTAGGGAATACCCCCCCAAGTTTTAGGGGCCCTGATCTTAATTCCGATTGTTCTGAAAATTTTAGGGGTCATGCAATATTACTTGGGGTGTAAATTAGGGTTTCTTATGGGACAAATTATAATAAGAAATAGTAATTTTAATGAGAGTTGTTACAGAAACGGCAGATGGGAATTCTGTTAATATAGATAAAGTCTTGCGAGAAGAAAAGATAGTACTCTTAGGCCATAAATTTTCTGGAACTACACCGATAGCCAAGGCACCTTATCGGTTAGCAACCACCGAAATGTTAGAACTGAAAAAACAGTTAGATGAATTATTAAGCAAAGGATTTATACAACCTAGTTCATCCCCTTCGGGAGCACCAGTGTTGTTTGTAAAGAAGAAAGATGGTTCCATGCGAATGTGTATCGATTATAGGGAATTGAATAAGGTTACAATTAAGAATCGATACCCATTACCTAGGATTGACGATCTTTTTGATCAACTTCAGGGAGCTAGATATTTTTCTAAGATAGATTTATGCTCCGGATACCATCAGTTGAAAGTACAAGAAGACGACATACCTAAAACTGCTTTCAGAACTAGGTATGGTCACTACGAGTTTACAGTCATGCCATTTGGATTAACAAATGCTCCTGCAGCATTTATGGACATGATGAATAGGATCTGTAAACCGTACTTGGATAAATTTGTAATTGTCTTTATCGACGATATACTTATTTATTTCAAAAGTCAGGACGAGCATTGTGAACATCTACGAGCACTCTTAACTTTGTTAAGAAAGCAGAAGCTTTACGCCAAATTCTCGAAGTGCGAATTTTGGCTGCATGAAGTGCAATTTTTAGGACACATGGTGAATCATGAAGGTATTCACGTAGATTCTTCTAAAATAGAAGCGATCATCAAATGGAAGGTTCCGCAATCTGCTATGGAAGTTAGAAGTTTTCTAGGGTTAGCTGGATACTATAGACGGTTTATTAAAGACTTTTCTAAGATAGTTGTGCCATTAACTAAGCTAACCTGTAAAGCAGTGAAGTTCGAATGGGGATCTAGACAAGAAGAGGATTTTAAAATTTTAAAGCAAAGGTTAACAAACACCCCGATTCTTGCCTTACCAGAAGGGACAGAAGATTTTGAAGTTTACTGTGATGCATCTAAGCTAGGATTAGGATGTGTGCTAATGCAACGCAAGAAGGTAATTGCATATGCATCAAGACAATTAAAGAAGCACGAAGAAAACTATACAACTCATGACTTAGAGTTAGGAGCCATAAATTTTGCCCTTAAGATTTGGAGACATTATCTGTATGGAAGTAAGTTTACAGTCTATACAGATCACAAAAGCTTAAGATACATATTTGGGCAAAAAGAATTAAACATGAGGCAAAGGAGATGGATGAAAATTCTAAGTGACTACGACTGTGATATTCAATATCACGAAGGAAAAAGCAAACGTAGTTGCAGACGCCTTAAGTCGTAAGTATCATGAGAAACAACGAAGAGTTCGTGCTCTTAGGTTAAGCTTACAATTAGATTTAATGGAACAACTGAAAAACATTCAAGAAACAGCAATCAAGGATGATGCTGAAGGAATGAAAGGATGAATAAAGGAATTAGAGCAAGGAAGTGATAGAATTTGGAGATTCCATAAGAAAAGGATTTGGGTACCTAAACAAGGAAATTTAAGAAATAAAATTTTAGAGGAAGCCCATAAATCAAGGTATACCATGCATCCTGGTAACAATAAGATGTACCAAGATTTAAGAAATAGCTTCTGGTGGATAGGAATGAAAAAGGACATAGCTAGATATGTATCTAAGTGTCTAACTTGTTCGCAAGTTAAAGCAGAACACCAGAAACTTTCAGGATTACTCCAACAATTAGAAATGCCTGTTTGGAACTGGGAACTAATAACCATGGATTTTGTTACTAAATTACCCAAAACCAGAAAAGGTAATGACGCGATCTGGGTAATTGTGGATCGATTAACCAAATCAGCTCATTTTCTACCCATGAAAGAAACCTTTAGCATGGAAAGGTTGGCAAAGTTGTATGTAGATGAAGTAGTATCCTTACATGGAGTTCCACTCTCCATTGTATCGGATAGAGATAGTCGTTTCACTTCGCATTTCTGGACAAGTTTCCAAGAAGCCATGGGGACGCGGTTAAATTTAAGTACAGCTTACCATCCTCAAACAGACGGACAAAGTGAAAGAACGATCCAAACCCTGGAGGACATGCTTAGAGCATGTGTTATAGATTTTGGAGGAAACTGGGACAACCATTTACCTTTAATTGAATTCTCCTATAACAATAGTTATCATTCAATCATCGAAACTGCTCCGTTCGAAGCACTGTATGGACGGAAGTGTAGAACTCCAGTTTGTTGGGCAGAAATAGGAGAAAGTCAATTATCAGGTCCTGAAATTGTACAAGAAACCACCGACAAGATCACTCAAATCAAGGAAAGACTAAAGACGGCTCGAGATCGCCAGAAAAGTTATGCCGACAATCGACGCAAGCCACTAGAATTTCAAGTGGGAGACAAGGTACTATTGAAAGTTTCTCCTTGGAAAGGAGTAGTTCGATTCGGTAGGAAAGGAAAACTGATTCCAAGATACATAGGACCATTCCCAGTAATTCAACGCATAGGACCAGTTGCTTATCGCTTACAACTACCAGAAGAGTTAGCCGGGGTACATGACGTATTTCATGTATCCAACCTCAAGAAATGTTTATCTGACGAATCCCTGGTAGTCCCTCTTCAAGACATACAGGTGAATGAAAAGTTAAAGTTCGTAGAGAAACCTCTTCAGATAGAAGACAGAAAGATTAAATTCCTCAAGCATAAAAGATTGGTACTAGTCAAAGTCAAGTGGGATTCAAAAAGTGGACCGGAATACACCTGGGAGCTGGAATCGGAAATGAAACGAAAGTATCCTCACTTATTTCAATAAATCTCGAGGACGAGATTTTAAATAAGGTGGAGAGGATGTAAGGACCTGCAAAAATGTCCAAAAACGACTCGTAAGTGAAAACCCGGACCCCTGAAACCCTAATGTGCATGAAAAACCAAGAAAACAAGAATTTTGAGTTTCGCGCGGGCCGCATAAAACATAAGCTTAGGCTTACGCGGGCCGCGTCAAAGCAAGGTTGACCGGATAAGCGTTCCAGGCCACGTGTCGCACACGTGGCAGACCTACCAGTGACACGGTAGCCCTAGTTGTAGATTAGGTGGCCCTCGCGGGCCGCGTAAGATCTTATTAAGGTTTACGCGGGCCGCGTAAAACCTTAAATTTTGCTATAAATTGCCTGTGCAAGGCCTGATCGTCTGTGCTCGAGAAAACTTTCAAAATCACACTTATTCTGTTCGAAAATAAAGTTTAAAGTAGGAAAATGCTGCTACGATACAGGGTATTAACTCGATCACTGCTACGATACAATGTCCGATTGATTGAAACTGATCCGATGGATGTTTAAGTGCTGCCCAAATCAGGGCTATACTTTGTCATTCGTCGTGAGGGTTTTGATTTCATTGTATTAAGTTACTGACCTAGCTTCGTGTGCATTGTTATTTAAACTAGGTTATCAGGCTTATCAGTAGGCTAAACTCTGCCCGTCTAAACTTGCAATGTGAGTCATTCTCTTTTCATCAACAATGTTTTACAATACTCCAATTATTTTCAAAAGTTATAATTACAGGGATTAAGTCGTGGTTATCTTGAATCACTGGCTAGTGGGGTATTGTGCACATTACTAATCTCTCACGGTTAGGTTCATCAACCTAACAGTGATAATCATCACTACTTGGGTGAAAGGACCCAACAGTGGTATGACCATCGTCACAAGGCTGTGACACGACGCCAGATAAAAATAAGATAGTAGCCATTGTAATCGCTCTTATGCTGTAATTCATAGCTATGTGTCGTTTTATCAAAATTGAGTGACTCGCCAGTATTTCCCCGCTGATAAAATATTTTTAAAACATGTTTCAGGTGACCTACTGTGAATCAAGGAAAAGTGCTACGGAGCACTAATAAAGCTTGAAGTGGTGGCTCAGTTAAATAAATAAACATGTTTTGTAAAACAGGGAATTTTCTCGTGAAATTCCTCCATTGTAAATTACGGGGTTTATCCCAAATTATGAAATAAAATAATTGGGCATTTCCAAGTTTTAAAAGATCCTGTTGAACTTCCGCTGTCAACTCAAATAATAAATACCACGGGTTTCTGCCCGCGGCTCCTGAACCGGGCCATACCGGGACGGGGGCCGTGACAATTAGTCAGCACCCTAGTCTCGACACGTGTCCAATACGTGGCAGCACAGGTGCTCAGCAAGAAAAGGGGTCTCGCGCCCCGCGAGGATCCTAGTGATCTCGCTCGCGGCCTGCGAGCGACTTGTAGATTGGTTTTTATTTGATTTTTATTAGTATAAAGGTTATTCGGGTCCATTTCTCACATACGAGATGTATTTAGGAGCGTTTAGGGGTCGTTTTCGAGAGTTGTTATATTTAAACGATGGCCACATCTTGCGGAAAATTATATAGCACCCTGGTGGTGTTTTGGGGAGTTGTCACCCTGAATTATGGCGATGAAGCTCTTGGCAAATTTTATAGCACCCTGGTGGTGTTTTGGGGAGTTGTCACCCTGAATCGTGGTGATGAAGCTCTTATGGCAATTATGTGGGTGGCGAAGCCTCTTCAGGCAACTACCTTATGGTGGCATTATGAGACGAGTCATAGTCACCTCTTGGTGACCTGACCATTAGGTTCCCAGCTTATGTGCCTTCATGTGTTCGCGTTAGATAAACTGGTGGGTCTGTCGTGCATTTGTGGTATGAAGTTAATTTATGCGGTTGTGGTTCGTATTAAGGTGTGTCTTGTTTGGTTTGGAGGATAAGCCTTTGTGTTGACGTGTGTTGCTGGGGTTAATTGTTCTGCGCAATGTTAAACCGGTCCAAGGAAGGAATAGGTGAAGGTGTTGTAAGTAGAGTTGTAGATCATTTTGGGTGACGGGTTGGTTCCATGGTATTTTCATCTAAGGCGTGTCTTTTGATAAATGTTGGGATTTCTTACAAAGATAGTGATTTGGTCAAAGAAGTGCTTTAGATGTAACTAAATTGTTTTAACTTTAACCGTTAACTTACAAAGATAGTGATTTGGTCAAAGAAGTGCTTTAGATGTAACTAAATTGTTTTAACTTTAACCGTTAAAACTCACTCAACGTTGCTGACTTTTACATGCATGTTAGATGGTTTTGTAGGTTCGTGATTTGAACCAATGATGCTTTTGGCTAGTAGGTTGGATTACTGTGATAGTGGTGGAAAACATTCATTTCGTTTTAAGATTAATTTACATATTGAGTTTTTAGATAATTCTGTAATGTTTTTAATTTATTTTCACTGCGTGTGTTTGAGAAAATTTCTTGCTTTTTAAACTGTACACTGTGATATGACCTGACTATAGGGAACTCGATTTAAGGGCATTACACAAAACAAAGATATTTTTGTATCTATATATAATCTAAAATTTAGTTGCATGTTCTATTTTAAAACCAACATTTATGAAGTTTTAAATGCAATACTTAAAATAATATTGATTAAAATAAATACTTAGAAATTTAGTTAATAAAATTAATATTATAATTCTAACAAATTAGGCTTAAAATAAAATTAAAGATAAACGTAACTGAATTAATGGAATTAAAGAATAGAATTAAAGGAATTTTAAGAACAACTCTTCATCTCCTTCCATTAACTCTAAATTAATGGAATTAAAGGAGAAATTAGAATTATAAACATAACTAATATCATGAGTTTTTGTTAAGTAAATATTAAAAAAAAACGTATATGAATTTACACAAAAATAAATACATGAATCCTTGCATAATTTAAGAGTTTTCAGTTACATAGTCTTTTAATTGGCATTTGATAGAATGGTAATATTGACCTCCACATTCATTGCGCATGTGTTTATACCGTAAATTATTGTTCTATTTTAAAATCAACATTTATGAAGTTTTAAATGCAATACTTAAAATAATATTGATTAAAATAATACTATATCTATCTATATACCTTTATTAAGAGAACTGGGTTTTCTACCCTTTTAGTAATTTTGCTATACGTACACATCTTCAAGCAACATGTACAAAAGAGTCAAGCCATTTTAGAGGGGGTAAAGTTGCCAATTGTTCAAAAATTTAAGACACTTTAGGTATTTTAGTGATTTTGGCACATCATTAATTGATTTTTTTCATGAATATTATTAATGTAATCTTCTAGAACACAAACTGTCCAAATTCTAAACCGACTTTGATAGTTATTGAGGATTTATGATGAAAATTAGATGTTCAAGCTATTAAACGGTTCTTATACAATCGTTCAATTGTCTCCGCAAGCCACAACACCCACCCACTGTGGCTCCACGAATACAAATCGATTGTCACCGTTGCCGCCGCTGTCACCACCGTCCAACCAGACTCACCATCGCCTCTGTTCCCGGCGTCACAGGCTACCGACGCCATGAAATTATTCTATATATACATTTTGCGTAGGATGTTAGAAACAGTACCAACACGTGTTATCCATCGCTCATACTGCATCCATATTTAGGCCATCGACACCACTCCTCCACTTAATACCACTAATCACTAGCGCTCTGCCGGCAACCACACCGCTACTCCACACGCGCTGGCTCAAACCAACGTTGCCTCACCCTCGATCTTCCCCAAATCGAAGTCGGCGAGATTAGGGCTCCACAACCCAAGCGACGGTTTCGTCAGAGATTAAGGCTCCAACAGGTACGAACAAGCTTTCTAATTTCAGTTATCTTTAGGTTAATGTTCTTATATTTGAGTGTTTTTTTGGGCTCATGCTTGAGTGGAGATGAATTTCAATAGGTATGATTTTTTTTTCTAATTATGTGGCGATAAAGAAAGAAAAGTCTGAGGTTTTTTTTTTTTTTTTTTTTTTTTTATAGTTTGCAGAGCAATGCTGATTTGTTGTTTGGAGGAATTACAATTGTGGGGGTAGTAGCCATGTGAATTTATCCTAGATCGCATGAAATCCACTATCCCTAATGCTTTTAAGGTGAATGTTTATATTTTTCATGTTCATTGTGGCTCTGTAATTTGTTTATTAATTAAACATTTTAATAAATGTTTTATAGCGTCTCTCGCCGGCAACCTTTTTGGGTGCATTATTTTGCTTCAGTGTGTTTTGTTTCAACAACCCATATGCGTGCATCTATAGTTTTCTTTCTGATTAGAATTTGTGATGCAATGCTATTTTTTTTGTTCAGGAAACAGGTAAGCTGCCTTGGGAAGTATAGTGTGAGGGTGTAGAGCCAGAGTAATAGCCGATCATCACTCGATTCGCAAGTTTAGGTACACACTCCTATTTTAATCATTTGTTTTACGAATATAAGAATTTGTCGATGATCATGCTTCATATTGCTTATTATTCGTAAAGATGAACTTAAACGGGAATTGCCAAGACAAGCTGACACGATTGATAGGTTCATGAAAATTCAGGTATATTTATGCTAAAAGCCTCCAATTATGTATATACTTCATTAATTAATTGTTTAAATGGACATGTTTGGTATATGCTTTATATCAAATTGGCCAAATATGAGATGTTTTTGCAAATGGCTAATCATATGTGCTTTGCGCATTCTTGACTTGCATATTTTTTTGTCGATATAGGATAGATGTTGATTAAGAGTTACTTTAATTGGGTTTTCTATTATTGTTGCACGACGGAGGGTTTTGTTTTATCAACGGATTTGACCCGATAAACAAAACAATCTGATAAAAGACTAAAGATAACTAGATTGACCAGCAAATCTTGAAGAGGTAACTGCCACTTTTGTTGGGTTGTTGATTAATCACCGCATCCAAATAACTATAAAGCAAAATTTTCACTGCAAGTAAGTTATATAAAAATCCACCATAGTTGCTTAATGTTGAACGTTTCCTATAATATTCCCATATGCAACTTAAACATTGATCGTTTGTTGTATCTTGGCTCGAGCTTAATATTTTGTTACTAATATAGTATACTGAAAGTATGCTGAAATGTTTTCCCATGACCGTGAGGCGTATGAGGTTGCCTGTGAGCATGTACACTCATGTTGTGTTCTTCTAGCAAAAGTGGATTAAGTTTAAGATTAATGGCCAATGGCACACATGGATAGACTATGGAAATTTATGACTTGATTTGTATTTTTTATCTTTTCTTTTATAAGTTAGTAATCTTTGTATTTTTATATTTATCTAATTTTATTTTTTAGATATTAAACCAGGTGGCTTGGGAAAAGCCTTGTGCCTAGGAAAAAATGGTTTCTTTGTGCCTGGTAAAATATGGTTTGCTATTTTGAGACAAGAGTGTAATGATTGTATCTATATAATGCTGCAATTGTTGTTGATGTCATAGAGGAAAGCCCTCAACTGAAATTGTGAGAAAATTCAGAATTATTAAGCACATGTGATAGATTTTACCCCATCACAAGCTCTCTTTGATAAAATCAATTGTGCTACAGAAGATGAGGTTAGATGATATTAATTTTTTGTGGAAATAAAAGATACTCTGCCACAACTGCAAGAATGTCCTGCTAGATGGGGATGGTTGTAAGCCCTTTGGTTCTTCCACACCTCCATCGATCCCAGCTAAAGACAAGGGGGTGCTACCCATACCGACACCAGTTAAGCGCGTTGAAGCGATCGTAAGGTATATATCGGCTTACACTTTATTCGTGCCCTGTTTAATAAACCATTTTAATTAAAGATGTGCTATTTACCTTTCTACTCGATCTGAAATGTTATTTACATACCTGGTATATGTTTACTCTATTTTAAAATTAGGAGGCTACAACAGTCGGAAACTTGAGTTCATAAATATAAAAGTGCATTACTCTACATTAAAAAAAATAGGAATAAAAAAACTTGGTAACGCATCACTTCGAATGTGTAAAGACATATAAGGGGAGAAGTTGGCTTTTGAAAAAAATAAACTTTGTATCGTTATAAATGGAAAGGCAACAAAAAAACTTTCAACTGTAATTGATTGATTTCCATAAACAGTGTAATTGTGCATATTTATTTTTAGATAACCGTCTACATAAATGTTTCGTGCTTTTCCTTCGCAGGCCTGCTTATGCAGATTCGGATTCAGAAGAAACAGTTGACAGTGACCCACATGAAAGGTATGCCGTCTGCACTTAGTGTTAGTAATGAAAACCTGTACTACTTTTCGATGAATATATACGTAAACATAGTATACCATTTTTAATAGTTTTCTTTTCGTTATTTCACTGCAGTCAGTTGGCTGGTGATGGGATTGGGGATGACGTTATCCAATAAGATAGGAAGGCGTGCGAGAGTTTATCCGTTTTCCCTTTTTCTGTTTCATGTTTTTTTCCCTTGGAAGACATCTTTTTTCACTTCTTTTTGGCCGGCAAGTTTTGCCAAGGAAACAACTTATGGCCCATGGTTTAATAAACTTTAATCACGCCCCTTTGTAGGCATATTGTCTTACATGTTATGCACCGGCCGTGTCAGACATCTTACCACGAACAAACAATAGCTATTATGCATGCCGTGCATCGCACGGGCTTTTTCCCTAGTATAGTTAAAAGTTATGTGAAAACATGGTTGCGAATTTATGATGGCTCGTGTATTACGTTTTATTCCAATAACCCTAGCTAAAACACGTCATATGAGAATACGATCTCATGTATCACCTTTTGGTCACGTAACATTAACAAAATGTACTTTAGTTTTTGTAATTATTGTTATGAATAAATATGTTATACAAACTGCCAAAATAGTCCCTAAAGTTTGGTCACTTTTGACACTTTAGCCCAAAACTTAAAACTTTTGAATCTGGGTCCATGTGGTTTCAATTCTGTCGCCATTTTCATCCAAAAGCAAAATTCGGTCAAATTTTCCAGTTAACATTCAGTTTTATTTGTCTTTTTTCTCCCTTTTAATGAAGGGCAAAATGATCAGATTTTTTAATTTGTTATAATAAAATGTTAAAATACAATTTTGCCCTCTATTAAAAAGGAGGAAAAAGACAAAAAACTGGATGCTAACTGAAAAATCTGACCGAATTTTGCTTTTGGATGAAAATGGCGACAAAATTGAAACCACGGGGACCTAGATTCAAAAGGTTTGAGTTTTGGATGAAAATGACAAGAAAATTGAAACCACAAGGACCCAGATTCAAAAGGTTTTAGTTTTGGATTAAAGTGACAAAAGTGAACAAACCTCAGCGACCATTTTGGCAGTTTACTCCTTAACTAATTAAATGGTTTATTGAAAGTGAGTGAAATAATAGTGTCGCCATTAATTTGGCCCATGCCGTTCAAAAAAAATTAATTTGGGTCATTAGAGTTTCCGCCTAATCATTAATATATATCGATAATCTTGTGACGCCATTAACTTGGGTCGTTCATGTTTTCTATGTATATGTAGAGTCAAAACATGTTGATACTCTTAGCGAAGGTTAAAGGTTTTGGATTGGGTAAGCTCTAGCCTTTGCGCAGATATAACACCAAGTGTCAAGCACTTAGTTTATGTTAAAGTAACTACCTTAGCGGAATTGACGACTGAACAACGGACTAACAGGGACACGTAATATAAACTGGTTAAACTATCTAATTAATTAATATTATATTCCGGCCTCGAGTGGCGTTTCCCTACTGATTCAAAGCGGAAGGACAGAGTGTGATAGGATTCGGAGCAAGATACTTCACAACAATACGCATTTACACACACAGTTCCTCGTCTGACAATCGAACCCTTGTTACTCATGGTAAGATCTAGTTGACAAAGCATCAAGAGGTATGTTGATCCTAAACACCCTTTTTCTATTATTGATTACTACATTTTTATTTTCATCTTCATTTTCTTTTGAGCCATTTTTAAAACTTCTATTTTTGGATATAATTAGACATTAACAACGACTCGGTACTAAAACTCTAGTACCTTTGGGCGACCTCAGTATCTTACCATCACTATATTACGCCAACGATGGGTGCTTTGCCTAACGTGAGTTGTAGTGTTACAATATTATACGTAGTTTTTATAAATATTAAAACTTGAACTAATGCATAAACAACTTAAAAACGAATACCGGTACAGATGTCGTCTGGACGATATCGGCTCGGTTCGTCACGTGCTGATACAATACTACACTTGCTATAGCTTACACTACAAAACAAATACTGAATTGCGAATACAACACCGTTTTCAACGAATATTACAACAAATCATCAAGATCACCATAAGCATTAACGGTACCGTATCAACATTGTTGATGATAGTGGTTCGGTTTGTCAAGGTACCGGCCCTCACTATAGTTTATGATACCAAAAGTACTCTATATTGTAAATATAACTTCACACCTAAATTGTCTTATATATATATATATATATATATATATATTGGTGCGTTTAATCCAATATCAATATTGTGTCTAATGTAAAAAAAGTGTATCCAAGTTGTTGGATCTAACGTATGGACAAATTGTTACAATGGTGCGTGGTAACCATTATATATCAGCGTGTCAAAACCATTATAAAAGCACATATACACTAGTCAAAATACACATAACACATGTCACATAGTGGAAATCACTTTTTTATATTAATCGGCCCATGTATACACATGCAACATAGTGTAACCTTTTATCTTTAATAAAAACATTTCTTATGCAAAACATACACCCACTCTTACTATAAGAGTAAACATTAAGTGCCATCAACTCAAAGAGAAGTCTAACATTTTATTTTATTGCTTTTTCTAGAAGAATAACGAAATCTATAACAAAAATCAAAACCATTTTGTTTGTTTGTTCTGAGATTTTTCTTTGTTTATTCAAACGACATGATGTTAGCATAAGGCCGGAGAGTGTGGGGGCGCCACCCCCGCCATGTCATCACCTATAGCGCCCCGGGGCGCTATACCTCCACACCCACCAAATTAAAGGGGGCGCTATAGGAGGGGGCTCCATCATGTTAACCTGAAGAAGGGGGGTTATCAGGTGGGGCCCACTTATTTAAACCAATGAAATCTTTTTTTTTTAATTTTGTTTAATAGGGGGCTCCATCCCATACTCTGCAAATTAAAGGGGGGGTTATAAAGCCCTCTGGCTGATGTGACATCTAGGTGGCGCTGAGGTGTCCTTTATAACTCCCAAGGGGCTCTATCCCACACCCTCTAGCCTAAGAATCAAACTGCGCTTTTAGATCATTATAAATAAATAAATTTGATGATTTCAAATAAAGCTTTGCAATTATGGTTGAAACTTGAAAGCCTAACAAAAACAAATTTAAAAATTTGTGATGACTTTTTTAGAAAAAAAACATGTTTTAACGGTTTATATTGTGTAATTCAATTAAAGTTGCTCAGCGGCATTACCTACATATTACCTACATATACATTTACAAGCTCAAGGAATAGTGCTAGGCAAGCTGCCTGGCACTTCCCTATTGGGCCAATCCAATTTTTTTTTCATTTTATTCCCAGTTTTAAATTACGCTTTTGTCCTTCGTTTAAAATTATGTTTTTGCTCCCGGCTCAAAATAAAAATATAAATTTGCTCCTAGCTCAAAATTACGCTTTTGCCCTCGGTTCAAAAACTTATTTTTAATTTTGTTCCCAGATTAAAATTACGGTTTCACCTTCCGTTTAAAATTATGTTTTTGCCCACAGTTCAAAATAAAATGTTGTTTTTTCCTCTAGCTCAAAATTACGTTTCTGCCCTCAGCTCAAAATTACGTTTTTGTCCACAGTTCAAAATAAAATTATGTTTTCCCCCTAGCTCAAAATTATTAGCTACCTATCACTTCCCTATTGGACCAAGTCATTTTTAATTTTATTTTATTCCCAGTTTAAAATTGCGCTTTCGTCCTTCTTTAAAATTACGTTTTTTCCCCCAGCTCAAAATAAAATTATAATTTTGCCTTATCTCAAAATTACGCTTCTGCCCTCGGTTCAAAAACTCATTTTTAATTTTGTTCCCAGTTTAAAATTACGGTTTCGCCCTCCGTTAAAAATAACGTTTTTGCCCCCAGTTAAAAATAAAATGTTGTTTTTTCCTCTAGCTCAAAATTACGATTATGCCCTTACCTCAAAATTACGTTTTTGCCCACAGTTCAAAATAAAATTATGTTTTCCCCCAAGCTCAAAATTATGATTTTGCTCTCAGTTTAAAATTATGATTTCGCCTCCAGTTCAAAATATAATTGCGATTTTGCCCTCTGTACAGACATACATGTTGTGAGAGAGAAATATTTGGCTTATTGCCCCGCAACGCGGGCGGGGCAAAAACTAGTTATATTATGTGACTAGCAAACTATAACTGTTTATTTTAATTCTTTTCAGCAGTAATAGTAAATAAAGAGAAGAAATGGCATGTGTTTATCTATTATTGGACTGTTTTTTCCCAATAAGATAAGGAAAATAATTGACGTTACAGAAATATCAAGATATTTTTTTTTTTTGAATGGCAGAAGTATCAAGATATACTTTTTTAAACTTTGAAGATATAATTATTAAATGCCTAGTATTCTGTCTAGAATGATTGTCTCTTTGTATTACTCAAGCTCAACTACATTCTTTGATTGACAACCGGCCCCATATGAATAAGATACTAAATGTGAGAAGTAAGGTAGTGTTTTGGTATGTGTAACACCCTTCTAATTACTATTCGACTTAAATCAAAATACATAGAATGATTGTCTCTTTGTATTACTCAAGCTCAACTACATTCTTTGATTGACAACCGGCCCCATATGAATAAGATACTAAATGTGAGAAGTAAGGTAGTGTTTTGGTATGTGTAACACCCTTCTAATTACTATTCGACTTAAATCAAAATACATATGATTTTATATAGATAGAGTGCGTCTAGATTAAAACATAAGTCCAAAGAGACCAAACATTAGTCAACTACCGACTAACTAAAACAAAATTTAAAACTTCAAAACGTGGATGACAATTCATTTACAGCTTAACCATAGTCTAGACAAAGTTAAGTTTAACGCGGAAGCTTCAAAAATTCGTGTTCGGTTCATAAAAAAATGCTTGATCATCGTCCACAAACTTGTAATACCTGAAACTGGAGATTTAAAACAAATCTTAGCATTAGAATTCTTAGAAATATTTCTTAATCGAAACTACGCTTAAAAACGGATTCGATTAGCTAGGATATAAAAGAATTTAGACAAAAATGTTTAGGATCTACCGTAACTTACGGTACCACCGTAAGTTACGGTGGTTGCTGGAAAATCCAGATCTGCCGTAAGGCAGTAAAGGACTGCCGTAAGCCTTTTTATGTCTACCGTAAGTTACGGTACCACCGTAACTTACGGTATTCCCTGTAAGTTCATGATTTGGTTGTTTTGTTTGTTCGGCCAAACCAAATTCTCGGATCTCTCGTTCTATCAAACCAACATATTAATTTCTCGCATTCTATTATGTCCTTTATCAACTATAACAAAGGCCAATTTGCTATATTACGAAACATTTGTCACGCATAAATTGATTATTCGACCCGTTCTAACTTTACTCATTTCTCTATCATTTGACTAGGAAGCTTATGGCACTTTATACCCAACATCCGGGGCGTATTATCACCCGCATTTCTTTACCAATCTCATGGCTTAATGCTCTTGTGATTGTTATCGCCTTTTTAACTCTTTAAAACACTGGTACAATAATTTACACAACAAATCAACCCGTTTGGCTCATCTTGTGGAATCCTCCAATATGATGACTACCAAACGGTTTCTTGTCACTCTAAGCCTATTAATTCAAGTAACGATCATGGTCGCTACAATCAACACCATAACTACCCTACAACGAAACTTCGCATAATTTAACAACAATTCGTTTAATGTAATGGGTCAAGTTACATACCTTTAGTGCACGCCCTTCAACCGCAAATCACCACCGGCTTGTCCATTCGACGTTCCGGTATCCTTTCCTATAGAGTTCAATTATATCACGTTTAGAACTCTCTTTTTTTAATCACATTTCGCATAATAGCCAAAACATCACAATTAGGTGTTTTAACTTCAAAATTCCAGTTTCGAGCCTTCTTTGAGGCATTTCAACAAACACTTTAAGGGCAGAATTTTACATGATTATTTAGAAATTCCCTAGCTTATCATCTAGCCCGAATTTCACATCAATCAACCCATTTTACACAATTGTTAGCTTCTAAAATTCTGAAGTCACTTCACAATTGTCAAATTACACTAAAACAACACCCAATTTCCTAGTGTTTATCAAGTTCTACATAACCCACTAATCACCTACAATGGTGTTCATGGATTTTACTAAAATTTCACATGATTTCAACTTGTATTTGTCTAGGGTTTGTCCCTAGACACTATATTGTTCCTAATTCATCATAAAACAAACATGCAACCATGAATTTCAGATTTTCCCAATTTCATGAGAATTTCGAGTTGAGAGTTTTCATCAAATTTTACATACCTTGTAATCCTCTTGTGATGAGGATTAATAATCTATGCTCGATTTTCGATTTCAGCTTTATTTGAGCCCTCAATTTTGTGAATTATCTGATGAACTAGGGCTTGGTGAGGAGCTCTGGTCGCCCCCTGCGTCCCATGTACGACCAGACACACTTTTGTGTGTTTGGTCCTTGTTATTTCTTTTTTTTTATCTAATTAAGTTTCAGATTTTACAAGATAAGCCCCTCTACTTTTGTTTATCATAAAGTTTGGTTGTTTTTAACCCTATTATAAGTTACTTCTAGAAATTAGCTAACTAGGTTAAAATTCCTAGTTAGTAAATTCTTGTTTATTTATACTTTATAATTCTAATATAAAGTTTTATATTATCGGGATGTTACAAGTCCACCCCCCTTGAAAGGGTTTCGTCCCCGAAACCAAAGTACGTACCAAATAATGTAGGGTGGAGACGTCGCATCTCCTCTTCGGACTCCCACGTAGTGTCCAAACCTTTCCTATGCTCCCATTTGACCTTGACTTGCTTAATCACTTTGTTCCTCAAACTCTTCTCTTTACGATCTAAAATCGCAATTGGTTTTACTACATAGTTGAGGCTGTTATCCACCTCGATATCATCGTAGTGGATACGAGCAGTTTCGTCTGCTAAACATTTTCGGAGATGTGACACGTGGAATGTGCCATGTATTCCACTTAACTCTTCCGGTAGCTCGAGGCGATAAGCCACCTTGCCAACCCCGTTCGATGATTTTAAGATAAACCTCGGGCATAGTTTCTCTCTTTTTCTGAATCGGATAACACCCTTCCTTGGGGAAAACTTTTAGCAGAACTATATCACCTATTTCCTATCCTTTGTCGCCCTTTTAATCGAGTTGTCTTTTGACCATTCAGTCACTGAGTCCGTCAGCATACTTACTTGACGCTAGTTTTATATTAACAAGCGCTCTACACAGGTCACAGTGTTATTTAGGCTACAACTTGTTTTATTACCTAAACTAATTGGTCACCATTTTACCTCATACCTCGTCATTCGGGTATGCAATATTGTCGTCATCGGCCCTTTGCGTGCTTATAATTTCATATCTAGTCATTCACACTATAACGTGATTACATTCTATATTACTTTTGTGTCCATGATCACATCACGCCATGTTTAGTTTTACATCGACTTTTCATTCTTAAGAATATTTCCTCCGAATGCATCATCTTACAGCTTTCGGCGTTAGACCTATATTCTTTAGTACTAACCATTTTCTAATTTCTCTCTCGGTATTCATAGGTGTTAGAACATCGTTTCTTTACTAAAACTGAATTTTTGTTTAATGTTTTTCTCTTTAACCATGTCGATTAATCATATCAAGGAATTGACGACAAGGATTATTCTTCGGGATTATCATTTTACGCGAGAAATCATAATTGGTTCTCCACGCTTTGTATTATCGACCCATAGCTTCCTTTACTTAGCCTTGTAGACTATTCTATTAGGTCTTCACCTTTTTAGGGTGACACCCCCCTAGCATGTTCCATTTGTATTTGTGACCCAATGGTCATTTTGTTCCCGTAGGCCTTTACATTGTTTATAATTTGGAGGTTATGGTGATCCCATGGATCATCTTCTATTCGTTTGACCTTGACCGTAGTCTAAGGCTACACTCATTTTCTTTCGGATTATCTTTCCAACTCTATGACTTCTTATGTGTCCTTCGTGTCGGTTTATTTTACTCATACCGTTATTTGGTTTATGCCTCTATTCCCTTTCAACCCGTTACCCGGGTTCTTGATCTTGATGTTTTTAACACTCCGGTTTCATTGGTTTGCATTTTCCCTTTCATACTCTTTTATGACCTATCCCATAGATTCAATAATATTTCACGCCTTCATTATCCAGGTTGCGCTTACTTGGGATATCAACCACTATACTTTATTCAACCCACCCAACATTAAAGTAGTTGAACATGACTATCGAAATTTCTGTTTTTGCAAAATTTTATCGTTTTCTCAGTCATAACTCTTAATCCGAGTCTCTTGACTTTTAATTCGCATTCTTGACTGTTGGTTACGCATTTATCTGAAAACATACCTATTAATTGAGTATTTTATCGATATTATTTTCATAGCAACCCTTCCGGCATTCCTTAAGACTTTGTTTCTCGATTTATTTGGTCGTATCAGCAAAATTCACCACTTTTACTCAACCAAGTCTTTTATTCTTCCACTCGTCTGGTTTGACTTGTTCGTGTGAGTTCCATCGCCTATGACAGTCAACTTTATCCTTATGCCTTGACATTCTAAATTGTCGATTCATATTTTCGTTTACTTGATTCTTATCCCTTCTCTTGGGCTCATTATCTTAATGTAATATGTTCCCATTATCCGGCTTCCGTTTACTTTTATTATCAAGCACTTTACTTAATTAATCCGTACACCACCTTTCTTTTGTCAGCGACCCTTAGGTCTGTTTCTTTTACAAATGTCCCGAAGGCCCATGTCTCAAGTCTTATTTGGTAAACTACTGTTATTGTTATTCGGCCTTTGGGGTTTACTCGTTCTTATTCTAACGCTTTCATAATGTTTGTCTTACTAATTCTTTTACATCTTCACCCTCATCAAGGTGATTATCGTTCTTCCTCAGAAGGAATTTATTAATAACATGTTACTTGGGTATCTACCCATACCCGAGCTTTTAAATCCAAATTTATTGGTATTTCATTATTTACAGCAACAAATAATACATATTGTCCATTTAGTTTCTTTTTTTCGAGGATATTCCTATCCAAATCTTAATCTCTTGATTTTTGACTTTAACCCATTGTTACAATAACAAAATCAATTCATTTCATGTTTTTTTTCATATCGTTGTATGGAATTTATCCACATCGTTTGTTGACATAAACGATGTTTCTATCTGTTTCATTTAGTTTGGCTTAGTCTATAACCATGTCCTTGTCATTTTTTACTATTTTCAGGTGTTATTACACTCCTCCCTATTATGACGCTTATATTTCATTACGTTCTTGGGTTCGAGTGTGCGCGCACCCCTTCCCAAGGCAATATTTATCATGATTATTTTTACCTCGATGCTCAACGTACAGTTTCAGCACCTCTTATAAACAATAGAACTTTTATTATTACCTCTTTCTATTTTTCAAAGCCTTGGTAATTTCGTTAACACTAATGTAGAATGTTAAATAAATCGATATAAAACAAACGATTTATTTGCACTCGTAATAATTAAAAATTCATGCTGAAATTTAATTTACAAGAGTTTACCTGAAACGACATCAGGTTCAGCTTTAGCCTCCGTGGCTGTTATATAAAGCAACTTTGTCCTTGATTTCTGGGCATCAGACTTTGTGTCGGTTGTGTCCTTGGTTCCAAGCCTCTCTGGACATTTAGACTTTTTATGTCTTGGCTTACCACATGTGCCCTTGTGAATTTTTCCACAAAATCTACACTGATGTAACACACTTTTTGTAACTCCCTTCTTGGGAGCTTTATTAGACTTGGACTTCTTTACGGATCTTGGATTCATATCCAACACCCTCCTTTCTTCTATTTCTTGTAGTATGCTATCTTTCAATTCAGCCATCATATCGTTCACCACCGACACGATTGTGGTTTGTAATCTATCAATATACTGTGATAGACTATTTTCTAGAGCTTTTCCGACCTCCTCAGAAATCTTAGCTTTCATTTGTTCTGTCAATTGAGATGTCGAATCATCTCCGGTTACTCCAGACATTTCTTTAACTGAAACATCCATCACGATTTATCAATAATTATTTAATTCATTTCCATCTTATTATACGGAAAATTTATATTACTCTCACTCAATCATAAATAATGTGTTATTCTTTTTCGGTTTGGTCAAGTATATATCTTGCCTTACCTTTCTTACTTAGTGTATTTTCCCGGGTTCGAGCGTATTCATACACTCCTCCCATCTTTCTGTCATCTTGAAATTGAAATGTTTACACTAATTGTTAAACATTTCATTTATGACATATGCGTCATTCATTTTGATCTAGCCAAGTTCACCACTTGCTTAAACCATTTATGCTTAGTGCACTTTTCCGGGTTTGAGTATGTAAACACGCACTTCCCGTGTATATCAATTCAAATTTCCTTTTTCTAGTATTCTAGTAAGTCTACTAAAGCAATTAATTCTTACCGGACGATCGATCAAGCTTGAACCGAACACTTTGTTAATAACCTTGAGCTCTGATTACCAACTTGTAACACCCTTCTAATTACTATTCGACTTAAATCAAAATACATATGATTTTATATAGATAGAATGCGTCTAGATTAAAACATAAGTCCAAAGAGACCAAACATTAGTCAACTACCGACTAACTAAAACAAAATTTAAAACTTCAAAACGTGGATGACAATTCATTTACAGCTTAACCATAGTCTAGACAAAGTTAAGTTTAACGCGGAAGCTTCAAAAATTCGTGTTCGGTTCATAAAGAAATGCTTGATCATCGTCCACAAACTTGTAATACCTGAAACTGGAGATTTAAAACAAATCTTAGCATTAGAATTCTTAGAAATATTTCTTAATCGAAACTACGCTTAAAAACGGATTCGATTAGCTAGGATATAAAAGAATTTAGACAAAAATATTTAGGATCTACCGTAACTTACGGTACCACCGTAAGTTACGGTGGTTGCTGGAAAATCCAGATCTGCCGTAAGGCAGTAAAGGACTGCTGTAAGCCTTTTTATGTCTACCGTAAGTTACAGTACCACCGTAACTTACGGTATTCCCTGTAAGTTCATGATTTGGTTGTTTTGTTTGTTCGGCCAAACCAAATTCTCGGATCTCTCGTTCTATCAAACCAACATATTAATTTCTCGCATTCTATTATGTCCTTTATCAACTATAACAAAGGCCAATTAGCTATATAACGAAACATTTGTCACGCATAAATTGATTATTCGACCCGTTCTAACTTTACTCATTTCTCTATCATTTGACTAGGAAGCTTATGGCACTTTATACCCAACATCCGGGGCTTATTATCACCCGCATTTCTTTACCAATCTCATGGCTTAATGCTCTTGTGATTGTTATCGCCTTTTTAACTCTTTAAAACACTAGTACAATAATTTACACAACAAATCAACCCGTTTGGCTCATCTTGTGGAATCCTCCAAATTGATGACTACCAAACGGTTTCTTGTCACTCTAAGCCTATTAATTCAAGTAATGATCATGGTCGCTACAATCAACACCATAACTACCCTACAACGAAACTTCGCATAATTTAACAACAATTCGTTTAATGTAACGGGTCAAGTTACATACCTTTAGTGCACGCCCTTCAACCGCAAATCACCACCGGCTTGTCCATTCGACGTTCCGGTATCCTTTCCTATAGAGTTCAATTATATCACGTTTAGAACTCTCTCTTTTTTTTAATCACATTTCGCATAATAGCCAAAACATCACAATTAGGTGTTTTAACTTCAAAATTCCAGTTTCGAGCCTTCTTTGAGGCATTTCAACAAACACTTTAAGGGCAGAATTTTACATGATTATTTAGAAATTCCCTAGCTTATCATCTAGCCCGAATTTCACATCAATCAACCCATTTTACACAATTGTTAGCTTCTAAAATTCTGAAGTCACTTCACAATTGTCAAATTACACTAAAACAACACCCAATTTCCTAGTGTTTATCAAGTTCTACATAACCCACTAATCACCTACAATGGTGTTCATGGATTTTACTAAAATTTCACATGATTTCAACTTGTATTTGTCTAGGGTTTGTCCCTAGACACTATATTGTTCCTAATTCATCATAAAACAAACATGCAACCATGAATTTCAGATTTCCCAATTTCATGAGAATTTCGAGTTGAGAGTTTTCATCAAATTTTACATACCTTGTAATCCTCTTGTGATGAGGATTAATAATCTATGCTCGATTTTCGATTTCAGCTTGATTTGAGCCCTCAATTTTGTGAATTATGTGATGAACTAGGGCTTGGTGAGGAGCTTTGGTCGCCCCCCTGCGTCCCATGTACGACCAGACACACTTTTGTGTGTTTGGTCCTTGTTATTTCTTTTTTTTTATCTAATTAAGTTTCAGTTTTACAAGATAAGCCCCTCTACTTTTGTTTATCATAAAGTTTGGTTGTTTTTAACCCTATTATAAGTTACTTCTAGAAATTAGCTAACTAGGTTGAAATTTCTAGTTAGTAAATTCTTGTTTATTTATACTTTATAATTATAATATAAAGTTTTATATTATCGGGATGTTACAGTATGAAGGAATGAGAATGAAATATATCATTACGGGAGAATGAAAAAAAAGAGTATTTGATTGGCTAATGAAATGTAACCACCTACTATCCCGTCTATTCTATTCTCTCTAAACTGCCCTAAATGTATTCTACCCACCCCATCTTGTTTTTTTTTTCTACCTATCCTCTCTTTCACCCTACATCACTATCACTACCACCGCCACCCCCTACTACGACTGCCAACCAACTGTTATTCAAAAGACCAAGACACTTGCAAAGTTGGAAATCAAAAGAAGACAACCTCTTCAAGCTCAACAAGCAGTAGTTCATGCCCAAGGACAAACGGCCGGAGTTAAGGCCCAAATAGCTGGTCCAGGTCAAACAACTGGAGTGAAAACTCAGACAGCTAGACTAGGCAAAATTACTATTTCTCAACCACAACCAACAACCAGATCATCCTCAAAAGCACAGACTGGTACAAAATCAAGTGTTGCTAAAACTACTTGTAAACTATAGGGTAAAAAAGCCAATAGTTTCCCCAGAACCAATAGTTCAAAGCACGCCATAAGTTTCTAAGGAAACAACAACTGCTCAACCTTCAAGAAAAAGGAAGTTGATCCTACAAGATGATTCCGAAGATTTCCCACCAACAACATCAGTAGAGCCTATATCTGAAGCAGTCTTCACTTAGGAATGCACAGAAGAGCCTATATCTGAAGCAGTCTTCACTTAGGAATGCACAGAAGAGCCTCCTCCTTCTCCAAACTTCATTAAATCACTTCAAAAGCTGCCACTGCTGAAGATTGACAATAAGTTGAACTATGATGAAAATTCAAAGAAGATGTAAAAAGAAACTATTAAGGAATTCAAGGAACATCAGGGCAAGATGACATCCAGAAAGGTCAAATATGTCATGGATAGGAGGATGAGATAAATTAGGGATTATGAACAACACATGTTCCAAGAATCTCAAAAGCTCTCTCAAATTCCTCTATTCAAGAACCAATCAACGGCTAACACATCTAAACAAGAAAGCATAGAATGGCTCAAGAAGAATGCACCTTATCCTGTGAAAAATTATATGTCTTTCAGAACCGGGATGCACATAAACTTCTGGCAGAGGTAGCAAAGACCTTCAAGAAGAGTTAGCAAAGACCTTCAAGATGAGGTAGGAGCTAATATATGTTGATTGTGCTCCTAAAAACTCAATTGTAAGGTGGAAGGAGTCTACTATATCCAAAGAATACATGGACTACCTTGATGCAAGAAAGAAAAATCCTGACAAATTCCCACTAAGGCTAACCTGAGAGAACACAGAGATCTACCTTGTTGACAAATTCCATTCAAACCCCAGGAAATCTTCTCCTACAATCCAAAGATCATGGAAAACTACATGAACAACTTGAAAAATACATGGTTATGCAAAATGTTTTGTTGATCTGTATGAAGAAGAAAATTTGCTATCGGTAACCTGTATGCCTAATAATACAGTCAGGTTTACCAATAGCAAACGCATCCCATATTACACAACAGGATCAACATTATAGTTCCTATAAACTCATTCAGCTTTTCCTTCACTTGATCCCGCAACCTTCCAGCTCCATCTCTAGAAAAAATAATTTCAAAACGCAAATCGTCAGCACTATCCATCAATCCCATAACGAAAATTCCCTTTTTACCGTAACCGTGCCGTTAAAACGTTCAAAAATTTTCCGAAAACTGTCTTTACCAAATTATATTGTTAGACTCGTCTCGAAATTACGAATCCAATTATATATAATGTCCAAAACCTTTTTTTGTCCTAAAAATAAGGCGGTTCAAACTGTGCAGTCCGTTTTCAGAGTTCGTTTACGGATAGTTTTCTATGACGAAAACGTTTATTACCGAATACGTCAGCTAATTAAACTTCCACCCCTTGAAGTCAGTCTGAAATCAGTCCAATTCAAAACAATAGTCTAGTTTGAAAACCTCAACAACAATTCGAAACAGTGTATCCGAAATGGCTATTCGAAATGCTACCCGAAATAGCTATCTGAAATGCTATCCGAAATTATAACAACCCTCAAGAAACACCCCTAAACGTTCCTAAATACATCCCGTGTGTGAGAAACGGACCCGAATAACACTTATAATTATGAAAAACAAATAAAAACAAATATTAGGGCCGCTCGCGGGCCGCGACAGGCTTGGCCTGTGGGCGTCGCGGGGCGCGACCCTATATTGCTTGGCGGACACCCCTTACGTCACGTGTCAGGACACATGTCGAGATCACCCGATGACTCAGCAAACCTCAAACCGCCCTACAGCCTGCTCGACCAGCTATAAAAGGGGCAGGAATCGGCATTTGCAAATTGTTCAAATTCTAATTTTCTCTCTCAAAACTAATAGGCTAAAGCTCTAGCCAAATACCCCCTAAAAAGCGAAGCTCTGCCTCGTTGTAAGTATTATAACCCTGCTGTTACCCTACACGATTGATTTAGGATTCCATAATGCATGTCGGCTCTGCCCGACTCAGTCATCGGAATTCTGTCTCGTGTGTACACCCGATCGATTTAGGATTCCGTAATGCATGTCGGCTCTGCCCGACTCAGTCATTGGAATTCTGTATCGAGTTATACGGTTAATGTGAATTGGGTTATTTAACTAACACATGTGCATTATATATATTCATAGAAATTTCACAGAAATAATAACCAGGAGAAATAACAGGAAGCTATAATATTACCAGGAAGCCTGTAGGAATACCTAAGCTTACAAATGTGAGTACATTCTCTTTTTGTAAATCTTTTTGTGAGTCAAAATGTTTTACCAAAACCTCAAACGTTTTAAATCATACTTAACAGTAATTGAGTATTTGTAAGTCTACAATTGCTGCCGGTATGTTGGGGTTTTGTATACAAAATGTGAAAGACGTTACCATTGGACAAAGAGTTAGCCAATGAGTAATATGACCCACAGGTCGGGTTGACAGTACTGAATGAGTAATTGAGTAGATATAAACAAATGTAATTGCGGGTTGCCCTCAATTCTGTAAAATGATAAAACTATTTTGATTAAACTGAGATGCACCCACCAGTATTTCTTGCTGATAAAATGTTTTTAAAATGCGTTTCAGGTAACAAAATGTGAAAGCCAATAAAAGCCAGCTAGAGAGCACTGAAGGCTTAGAAAAGTGGCTATAAAAGTAACCTAAATAAAAAGGAGATCATGTTTTCAATATTAGGATTTACCCCTAAAAATATATTACAAATGAAAACCGGGATTTGTCCCACTTGTTTATTATAATTGTATATCCCATTTATCTATTTTAAACATTTTGGTGTTTAACTCTGATAAAAATATTTCCTAACTACGGTCCTTATGAAACTTTCCGCTGCCAAGTTTATAAACACCGATACCATCTGACTGGCTCGCGGCTCCCGCTCCCAGGGTGGGGTCGGGGGCTGTGACAGAAATGGCTATCCAAAATGTTATCCGAAAAGACTATCCGAAATGCAGAAACTTTATCCGAAATGCAAAAGAATGATTCGAAATCAGTAAAGATTATACAAAATGCATAAGGATGATCTCAACAAAGACACATGCAAACTTCAAACAACTTTTTAGCCGAAACCCTCAAATAAGATCCGAAATCCTTGAATATGATCTGAAATCAATAAATATGATCTGAAATATGCAGCAGATTATCCGAATTCTCTTGTTCTTCAAAGCAGTCTTCACAACCAACAACCCAACACTTCCGAAAACAACTTTCTTGAATATTTGATATCAAAACCGAGCCTAGAACAGGTTCTGATGGCTTTGATACCAATTGTAAGTCCCAAAACTTGGATTAAACAATGACATCAAACAATGACCAAGGATGTGCGGAATCCAAACTTGGAGAGATTCAAGAAAAACAAAATCACAAGAACATCGAATCACTTTCAACACTTGCACACGATTCTATTACTTTTATAAGCAAAACCGTTTGGAACAAGATGAACACAATTTGCAACCTCTATCTGTCTAGGGTCTCTCTCTGAAGTGTTCTGTAACAAGGAGGTCTAAACCCTAGAAATGATATAAAACTTGTTTATATACTCTAGGTAAGCCCATGCCCCACATGGGCTCCCCATGGGTCTGCCTGGCCCACATGGCCTTAGGCATGGCCCAAATGACCTATACAAGGTCCAAACCTATTATAAACTAACCCGGTAAGGCCCAGTTTGCTACCATAGCCAGTTGCGTATATTTGATGCGTAGGTCTCACACTTCTAGGGCCTAACAATGATGTGAGGATGTGAATCGATGCTTGGCTGTTTAGAGAACCTCTTCGGGTTAAGTATTCTATTTTTTAACTTTTGAAGGTTAAAGAAAAGGCCTGAACCATTAGAGAGTACCTTTCATTTGATAATGGCATGATGGGATAGGTGTGGTCCTGAAAACACCCTTTGCTCAACCAAGCGGAAACATCTGAGTTGAATGATTTTGTTATCCATCTTTAGCAAGTTTACGTCCAAGGATCAATGGAGGTGGTCTCTTGACCAAACTGGTTCTTTCAATGTGGCTTCGTAAAAGACCTTTTTTTCAAAGCTAGAAGTGGGCCATACCCGTTCATGTGGAAGTGGAACTCATGGGTGCTAAAGAAAAATAGTACTTTTATGTAGAAGGCGGCTCAAGACAAATTGCCCACGCTATATGGGCTGGAGAAGAGGAACATTGTCACAGAGTCGGTGCATTATAAGTTTTGTGGGGAAGGGGTCAAACCAGTAACCACATGTTTACTTTATTGTGACCGCTATGGCCATATGGGAGTTTATTCGTCGATGGTGCGACATCCCTTTCATTTACGCCTTCTCGGTTAAAGGCCTAATCGTTGCACAGAAAAACGCTTTTCATGACAAGAAGAAAAACAAAGGTGTCCAAGCAGTGATTTTTATGGCAACTTGGTGTTTATGGAAAGCAAGAAATAAGGTGATTTTCTCTAATAAGGAAGTGAACATTGCAAAGATTAAGGAAGACATTAAGTCGTTGGGGTATCTATGGATCAAGAATCGATCTGAGCAAAACAATATTAGATGGAGTGATTGGTGCAATTTTATTTTGTAGTGTTGTTTCCTTTGTCTTGCGGCTCTAGCATTTTGCTAGGTGCCCAGATTTGTAATGAAAGTCGCCGTTAAAAATTTGATTGTTCATACAGCTATATTACTTTGAGTGGAAAACAAATGTTGCTATTCTTTTTCTTTCCTTAACTTGAATTAATAGATGTATTTGTTTATTTATATAGATGCCATAAGATAAGTTTACGCGAAGCCAGGGCATGTCCTACACAAATAACCAAGCGTGTATCACGTTTTATCCGCATTACCAACAAAGTAAGTTTAGCTAGCGAATTCAGTATATGCGCGAAAATGATCCACAAAGTTCTTGTTTTATTCATGTATATATCTCTGGTTTATTCATGTATATATCTATCGGTAATCATTGTTAATGCAAAAGAAATAGATGAAAAATATAAATACCAATTCATGATTGAAGAGTTTAAACCATATATGTGCGTAATTTCTAAAACAGTTTAAACTCATAGAAACACATACGGTGATACGGATATATCTTTATGCATAAATATTAAATGATTTTTGTCCGTTGATCGAATAGGTTAAACTATATATGTGCGTAATTTCTAAAAGAGTTTGAAAATACATGAGAACCATTCATATAAAATGTATTTTCTAAAAGAGTTTGAATTTGAATTTGAATAGGGGTTTTCTAATGGCACACCCTCTGTTTATCCGCACATTTTTTCAATTCAATACGCATCGTATAGGCTTATACGATGCGTATTGAAATAAAGTAAAAGACATGGCAGATTGACAGGTGCAGGTTATGTCTGGCGGCGGGCTTGATACGCATCGTATAGGCTTTCCTCTTTTTGGGATACAAGCAAGCCCTCTGTTTCAGCTGGCTTTAATACAAAGTCACTAGAGGTTAGCCGCCCGAAGAATACGATGCGTATCAAGGCACGGGATTTTTGAAGTTTATTTTTTGGTATGTTGTGTCGAATGCGAACCCGAGAAACGAAAGGGATTTCGAGCAATTGGTCGATGACATGATAGATAAAGATCTTGACACGATCATATCCATTTTCAAGAGTGGTTTCAACGAAAGGGATTTCGAGCAGTTGGTCGATGACATGATAGATAAAGATCTTGACACGATCATATCCATTTTCATGTGTTAGATTAGATAGTCCAAGATGAAATACATTAAAACCTTTTAAGCGGCGTGTTCCGATCAACGTTTATCGACATTGTTATAGGTGATGAAGAAACCCTAAATGGCAGGTAAGGGTTCTTTTGACTATGCTTTTATCATGTGTCATATGGTAACAACTACCAAGGGGATATTCAGATATTTATTCGGTCACCTATACGATGCGTATCAAAGCACTGAAGCGATTTAATTAAGAAATAATTGCAAGACTATTAGTCGGGCTTCCAATGCAAAAACAGGGTGATAAACAACGCTGATATGGAAGACATGTCAAGTTCTGTACCCATCTCCGCGTTGATAGCTTCCGTTTGATAGCTTCCGTGTTGATATTCAGATCTCTATTCGGTCATCTTTCCAAGCTTTTACACACGAATATGTGGTTCCCAATTTGCGGAACATATTCTCAGATTGTCTAAAGAAGTGCTTTTATCATGTGTCATGTGGTAACAACTACCAATTTGTAAAATATTATGTCAGTGGGAATGTTTTAAAAATCAGATGCAATTTTACGGCACGCTTACCTTAATCACATCTTCCATGGAGTCACAGATCCGACAATAGGGCCCACGAATCTTTAAGCCCATCGGTCTACAATGTGTTATGGTGAGATTCTTCAAGTTTGCACAGTGGGAGGAAAGACCAGCACCCTTGTCGTTCCGTATTTTCTCCTTTTCTAATTCTCGAAGAATCTCGTAACGTATTATCTGTTTCTCTAAATCGTCTGTAAAATTATGTTTCTCTAATATGACACATGATAAAAGCGCTTCTCTAGACAATCTGGGATTATGTTCCGTTTTATGACACATGACACATGATACGACGCGCTTACCTTAATCACATCTTCCATGGAGTCACAGATCGGACAATAGGGCCCACGGATCTTCAAGCCCACCCGAGACCGACCTCTGGATCACACGTAGGAGAAAAGACCAACACCCTTGTCGTTCCGTATTTTCTCCTTTTCTAATTCTCGAAGAATCTCGTAATGTATTCTCTGTTTCTCTAAATCGTCTGTAAAATTAAGTTTCTCTAATATGACACATGATAAAAGCGCTTCTCTAGACAATATGGGATTATGTTCCGTTTTATGACACATGACACATGATACGACACGCTTACCTTAATCACATCTTACAGTCGTGATGTGGTCAAACCTTACTATTAAACGACCTGATCGAGAGAAACTTCTTCGAGCTAACTGCCGATATCTCATCCTTCTTATCTTGCTATTAAACGAGGTATAATAGCTAATAAAATATGTTTAACTTTTGAAGTTTGTATATTCTCTAACTTTTGAAGGTTCTTTATATGCTTCTTTCCTGATGCATGTCTATGTCGAACAGTTTCTCCGTTGCTAATTTCTCCACTCACCGTGAAATCGAACAGTTTCTTAATAGATTTCGTCCGGTTTCAAAGCCGGTTGAGGATTACGAGTGTTCTAGACTCATTCAAGGCATGCTTGTTTGTGCGATTTACAGAAATAAGGATGCATTCCATGGTAAACGATGCAGCTGATGAAACCGAAGTTGTTATTTCGGTTGTTCAGTACTTCCGAGACGATTCAAGTGAGTCCTATGAAGCAAGTGTCTGTCTATTCAATTGAGAGGAATCATTGCATTACATCCCCGTTGAAAACAAGTGGTTGTAATGATGGGACCCTTGATTTGAAACACATTTTTGAGAAATTTATAGTTTAATACGCATCGTATAGGCCTATATGATGCGTATTAATCGATGAAATTACTGAAATACCCCTGTTTTTCTGATAAATTCAGGGGTATTTTTGAGAAAATTCAAAGTATAATACGCATCGTATAGGCCTATACGATGCGTATTAAGTCGATATACGATACAAGATAAGCCTATACGATCGTATATGGCATAATTTCAAAATTAGTTTTATCGTGTTTCCCTCGGTTCGACGCGTATACATGTTGTTTTTGCCGAACTTTTGCATATTTTGTCGTTCTACGACGTATACCTTCAACATATGTCGTTTTGGTGCCGTTTGGTTGCGTGCGAATATCGTATTCTATGATTACGTACAGTTTTGTTTGAAATCCACTTGTACTGCATAGTGCCGTGTTATATGTATACGTGTGTGGAAATATCATTAGTCACGTATGTTGACGTATTTTTGCCTATTTTGACGTATTCTAATGTAACACCCTAGTTGCTATTTAACGGTTTTACATGTAAATACCAACAATTAGATGTGTAGTTAAGACTATACATACTATAAAAATATGGATTTATTAAAACTTTTACAAATCATAAGTTATTCGACATAACGTGATCAGATTCATCGTTTAAAATTTATGACGAGGCAATGTGCGGAAGCATGTATCTTTATCGTGTTCGGTTCTTCGTTGAGCTTGATCGTCTTCCGGCATCCAAAAAGTACCTACATTTCATAAACATGAAATGCTTTAGTCATACGGGGTTTAAAACGTATCTAAACGAGTCCGGGAAACAAAACTGATTAAATACATTTTTGTACAGGGTCCACTGTAAATTACGGTGGCTACCGTAATTTACGGTAGCCCCTGTTTTAAAATACTCCACCGTAAGGCAGGAGATAACTGCCGTAGCGTTTTCAGTCCCCACCGTAACTTACGGTGCCCACCGTAAGTTACGGTGGCCCCTGTATCAGATTCTTCCATTTTGCCGTTTTTAACACGAAAACTTTCGTATCTTTCAATCCGCTTGTCCGTTTGACCTACCGTTTCTTCCTACGTGTTTGTAATTTGATTCTCCATCATATGGAGTTAAAATCCAACATCCGGCTTAATAAATTTTGAGACTTTTATGCCTTCGGCTTATTACCTTTTTACAGAATTTTGACCTGTTTACGCATTTATCAAACAAACATATTTGTTTGATCATTATTACACATGAACCACATCAATTCAATATTTTCTACCATGTTAGGTTCTAATTACGGGTTTCTTATATATTTTAACCCGTTTTCGCTCGTATGCTTATTTTGACCCGTTAAGGGTATTTAAGTATATTTTAAACATGATTCGCCTTCATTTGTATCTAGCCTTATATTTCCACATTTCTTACCAAGTAATCTTCCACCACAACTATATTTGTGGTGGATTTAATGTGGAGATCTATATATTTCGAGTTTTACCCCTCGAATTATCATTTTACGGCAAAGACTCATATAAAGTCTTTCGACCCAAACAATTTACATCTTTCACTACATATACTCATTCTAAGCATTTATCTAATCATAAGACTCGTTTCCGAACTTCCTTTAAGGGTCGTTCCTTCGAATTAGAATACAAGGACAGTTTGGTAAATTTTCATCCTTCTTTCACTACAAGGACCTTTAAATACTTGTTTGACTCAAAATCCGACCTTTTAACTATAGTTCTTGTTTGTAAACCCATGTGCTTCTAAAACATTATAATCATAACTCAATTTATTCGGCATACCTAAAAGATAACCGAATATCTATATTTTAACCTTGTCTAACTCTTATAGAACTCCAAATTCTACATGATGAGTTGTGTTATTATACATAATTGGCTCAGATCAATATATTGACCCATTTCTGTCACACCCCCAAAATCCACCTACGGAATACCACCGCTTGGAGGCGTGACTGACAAGGATCCAACCACCAATCATATTGAACAAGCATGTATGTGATTATAAAAATCCTACCAATATAATTGGTGTCCAAACAAAACATAGTTTAAGTTGCAAGCGGAAGCGTAATGTTTAAAACCAAAACATAAGTTTAATTGTTTCAAAGTTTAACATGGCACACAGCTGTCCATGTCCCACAACGACTCTCTTCCATGCAAGCTCCAGCTAAGTACCTAATAACCTGCAAAGCATGTAGTAACGAGTCAACAACAAGTTGAGTGAGTTCACGGTTGGGTGTTCATTTTTAAGTTGTTCCAAAAACAGTTTCCTTTAACTGGCATCCTGCCGTGGGGGTTACCCCATAGTTGAAAACGTGATTTGTTTACCCATTTATCCTGGCAATACCGCCGTGGGGGCTACCCCATGTTAGTTATCTGGCATTTCGGCCGTGGGGGCTACCCCATGTTAGTTATCTGGCATTTCGGCCGTGGGGGCTACCCCATGCATACACTAGACTCGTTACCATATCGACTGCTGACTGTAGTCATGTTTATGTGCCCTGAACTGTCAATGTCTATCATCATTGACGTGCCAGTAGTCCATTAGTTCACGCCCGTCCTCTGCGGCACGGTGTGAGGTTTGTCAAACCTAAATAGCGCTATCTAACTAATGACCCGCTCGCCATTGGCCCGGCGATTAAGTCGATATAAAAAGGAGGGACTTCGTGATAGAGTTTTGGTCTAGTACGAGTTATCTGTCCATGAGGACGAGGAATTATATTCCTGAACCGATGTTGTCCCACCCAAGAAAGGACGAGGAATCCCTGTTCCTTAACCCCAATTTCCAACCCCTGGGAATCCCATGCTTTGAAGAAAGTGTGAACTCACCTTGGTTTGCTCGGCAGATACACAGAAAGGTCAATCGAGCTATAAGTGGTCAACCACGTCCTAACATAGTTACCATTCGAGTCAGGTTCATATTCAAGTAGTGCACGTATGTTCTACACGTATTGTACACAGGTAATGATCATGGCATACACGTCTAGCATGGCAGTTCAACAACAGTGCTAGTTCAACATTAAAATCATGTAGCAAACAAAGCCCAACAGTACGGCCCAATCACCTAAGCCCGTAACAGGGTGCAAGTCCAATCAGTGAACGTGTGTACGTGGTCTCGAGTCGTGACTAGAGATCTCGAGTCGAGACTGTGCGGTCTCGAGTTATACCTACAAGTTTTCGAGTCGCAACTGTGGAGGTCTCGAGTCATGCATGTACTAGTCGAGACTAGACGGTCTCGAGTCGCAACCGGACTCGCAACCAGGGTCTCGAGTCATGCTGCTTGTGTGAGGGTGCCGTGGTCTCGAGCTGTAGTTTGATGGTCTCGAGTCGAGGTCTCGACTGGAACACCTGCTGATTGCCAGCATTTGTACTAGCCAATGGGATTCCGATTTCATGCAACAGTGTGTACTATCCATACAAACATGTTTCTTTGTCTAACACTAAACGAAAATGGATCAAACACCTCAATTTCAAATATTAAAGGCACATTCATAGCATATTCATGTTGTTCATCATACATTCAAATAGTTCATCATTTTTGGGTTTTCATTTTAACAACATGCTTCATCAATAAAATCTATCCTAGCATGAACTCAAGTTGATAACATCATCGGTTCCTACATCTAGCACATTCCATCAATGCAATAACATACTTAAATAAGATTTATCATCAACATAACATCATCATGCATCATC
Source organism: Helianthus tuberosus (assembly GCA_030545235.1). NCBI lineage: Eukaryota > Viridiplantae > Streptophyta > Magnoliopsida > Asterales > Asteraceae > Helianthus > Helianthus tuberosus. The sequence goes on from CM060366.1 coordinate 51,707,699, forward strand.
AACCGATTATCCAAGAACATGTTCGCATACACTCATTCATTTTTACACAACTTAATTGTCAAAAACATGAACATCCTTTGATAAATAACATCATTTGATAACAAATAACTATCTTCCATCAAGCAAACATCTTTATCATAGATAAACAACAATTTCTCATGTATTTGTCATTAAACAATTAGATGAGACACTAACCGGCTAGAGGGTATGAAGGGTGAATTTCCGAATGCCGATTCCAAGCTTGAACCGAAGGTGCTAGTGTTGCCGGTTGGATCCGAGAGAAGGATGAGAGGAGAGGTGATGTTTGATCTCTAGGGTTTTAGTGAAAGAGAATGTAGGAGTGAGTGTGTAGGAGAGTGTGTGTAGGTTGCCCAAAAATGGCAAGGTTGGTCATCAACCAATGTTATATACTCGTTCCAAGTTGATGCACCCTAATGGGCTTTCGGGTAGACTAAAGGGGGTGCATGGCCCAACCGGCCCAACTGTTGCACTGTTCACTCGAGACCGCATGGTCTCGAGTCGGGTCCTTGTGTCTCGGGTTACATAAACACACGCATACATACAAACACAACACATAATCACATAAATTCACTTATATCATTAATTAAACTAACAAGTCAGTTAGTCACATAACGTTCAAGCATATTACGTCAAGATACAACGAAGGGTTCTAAATTTCGAGTTGTCACAATTTCAATACCTTGCCTTAGTGGCTTGTAACACCCATCTCAATTTTATAAGAATTTAATGTAAACACACGAGATTATATATAAACAGTACCTTACTTCACAATGTATTTAACAAAATTTAAGTTTTGTGAGGATCGCATACTAGTTGACTACTAATTAGTTTAAACATTCAAAACATGATTAACAAATCATTTACATCATAAACATTGTTCTAAACCAAGATAATTTAAGCGGAAGCTTCAAAAGTTCGTGTTCGGTTCTTCAAGAGCTTGCTTGACCGTCATCCGTAATCCTTGAATACCTAGAAACTGAAATGTTTACATTAAACATTAATATTAGAGTACTTAGAAATATTACATAATCGAAACTTCGTTTAAAACGGATTCGATTTAACGAAAGTATGCAAAATTTACAAAAATTTCCAGGGTTCTACCGTAACTTACGGTATATACCGTAAGTTACGGTAGTTATTTGAAACTTCTGGTCCACCGTAAATCAGTAAAGAACCACCGTAACATTTTGGTCTCTACCGTAAATTACGGTATATACCGTAATTTACGGTAGACTCTGGAATGTTATGTTTTTGTTTGATTTGTTTGTTTACTTGGACCAAACTCTCGGATTTCATTCCTACAACCCAACATGTTAAATCCTCATATTCTAATATGTCATTTGTCAACAATAACAAAAGACCGAGTAACTATACTACAATGTATTACCATGCCTTATTTGGTTATTCGACCCGTTTGGCTCATCTAAGGAATCCTCCATTTTTGATGACTACCAACGAGGTCTAACCAGATTCTTGGCCTATTATTCGACATAGCGAACATCATCGCTTTAATCCGACTCAACTCTTAATACACAATCCAACTACATATATACTAAATATCAAAATTTACCCAAATGTAACGAATCAAGTTACATACCTTCAAAGTAAGCCCTTCAAACGCGATTCGCCACCTGCTTGCCCGCTTGACGCTCCTGCGTCCTTTCCTATAGAGTCCATTTATATCATGTTTAGAACTCCCTTTAAACCATATATCGTGTAATACATTGAAACATCAAAATTATGCGTTTCAACTTTGAATTTTAGTTTTAAGCCTTCTTTGAGGCATTTTCACAAACACTATAAGGGCAGAATTTTATATCATTCATATTCAAGTTCATAGCTTGCTTTTTAGCTAAACTTAACATCAATAAAGCTTTCATATAGCATTTAAACATCATACTTTTCTGAAATCACTTTCTATGATCAAATTACACTAGAATAATCATTCTAAACCCTAGTGTTCATCATTATCTTGTAAAACCCATAACCCACCTTCAATGTGTTCATGGAATTTCCTGAATTTGGACATGATTTCACATGTAGTTGTCTAGGTTTTACTTCTAGACACTATATCATCCCTAATCTAACCAGAGCACAAACATGCATCATCAAATTTTGAATCTCCCAAATTCATAAGAATTTCAAACAGAGAATTTTCATAGAATTTTACATACCTTACAACCCCCTTGTGATGGGGATCATGAATCTATGCTCGATTTTCGTTTTGGACTGAGTTTGATCCTTCAATTTAGGGATTTTGTGAAACTTAGGGTTTTGGAGAAGCTTGGTCCCCCCCCCCCCTTGTTCCTGGTCGATCACCGTACTCAATTTTGAGTAGGTGTTTTAATGAAAATGTTTTTATTAAAATTATTTTCAAGTTTAACACTTTTGGTCCCTCTAGTTTCTTTTACTTTCTTTCTATGTCTTAAACTATTCATAAGTAATAAACTAACTAGGTTAGTGTCATTACCAATTAGATTATTTTACTAATTTATTCACAACTTAATTGCAAATTTAAAAATTTGTATTTTCGGGATGTTACAAGTCCACCCCCCTTAAAAGGGTTTCGTCCCCGAAACCAAAGCACGTACCGAATAGTGTAGGGTAGAGACGTCGCATCTCCTCTTCGGATTCCCACGTAGTGTCCGAACCTTTCCTATGCTCCTACTTGACCTTGACTTGATCGATTTGTTTATTTCGCAAGTGCTTAGTCTTTCGATCTAAAACTTCTATGGGCCTTACAATATAATTCAAGCAATCATCCACTTCAATATCATCTTAGTGAATATAAGTTGTCTCATCCGCTAGACACTTCCGAAGATGTGACACATGAAATGTGCTATGAATTCTGCTTAGTTCCTCCGGTAGTTCAAGGCAGTAAGCTACCTTTCCTACCCGTTCTAGGATCGCGAATGGCCCTATAAACCTCGAGCTTAATTTTCCTCTTTTTCTAAACCTAATAATCCCCTTCCATGGGGATACTTTGAGCATGACCTTGTCGCAAACCTGGAATTCGATTGGCCTATTCCTTTTGTCAGCATACGCCTTTTGTCTATCTTGAGCCGCTTTCAAGTGTGCCCGAACCACATCAATCTTTTCATTAGTGGCTCGTACTATATCTTGGTGGGCGAGTTCACGTGGACCCACTTCACCCCAACATACCGGGGTTCGGCATTTCCTACCATAGAGCATTTCGTACGGTGCCATCTTAATACTAGCATGGTAGCTGTTGTTATACGAAAACTCGACCAATGGTAGGTAAACATCCCAACTTCCTCCAAAGTCGATTATACACGCCCGTAGCATGTCCTCCAATGTTTGTATTGTTCTTTCACTCTGTCCATCTGTTTGAGGATGGTACGCAGTGCTAATGAACAATTTGGTTCCCATTTGCTCTTGGAAATCTCGCCAGAAATTTGAAGTGAACCGGGTATCCCTATCAGACACGATGGATACCGATACTCCATGATGTGCTATTATCTCATTAGTGTAAACTTCTGACATCTTTTCTGACGTATAAGTCTCACGGATCGGAATGAAGTAAGCACTTTTCGTCAATCTATCCACCACTACCCATATGGCATCGAAACCGCGGTTTGTCTTTGGTAGTTTGGTTAATAGGTCCATCGTAATATGTTCCCATTTCCAAACCGGAATTTCCAACGGTTGAAGTTTACCGTATGGTTTTTGGTGCTCCGCCTTGACTTGTAAACATGTCAAGCATTTTTCCACGTATTTCACCACATCTCTTTTTATTCCGGGCCACCAATAGTTTTGCTTTAAGTCGTTATACATTTTGGTCGCTCCCGGATGGATGGAATAACGGGACTTATGAGCTTCATCGAGTAGAAGCTTTTTAACTCCACATGTGTTAGGAACCCAAATTCTGTTGAAACGTGTTTTCTTGCCTACTTCGAGATCTTTAACTTGGCCAACAATCCTTTCCTTTCTCCAGTTTTCCGTCTTTACTGCTTCATCTTGTGCTTCTCGGATTCGTTCGAGTAAGCCTGAGGTCACAATGAGTTGTAATGATCGTACTCGTATCGGGACATAGTCCACTTTTCTGCTCAGAGCATCCGCCACCACATTTGCCTTTCCGGGGTGATAGTGTATTTCACAGTCGAAATCTTTCACCGTTTCTAACCATCGCCTTTGTCGCATATTTAACTCCTTCTGATCGAAGAAGTATTTCAAGCTCTTGTGATCGGTGAATATGGTGCACTTTACCCCATATAACTAGTGCCTCCATATTTTTAATGCAAATACCACCGCAGCTAACTCAAGATCGTGCGTGGGATATTTCTTCTCGTGTATCTTCAATTGCCTCGAGGCATAAGCTATTACTTTGCCCCGTTGCATCAAAACGCATCCGAGCCCCGATAGTGAAGCATCCGAATAAACCACCAAGTCTTCGACCCCGTCCGGCAACGTCAATATCGGAGCTTGAGTTAACTTCTCTTTTAGCGTCTGAAACGCCCTTTCTTGTTCGGCACCCCAAATGAACTTTTCCTCTTTCCGAGCTAGCTTTGTTAGTGGCGACGCAATCTTGGAGAAATCTTGAATGAATCTCCTATAGTATCTCGCAAGCCCCAAAAAGTTTCTAATTTCCGAAGGGTTCTTCGGGGGATTCCATTTTGACACGGCCTCGATCTTTGACGGATCCACCAATACTCCGTCGGCACTTATGATGTGGCCAAGAAATTGTACCTCTCGTAACCAAAAGGCACACTTAGAGAATTTCGCATACAACCTTTCTCGTCTAAGCGTCTCTAACACCTCTTGTAAGTGATGTGCATGTTCAGCTTCGCTTTTCGAATACACCAAAATATCATCGATAAACACGATGACTGACTTATCCAACATTGGCTTGCAAACCCGGTTCATGAGGTCCATGAAAGCCGCGGGTGCATTTGTTAGCCCAAATGACATCACGAGGAATTCGTAATGTCCGTATCTCGTGCGGAAAGCCGTCTTCGGCACATCTTCCTCCTTAACCTTTAGTTGGTGATACCCCGATCTAAGGTCAATTTTTGAAAACCAGTTCGCACCGTGTAAATGGTCGAATAAATCATCTATCCTCGGAAGCGGGTATCGGTTCTTTACCGTGAGTTTGTTTAACTCCCTGTAATCGATACACATGCGCATGCTTCCGTCTTTCTTTTTCACGAACAGTACCGGTGCGCCCCAAGAAGACACACTCGGCCTTATGAATCCTTTGTCAAGCAGGTCTTGAATTTGGGGCATCAACTCTTGTAATTCCGACGGTGCGAGTCGGTACGGTGCTTTTGCTACGGGTTTTGCTCCCGGAATCAATTCGATCCCGAACTCTACTTCCCGTTCAGGCGGTATCCCCGGTAAATCCTCCGGAAACACACCTTCATAGTCTCGTACTACCGGTACGTCTTCAATCTTCCGTGATCCTTTCTCGGGCTCATTTGCGTATATCATGAATGCCTTGCATCCTCGCTTCATAAGCTTGTGAGCTTTCAACATTGAGCATACTATAGGGTTGCCTCCTTTTTCGCCATAGATAGTGACGTGTTTCCCGCTCGGAGATATTAGCTTTATCTCCTTACGAAAACACACGACCTTCGCATGGTGCTGAGATAGCCAATCCATCCCAACGACTACTTGAAATTCCCCCATTGACATCGGGATTAGATCTATCAAGTATTCCTCATCGTCTATGTTTAATTTGCAGCTTCGACAAATGTCACAAACTATAAAACTCTTGTTGTCCCCTATTTCTACTTCTAAGGGCACAGATAATTTTGTCAATACAAATGAAGGATGTCGAATAAATCCATGAGAAATGAAGGATTTATTCGCACCCGTATCAAACAATACACGTGCTGGAATTGAGTTAATTGTGAATATACCTGAGACCACGTCGGGTTCTATCTTTGCTTCAGCCGTGGTAAGTTGGAAGGACCTAGCCTTCGCCTTTGGAGCTTCCGTTGGAGACTCTTTTGTGTCTCTCTTTCCAACCAACTCGGGGCATTCAGACTTTTTGTGGCCGGGTTGATAACATTTGTAACAAACGGAAACTTTTTCGGGACATAGCGATGCAGTGTGCCCCGTCTTCCCACATACCGGACACGGCTTGTCTTTGAAGCGGCACTCGCCTTTGTGCCCTTTTCCACATACTTTGCAACTTGGCGACCCGCCTTCAGTCTCCACTTTCTTCCCTGATTCAGCAGTTCTAGCTTTCTTTGTAGGGATTGGATTCACATCATGTGCCCTTCGCTCACCCCTTTCAACTTGTTTCTTTAACTCGATTTCCCGCTCCCGGGCGGTGTTGATGATTTCTGTGAGAGTTTCATATTTTGAGGGAGTCATAAACTCCCGGTATTCAGCACTCAGCATGTTGTAATAGTAGTATATCTTCTGCTCTTCCGTGGTGACCAACTCGTCACAGAATCTCAGCTTATCCATGAAGATACCCGTGATTTTATCAATTGATTCTCCCTTTTGTCTTAACTGGATAAATTCCTCTTTGATGTTGTTGATAACTGCTTTGGGACTATGGTGTTTAAGGAACGGCACCTTAAACTCATCCCAAGTCATGACCCTTGCCGCTTCGGCTCCTATTTCCTTCTTTTTATTGTCTCACCAATCTTTGGCTTAACCTCTCAATTGACCCGTTCCGTAAGCAACAAAGTCACCTACGTCACAGTGGGTTCGTTCGAACACTCCTTCAACATCACTTAACCATCTTTGGCATATTATCGGGTCGACCTCCCCGTTATAGATTGGCGGTTTACACGCCATGAATTCCTTGTACGAACACCCCTTGCGTTCTCCCGATTTTCCTTTTATAAGGTTGATACTATCTTCCAACCTTTTGACTCGCTCTTCAACAAGCGACAACACCGTGCTTTGAATTTTGTCTATAAACCCGGATAGACTACCTTCAATTGCCTTCCCTACTTCTTCAGCAATTATCTCTTTCATTTGTTCGGTGCTTGTTTGCACCGGATTATCATCGTTTCCATCAGACATCTTGAAACTGAAATGTTTACATTTAAACGTTAAACATTTCATTTATAACATTGCTTCGTTTGTTTTGGTTTAGCCAAGATCCTAACTTGCTTTAACCGTTCACTTTTAGTGCACTTTTCGGGTTTGAGTGAATTAACACACTCTTCCCATGCACATCGATTCACATCTCGTTTCTTACACAATGTGTAATCTACTAATCATAATAAATTAATTCTTACCGGACGATCGATCAAGCTTGAACCGAACACTTGCTGACAACCTTAAGCTCTGATACCAACTTGTAACACCCATCTCAATTTTATAAGAATTTAATGTAAATACACGAGATTATATATAAACAGTACCTTACTTCACAATGTATTTAACAAAATTTAAGTTTTGTGAGGATCGCATACTAGTTGACTACTAATTAGTTTAAACATTCAAAACATGATTAACAAATCATTTACATCATAAACATTGTTCTAAACCAAGATAATTTAAGCGGAAGCTTCAAAAGTTCGTGTTCGGTTCTTCAAGAGCTTGCTTGACTGTCATCCGTAATCCTTGAATACCTAGAAACTGAAATGTTTACATTAAACATTAATATTAGAGTACTTAGAAATATTACATAATCGAAACTTCGTTTAAAACGGATTCGATTTAACGAAAGTATGCAAAATTTACAAAAATTTCCAGGGTTCTACCGTAACTTACGGTATATACCGTAAGTTACGGTAGTTATTTAAAACTTCTGGTCCACCGTAAATCAGTAAAGAACCACCGTAACATTTTGGTCTCTACCGTAAATTACGGTATATACCGTAATTTACGGTAGACTCTGGAATGTTATGTTTTTGTTTGATTTGTTTGTTTACTTGGACCAAACTCTCGGATTTCATTCCTACAACCCAACATGTTAAATCCTCATATTCTAATATGTCATTTGTCAACAATAACAAAAGACCGAGTAACTATACTACAATGTATTACCATGCCTTATTTGGTTATTCGACCCGTTTGGCTCATCTAAGGAATCCTCCATTTTTGATGACTACCAACGAGGTCTAACCAGATTCTTGGCCTATTATTCGACATAGCGAACATCATCGCTTTAATCCGACTCAACTCTTAATACACAATCCAACTACATATATACTAAATATCAAAATTTACCAAAATGTAACGAATCAAGTTACATACCTTCAAAGTAAGCCCTTCAAACGCGATTCGCCACCTGCTTGCCCGCTTGACGCTCCTGCGTCCTTTCCTATAGAGTCCATTTATATCATGTTTAGAACTCCCTTTAAACCATATATCGTGTAATACACTGAAACATCAAAATTATGCGTTTCAACTTTGAATTTCAGTTTTAAGCCTTCTTTGAGGCATTTTCACAAACACTATAAGGGCAGAATTTTATATCATTCATATTCAAGTTCATAGCTTGCTTTTTAGCTAAACTTAACATCAATAAAGCTTTCATATAGCATTTAAACATCATACTTTTCTGAAATCACTTTCTATGATCAAATTACACTAGAATAATCATTCTAAACCCTAGTGTTCATCATTATCTTGTAAAACCCATAACCCACATTCAATGTGTTCATGGAATTTCCTGAATTTGGACATGATTTCACATGTAGTTGTCTAGGTTTTACTTCTAGACACTATATCATCCCTAATCTAACCAGAGCACAAACATGCATCATCAAATTTTGAATCTCCCAAATTCATAAGAATTTCAAACAGAGAATTTTCATAGAATTTTACATACCTTACAACCCCCTTGTGATGGGGATCATGAATCTATGCTCGATTTTCGTTTTGGACTGAGTTTGATCCTTCAATTTAGGGATATTGTGAAACTTAGGGTTTTGGAGAAGCTTGGTCGCCCCCCTTGTTCCTGGTCGATCACCGTACTCAATTTTGAGTTGGTGTTTTAATGAAAATGTTTTTATTAAAATCATTTTCAAGTTTAACACTTTTGGTCCCTCTAGTTTCTTTTACTTTCTTTCTATGTCTTAAACTATTCATAAGTAATTAACTAACTAGGTTAGTGTCATTACCAATTAGATTATTTTACTAATTTATTCACAACTTAATTGCAAATTTAAAAATTTGTATTTTCGGGATGTTACATGGATGCTAAATGATAACGCTATAAACATCCATGTGCTATTTATTCCCTAAAATCATACAACTCGACAACCCATTAGTCGATATTGTCAAGGGTGATAATTTCACCTTTTGACCCATTTGGTCTAAATGACCAATTATATTAGCGAGATGACACTTATTACCACCTCGTATATATGACTCGCTCCGATTTACACCGTGCGGTCACTTTACTTATAATTCCATTTCTTAAAACTTTTTGGCCTGCTATGGCTTACGTCATAATTGTCTTTTTCGTAACACGACAAAAGGATATTCTAAAATATATAACTAGTGTAAGATATACTTACCTTGCATCCGAATTACGCTTTTCCTTCATACTTGCTTCGTTTGACCCGCTTCCTTTCCAAGCCTCCACCTAGCTTGTCAAGCGTCAAACTATCATCATAATTCGTAAGACGGTTAGATTAGTCATCATTAATTATGACTATTCCATCTTACGGGTTTTACATCAAAATTCACCATTTGATTTCATTTTGGTCAGTTTGACTTTTAAAGGTCAAACTGCCTATTAACATAAGTGATTATATTATAACCTCGACAATTCATTTAAGCACTTTGTCAAGTATCCGATAGGCATTATTCTTACGCCACCGTTTTAACTACTTTTCAAGTCTAAGTTCATGCTATTATTAACACCAATTTAACTTAGCTCTTGATTATCAAAGTTAATTATTCATTTGTTAAGCAAAAACTAAAGGTTTCTATCTACATGTAAAAACCCGTTTCATCATAGCATTAGACATTTATCCGAACATCTAATATAATCAACTTCTACAAATTAATTAGTAGACATCATGATTCCAAACACCTATTTATATGAACAAAAAACACTAATTTCATCATAATATACAAAAACCCATTTCAAGTCACATATGAGCATTCACTCGAACTTATAAATTGTTCAAGTATTTTGCTCCAACTATCAAATATGATGATTCTAAGCACATGCATATCTTCATCTTCACTATTTAGTCAAAACCCACTTGGCTCATACTTGGTTAATTGACTAATCACTAGTTTATGGTACAATTTTACAAGTTTGCATCTAGGGTTTGTTTCTAGACATAGATTCAACCCAATATCACTCATATACACAACATTCATTCTAGAATTTCGTTCATGCGTGTTCATCCAAATTTCAAGATATCACCAAATGATGAAATTCAACATACCTTATGATCTCCTAGCTTGGGTGATCACGAATTTAGTTAAAGCCCCAATTTCCAACTCGATTTCCCTTGGATTTTGATGGATTTTAGTGAGTTCAGGGTTTTGAGAAGAACCCTTCTCCTGGCTCTGTGAAATCATCGACCAAACACACACATATGTGTGTGTTTTGGTGTTTATTTGTTTTAATTGAAAACATCTTTCCCTTTTGCCTCTTTTAGTCCCTCTAGTTCCATAGTTTATAAAAGGGTTATCTATTTCATGTTTCTTTTATTGTTTTTACAACACTTAACTAACTAGGTTGATATTCCTAGTTACTTAGTGGGTTCGGGGAAGTCATAAACCGTTTTATTTTTAAATCCCGTTAACTCGGGCCTCTTATTATCTTTATTTTCTCAAAAGCTTTTATTCACTTTTTATTTAGTATTAGGTTTATCTATTAAATTCCTAATATTCACCGGGTTTACTTTTACCACTAACGGTATTTTACCCATTCATTATTATTAACATGGTTTAATTACCAATCTCGATTTCGGGGTGTTACAAGTCTACCCCCCTTAAAGAGGTTTCGTCCCCGAAACCTTTCTTACTTAGTTTATTGAGTTTAAACTCAATGCACTTGCTCTCGATAATCAGTTGAGCATTGCTCATATTTTAATCAAGTGTTAGTATTTACCAGAAAGGTATGGTAACATCTTTTTGGTTATTAATCATCTACGTATCTTATACGGCATAATGCAACTTTAAATAACGTAATCTCGTTATTTTCACTAGTTTAATTAACTTAGCAATATTCATCGCTCGGCTCTAATGTGATTATACTTCACGTTACACTTCTTATCCGTGATCACGTCCCGCCATGCCAAATTTTATATCAGCCTTTTTATTTTCAAGAATATCACTTTTCGGATATATCGTCTTGCACCTATCAGTGTCAAGACTTATATCTTTCATGCTTACCACTTATACGTCTATCCGAATTCATATTTGTAAAAGCGTTATTTCTTACCAAAACCGAAGTTTTAGTTTAGCATCTTCTCTTTAACTTTTGTCAATTACCCATACCGGGATATTGACAGTCCAAAATTTATTCTTTCTCGTTCTCGTTTTACGTGGGGAATCGTAACAAGTCTCCTCACCTTACACTATGGACCTGTAGGTTCCTTCACTTAACCTCGTAGGCTATTTCTTTAAGCTTTTACCTCTTTAGGGTGAGGCCCCTTTACGATCCATTTGCTTCAATTCATGATTCGTGGATCATTTTGGCCCCGTAGACCTTTACACTAATTAGTTTCCCGTAGGTTATGATGATCCCGTAGATCATCTTTCATTCGAGTCTTTATTCAAATATGTATACGTTTATATACGCATATGGCGTTAAGGCACCCCTTTTTATGTTTAGAATTATTCACTTTTACTTTTTTGGGTTTCGTTTGACATTGACCGTAGTCTAAGGCTACATTGTTTTCTTTCGAATTATCCTTCCGACTTTGTGACTTCTAACGTCAAATACACGTCGGTTTGCCCTACACTCACCGTTACCCGGTTCTTACCTATACTCCTTTATGTCCCATTACCCGGGTTCTTTTATTTTAATATTTTTAACGCCTATAACTCATTTACATAGGTTTATTAATGTTTCGCACTTTTATTTATTCGGTTCGCGCTTACTTACTTTAGCAAGTGTCATCCTTTATTAAATTCGTCTGACTTGTTCGTGTGAAAATTCATCACTTATGAATGTCAAACTTCAATCTTTGTTCGACCTGTTCAACTTTAAAATAATTGAACATGATTTATCAAAACTTCTATTTACTTCATCTTGTCGTCTTTTAGTCATGACTCAAAATCCAAGTCTTTTAACTTTCCATCCGAGTTCCCGTTTCTCGGTCTACGCATGTGTTTAAATCCTTACCCACCAACCGGGTGTTTTACCGAAGTCGTTATTATTGCAACCCTTACGGTACGCATTATGATTTCGTTTCGCTTTTATATTCCTACTTTGTTCTCAAGTTTGGCGTTTTACAAAATCGGCCCGTTAAGAGTCATATTTGCATTCTCCGGGTTCGAGTGTAAGCACACCCCTCCCAATGCATACCTTAATCGTTTTACATTAATCTTTGTCCCTTCACTCGGGCTCATCATCCCTATGTAATACGCTTCCGTCACCCGGCTGTGCGTTTACATTATTATCAAATATTTTGCTCATTTGATTCATTTGGGTACTTTTTAAGTTTGTTCCATTCACCCCGCCCTTACTACATCGGATGTAAATGTATCATATACCACTACTTACTTGGCCAGAGTAAGCGATTAACACATGACATACACGACTTTTTTGTAGTTTTCACATCACGCCCTATGTAAGTAACGCCTCTATTTAGTTTTCTTGGAAATAATATCCTGGATATGTATTTCTATTCCGGTTTTCCAAGTTTCTAATTTACATATGCAACAATCATTCTCAACTTGTTTATTGCATATTGCTATTTGTGCGATTATATTTAAAAGCGTGCACCTGGTAATGCTTGCCCCGTCGGGCGTTCCCTGCCATTAACCTTGTTCGCGGTCGTTACGCGATTTAGCCCTTGGTGAGCATGCTCCTCTTGTCATACTTCGGACCGTTCCTCTATCATATCCGTAATTTGTTCAACTCTTGTCATCTTTAAATGCAAGTGTCCTTCAATTAAGACATTTACAAAAGTTAGTAATGTCAACTTTACTAAATGCCCGTATCATAATACAAGGCTTTTCTACTATATGTGTCAACGCACGAAATTTTGTTAGCTATATCTATCATTTAATTGGGGTAACGTGTATTACACGATAACCCTATGTGTTGTTTACAACACTTTAATACGATAAACGATTAACATACATGCACTTACCGGATTTGCGATCAAGCATCGAACCGAACACCAATCTTTATTAAGAGCATAAGGTTTAAGTCCAAGCATAGTTTTCCCACCATACTTGAATCTCTTAAACCAGGGCTCTGATACCAACTTGTAACACCCTAGTTGCTATTTAACGGTTTTACATGTAAATACCAACAATTAGATGTGTAGTTAAGACTACACATACTATAAAAATATGGATTTATTAAAACTTTTACAAATCATAAGTTATTCGACATAACGTGATCAGATTCGTCGTTTAAAATTTATGACGAGGCAATGTGCAGAAGCATGTATCTTTATCGTGTTCGATTCTTCGTTGAGCTTGATCGTCTTCCGGCATCCAAAAAGTACCTACATTTCATAAACATGAAATGCTTTAGTCATACGGGGTTTAAAACGTATCTAAACGAGTCTGGGAGACAAAACTGATTAAATACATTTTTGTACAGGGTCCACCGTAAATTACGGTGGCTACCGGAATTTACGGTAGCCCCTGTTTTAAAATACTCCACCGTAAGGCAGGAGATAACTGCCGTAGCGTTTTCAGTCCCCACCGTAACTTACGGTTCCCACCGTAAGTTACGGTGGCCCCTGTATCAGATTCATCCATTTTGCCGTTTTTGACACGAAAACTTTCGTATCTTTTAATCCGCTTGTCCGTTTGACCTACCGTTTCTTCCTACGTGTTTGTAATTTGATTCTCCATCATATGGAGTTAAAATCCGACATCTGGCTTAATAAATTTTGAGACTTTTATGCCTTCGGCTTATTACCTTTTTATAGAATTTTGACCCGTTTACGCATTTATCAAACAAACATATTTGTTTGATCATTATTACACATGAACCACCTCAATTCGATGTTTTCTACCATGTTAGGTTCTAATTACGGGTTTCTTATATATTTTAACCCGTTTTCGCTCGTATGCTTATTTTGACCCGTTAAGGGTATTTAAGTATATTTTAAACATGATTCGCCTTCATTTGTATCTAGCCTTATATTTCCACATTTCTTACCAAGTAATCTTCCACCACAACTATATTTGTGGTGGATTTAATGTGGAGATCTATATATTCCGAGGTTTACCCCTCGAATTATCATTTTACGGCAAAGACTCATATAAAGTCTTTCGACCCAAACAATTTACATCTTTCACTACCTATACTCATTCTAAGCATTTATCTAATCATAAGACTCATTTCCGAACCACCTTTAAGGGTCGTTCCTTCGAATTAGCTTACAAGGACAGTTTGGTAAATTTTCATCCTTCTTTCACTACAAGGACCTTTAAATACTTGTTTGACTCAAAATCCGACCTTTTAACTATAGTTCTTGTTTGTAAACCCATGTGCTTCTAAAACATTATAATCATAACTCAATTTATTCGGCTTACCTAAAAGATAACCGAATATCTATATTTTAACCTTGTCTAACTCTTATAGAACTCCAAATTCTACATGATGAGTTGTGTTATTATACATACCTGGCTCGGATCAATATATTGACCCGTTTCAATACCTTGCTGTCACGACCCCCGACCCACCCTGGACAGAATCGAGAGTCGCGAACAGCCCAGTGGTACCGGTGATTATTTTGAAAACGTTGCAGCGGAAATTTCATCAGGACCGTGAGTTAGGAAAAATATCAGAGTTTAGAAAACACCGGATTTTATTTATTAAATAGATGGGATAAACCCATGTTTTACAATGGTAGCTTTAATAAAGATAAATTTGATTACATAAAATAATATTTCTTTATTTGATTTAATTAAAAATAAGCCACTTCTTGATGCCTTTCAGTGCCGTATCCATCTTTTACTCCAATCTACTGTAATTACCTGAAACGCGTTTTAAAAAGGTTTTGTCAGCGGGAAATACTGAGTGAATCATTCATTTTGCATAAAATGATGCATAGTTATTAATTACAACATAAGAGCGATTACAATGGCTTCTATCTTATTTTTATATGGCGTCTTGTCACAATGGTGACATGTCACAATGGTGACGATGGTCATACCACTATTAGGTCAATGAACCTAAATAGTGATGATTATCCCTAGTAGGTCAATGAACCTAACTGGGAGAAAATTAGTAATGTGCACAATACCCCACTAGCCAGTGATTCAAGATATCCACGACTTAGTCCCTGTAATTATAACTTTTGAAAATAATTTGAGGTATTGTAAAATAGTTGATAAAAAGAGAATGACTCACATTATAATCATGCAGATTCATACGGCCAAAGTTTAGTCTACAGATAAGCCTTGATATATTGCAGATTTATACAGGCAGAGCTTAGCCTATTGATTTAGCCTTTGTAACCTAGTGCACACGAACTAGGTAAGTAACTTAATACAGCAATTACGATAACTCACGAGATTAAAACCCTCACAACGAATGACAAAGTGCAATCACTTAAACATCCATCGGATTCACAACGAAAGACAGAGTATTCCCCGAGTTCGGGTGGTACTCAAACATCCTGTCGGAATCACGACTAATGACAAAGGATAGCGCTTAAACATCCATCGGATAGTTTAGATCGATCGGACATTGAATCGTAGCAGCGATCGAGTTAATACCCTGTTTGCGGCAGCACCCCGCTATACTAATTAGTGATTCGTGTGTGTTTTGAGAGTATTTGGACGATATCTCAGCGTGTATTTCGAGTTTGATCGTCGTTCAATCGCCAGAAATCAAGTCCCAATGTTCTGCTATTTATACACGATTTTAACATGGCTTACGGACCGTAAGACTCAACCCTTACGGTCCGTAAGGGACACATTTGCACTATAGGTTTGCCACGTGTGGGACTAGGCCTGCTGAGTTGATAGATTCTCGAAATTCAATTTAGACAGCGTTTTATAAGGATAATCGTCGAGTAGGAAATACCCCCCTGAGTTTTAGGGGCCCTGATTCTGATTCTGATTGTTCTGAAAATTTTAGGGATTGTGTAGGATTACTTAGGGGTCTTAACTAAGGTTTCCTAAAATATAATAATAAATAATAGTTTTGGTGAGAGTTGTTATGGTTTGGGATAAAAAGGAATAAAAAGGTTAGAAAAGAGAATAGACCCGCTTTGTAACTTTAGGGTTCAACTAGAAAGCCTCCTGGTATAAATTTTGGGTATAACTTTTGAGCTATTTAAATATATATATATATTAAGTATAGTACCCCTAAATCAACCTTGTCCCGATGTCCCGAGACAGAATCCCAATAACTTAGTCGGGCAGAACCCTGACATGTGTTATGAGGCACAGATCAATCGGAAAGGGTAGCGGTGATCGGGAGTTAAAATACTAAAAACGAAACATGACTTTATTATTTTTATTAAAGAAATGAAAGGAAAAAGAAAAAGGAATTTAGAAAAGAACGATCGAAAGATAATGAGAAAGCATAGCAAAGGAAAGTAGCAGTTGTGAAAGGCTTCCACCCCTTTGTTATTTATAGTCCAATTTGAAGGCTTGATTGGTAAGCTACTTTGATTTCTTCTAATCTGAAGATGGACACGTACAACATGCTTTCAACCTATTGGATAAATTACACTTTCCGTCCTTTATGTTTGTAGCGGGTTGCAGTGGATAGCCTTTAACTTCAATAATTACAATCATAGTCCTTTATTTGGAAAACCCATTATACTCTACGTCCTTTAGCCCTAACCTGGTTAAAATTTTCAGTTAAGTATGACATGTGCCTAGCACATGAGGGTATATTGCTAATTTTACTCATTTATTTATCTTTAATAAATTTGAACAATAAAACTTTTAACATATAACTCAATCTCTCTCTCAAGAACTACCTTCTTCTTCAGGGAACACCACCTGACCACCATAAAAGCACCAGCTACCACCACCTTTACCACCATAATCACCAGCTACCCCCTACCTCCACCACCATAACCACCAAATTACCTTTTACATCAGTTTCATACAGAAACCCAATGAGAAAGTTATCTGCGTTACACACCTCCATCGGTTCCCTCAATGATGTCGCACCCACAAACCCGTCCCGTCACCAAATATGTTTCTGTTGAGAGACGCAAGGATGTTGTTGTTGACGCATCTACAATGATGTCGGCGCCAGAGTTTCGCCGGAGTAAATCTGCTGATGTTGAGAGACGCAAGATTAGGGCTCGTAATATTCTCATCATCAATCCTCTTCGCCTGACACAATCTTGAAAGAACTGTTAAAACTTATAAAAAAGAACCAATTTTTATAAATATTTGTTCAAATTGTTTGTAGGTTTTGTTAAATTGGGTGACATATTTATGGGTTTTGTTGAATACTCATAAAAAAGATCCAATTTTTGCAAAATATTGTTGAAACTTTTGTGGGTATCGTTGAATTGCAAAATATTATTATAAGCAGAACAAGAACAAGATCTTCATTGGCCTAGAGAGATTCAGATGTGTAGATATAGATACATATCTAGAAGAGAGAGGGAAAGAGTGTAACATATGAGAGCATTCACATCCCATCATCGGCTCAACAAGATCCGAAAGCAGATGATATTGTGGCAAGAGAGGTGACATGTCTCCTTCAACCTGCATCAGATCTAAACCTCAGATCTGCGCAGAGAAATATGTTTCAGGCCTCCTTCAACCTGCCTCAGATCTAAACCTCAGATCTGCGCAACAATCTCTCCTACACTCCCACCACCTCATCGCTACCGTAATCCGCAACAACCTCTCCACTATCATCTCCGGTATCATATTTGAGCCCTAAAATCGGTTTGTATTGAAGCTCCAGCGAGATGCTTGGTGTGAGGGTCGAGAAGATGCAGTCGGTGGCGGTGTTGTGGCTCGATTTGATGGCGGCGGCTGGGATATGGTGGTGGTGGTGATAAAGGTTGGTTGAGGAGGGAGAGGTGGGGTTGAAGACAGGAAGAAGATGACCACATATGGATTTATGTGCATACATTTATATTTTTTAATCTTTTTTTTAATATATGGGTAAAATTACCAATCTGCCCTCATGTGCAAGGCACATGATTAGACTTAACTGAAAAATTTAACCTTGTTACTACTAAAGGACGAAAAGTGTACTGAGTTTTTTAAATAAAGGACCGTGGCTGTAATTATTGAAGTTAAAGGTCATTCACTGCAACCCGCTACAAACATAAAGGACGAAAAGTGTAATTTATCCCAACCTATTTCTTATATGTGTATAAGTAGTGTTCTATTTTGATTGGATTTTATTATTTTATTTATTATTATTTTATTTATTATTATTTTATTTTTGATGTTACACGTACACATGTTCCACCATTTCAAAGATTATTATATTATTTATATATATTATAATTAACTTAACTGCTTTACTTATTTGGCGCGTATAACTTTTAAAATATAACGTTTTATAAAATAATAAATATGTTATTAGAACGAGAATATTTTTGTCTACATTTGAGTCTAAGTTTCATAAAAATTAGAGTAGGTTCCAAATACAATGTATTTTTATAATTATTATATGGTTCCTAGGCCCGTCTAGGAATTTCATATTTCTAATAGTCAACTTACCCGTAGACTACCCGTCTAATAATATAAGTTTTTATATACTTTTATTTTATTAGAAAGGTCAACCATATACAAGCCAATTAATTAGTATAATATTTCAACCAAAAATAGTGTTTAAAACTATTTGGTTTGAATATTTATATTAAAAATAAACTAGTTACTAGTGGTAAATAAATTTAACCAACTTATAATTCTTATATGATAAAAATGGGAATGTTACACTTGCCTTAGTGGCTGCTAAATGATAGCGCTGTAAACATCCATGTGCTATTTATTCCCTAAAATCATACAACTCGACAACCCATTAGTCGATATTGTCAAGGGTGATAATTTCACCTTTTGACCCATTTGGTCTAAATGACCAATTATATTAGCGAGATGACACTTATTACCACCTCGTATATATGACTCGCTCCGATTTACACCGTGCGGTCACTTTACTTATAATTCCATTTCTTAAAACTTTTTGGCCTGCTATGGCTTACGTCATAATTGTCTTTTTCGTAACACGACAAAAGGATATTCTAAAATATATGACTAGTGTAAGATATACTTACCTTGCATCCGAATTACGCTTTTCCTTCATACTTGCTTCGTTTGACCCGCTTCCTTTCCAAGCCTCCACCTAGCTTGTCAAGCGTCAAACTATCATCATAATTCGTAAGACGGTTAGATTAGTCATCATTAATTATGACTATTCCATCTTACGGGTTTTACATCAAAATTCACCATTTGATTTCATTTTGGTCAGTTTGACTTTTAAAGGTCAAACTGCCTATTAACATAAGTGATTATATTATAACCTCGACAATTCATTTAAGCACTTTGTCAAGTATCCGATAGGCATTATTCTTACGCCACCGTTTTAACTACTTTTCAAGTCTAAGTTCATGCTATTATTAACACCAATTTAACTTAGCTCTTGATTATCAAAGTTAATTATTCATTTGTTAAGCAAAAACTAAAGGTTTCTATCTACATGTAAAAACCCGTTTCATCATAGCATTAGACATTTATCCGAACATTTAATATAATCAACTTCTACAAATTAATTAGTAGACATCATGATTCCAAACACCTATTTATATAAACAAAAAACACTAATTTCATCATAATATACAAAAACCCATTTCAAGTCACATATGAGCATTCACTCGAACTTATAAATTGTTCAAGTATTTTGCTCCAACTATCAAATATGATGATTCTAAGCACATGCATATCTTCATCTTCACTATTTAGTCAAAACCCACTTGGCTCATACTTGGTTAATTGACTAATCACTAGTTTATGGTACAATTTTACAAGTTTGCATCTAGGGTTTGTTTCTAGACATAGATTCAACCCAATATCACTCATATACACAACATTCATTCTAGAATTTCGTTTATGCGTGTACATCCAAATTTCAAGATATCACCAAATGATGAAATTCAACATACCTTATGATCTCCTAGCTTGGGTGATCACGAATTTAGTTAAAGCCCCAATTTCCAACTCGATTTCCCTTGGATTTTGATGGATTTTAGTGAGTTTAGGGTTTTGAGAAGAACCCTTCTCCTGGCTCTGTGAAATCATCGACCAAACACACACATATGTGTGTGTTTTGGTGTTTATTTGTTTTAATTGAAAACATCTTTCCCTTTTGCCTCTTTTAGTCCCTCTAGTTCCATAGTTTATAAAAGGGTTATCTATTTCATGTTTCTTTTATTGTTTTTACAACACTTAACTAACTAGGTTGATATTCCTAGTTACTTAGTGGGTTCGGGGAAGTCATAAATCGTTTTATTTTTAAATCCCGTTAACTCGGGCCTCTTATTATCTTTATTTCCTCAAAAGCTTTTATTCACTTTTTATTTAATATTAGGTTTATCTATTAAATTCCTAATATTCACCGGGTTTACTTTTACCACTAACGGTATTTTACCCATTCATTATTATTAACATGGTTTAATTACCAATCCCAATTTCGGGGTGTTACATCTAACATATTGTTGCGTATTTTATAGTATTTTTGACGTATTTGAGCGTATTCTATCGTATTTTAGCTTATTTTAACCTATTTTAGGGTATTTTTACGTATTTTGGCATATTTTAACGTATTTTCATGTCTTTTTTCATAATATGATGTATATTAACATATTGCAGTGTATTTTAGCATATTTTCATGTATTTTATCGTATTTTTGCGTATTTTAGAGTTATGTTTCATAATTTAGAGTTTGTTTTCGTATTTTAGAGTATTTTAGCGTATGTTGAAGGATAACGCAAACAAGTCCTCCACAGTTTGTTATTCAGATCTCTATTCGGTCATCTTTCCAAACTACAACACACGATAAGTTTAAACTTTATAGTGTGTGATTTGACCAGGAAAGGATTGGAGGTGATTTATACTTTTAATAGTGTGTGATTTGACCAAGAAATGAAACCCTAACATTCCTTGAGTGAGAATGTGTGTAGACTGAAACATCTTGACACGATATAATTGCAAGACTGTTTGCCGGGCTTCCAATGCTCACACAGGGTGATAAACAACGCTGATATGAACACATAGCAACTGATTCAGATTTAAACAATGCACGCCTCAATTTATATTTTTTACTCTTTTCTTCGATTTCAACCAATCTTTTCAATAATAAGTACGCAACAAATCTTTGTGTAGTCATTCGGAATGTTTCGAATCATCACAGAAGACGAAACTTCAGCAACCATTTTTCCTTTTCCTTCAATTTCGAGAACATTCTCCGTAACATGAAGACGTGTCGGGTTCTTCTGCTAGTGGTTTCTGTAACCAATTAGGAACCACATATTTGCTTCAAGATTTATGTATCTGAATCAGGTTCTCAAACAAACACTACTAAAGATGAGTTGGTATTGAACCAAGAATATAAAGATCACGGTGCAAAGAGACCACCTTGTTAATTTTAATGAAGCAATGAAGATTGAATGTGCAAACCGCAACCGTTTTTACTACGGAAACGGTGGCTATGAGAAATACAAACCGCAATCGTTTGTGCGTATGGGAAACACAAGTTTTCTTTTTGAGCTTGATGGATGTCCATTATCTCAACGCTTCTCCTTACATTACTGATCTGGAATTGGAGAACCGTTGTGTATTTGCTTACTGATCTGGAATTGGAGAACCGTTGTGTATCTGAATCAGTTTCTCAAACAAACACTACTAAAGTTGAGTTGGTATTGAACCAAGAATATGAAGATCACTGTGCAGACACGTGGGAAGAAAGTCATTGGGCTGCCGCAGATGAAGTCAAATGTGATCAAACTTGGACATCAGACGTAAATCTTGAAGCAAATATGTGGTTCCCAATTTGCGGAACATAATCCTAGATTGTCTAAAGAAGCGATTTTATCATGTGTCATATGGTAACAAGAGTACGTTGTTCCAAGATCAATTCCAATTGCAGTTTTTTCAACTCTCCTGGCCATTTTCAAACAAGCGGTTGTATGATGGGACCCTTGATTTGAAACACATAATGTGCGTTGATTGGATTGTAGATATTCATTGCGTGCATTCATATTGTTGAGACAACAACGGATAATAAACGAATTGTTGGACTTCTTGCTCTAAAGGCAGCTGATGAATCCGGAGCTGTTATCTCGGTTGTTCAGTACTTTCGTTATAAATACAATGTTCATCTTCGTTGTCCTTTGCTTTCTGCAATTCAAGCAGGCACGGATGCTAAACGTACTGTTATTACATCTGAGACGATTCATGTGAGTCCTATGAAGCAAGTGTCTGTGTATTCAATTGAGAGGAATCATTGCATTACATTCCCGTTGAAAAACAAAATTGATAAATTTAGGGAAAATGGGGTTGAAAGATGATAACCCAATAGTGAAGGATCTCGTTCTACAACTTCGATAAATTCAGGAGTATTCTCAAATAATGTTTCCTAGATGTTTGAAGACCAATAAATGTCCAAAGTGTTGCTTCTTCGTTCGCGTGACGGAAAGCTACCGCGTGACAGGAAGCTACCATGCAAAATTAAAAAATTAAATGAACACCTTCAATACGCATCGTATAGACCTATACGATACGTATTACTTTTTTATAAGGGGACATTGTCAGCCTTTGACTGACATAGAAGTTTGAACCCGCCTCAATACGCATCGTATAGGCCTATACGATGCGTATTAGGGGTGTCGATTTAATTCCCCAAAGTGTGCCAATAATACGACCCTCTGAATATACACAAGAACTATTCATATAAAATGTATTTTCGTGTTTCAAAATGCTCTAAAAAAATTTTGAAAATGTTTTTTTCTTAAATTTGTGACTGATAGATTTGATTGATTGATTGACTAATTCATGTTACAACAAAGGTTGAATATTGCATGAGTTTTCATTCGATTGATATCGACATAATATAAAAAGTGTAAACCGTAATTTGTGTCTTTAAAGAAAAAGCTCGATGTTAAGTTGTGTCCCCATTTTAAAAACTTTGTTTGTTGAGTCTCTAATCATGTAAAAGCGCTACGATTTAATGTCAGCCAACCAGTGAACATTAAGATTATTAAAAATACAATTCTCAAAGAACATGGTGCTTGATAAGAATAAACAAATAATTAAGCTTATTTTTTAAGCTTATTTGCTCTTACGGAAAATTTAATAACTTAATTGTAAATCCAATTACACTCAGAGCATCCACAACGTTAAGGTTGGTTCAAATCCAGACTAAGCTAGTCACCTACTTTTCATTTTATATAAACTATTGATAATCTATATTATCTATTTTTAATTTATTTAATTAATTATTTTGTTTATTTATTTTATTAAAATAAAAAAAATAAAATTCATAACAAGATAGTTTATTTATTATTTGTTTTATATTGTTTTTTTTTAATTCGTTATCTAGTATCTTTTTAATAACAAATTCAAATAAAATAGTAGAAAAATATTTGATTCTTACAACTCTTTTTAAAACAACCAATTTTGCAATGACTAGTTTTTTAAACAACTACTTTTGCAACGGCTAGTTTTTACTAGCTATATGTAACACCCGTTCTTATAAATCAAGGTTTAACGTATATTTTGCGAAAATAATCATGTACTTAATGATTACATATACATCGGAAATACGGGTTTGTTAAAAACTTTTACAATTTAAGTGATATACATAATGTGATTTAATTCGCCGTTTAGAATAACGACAAAACAACGTTGCGGAAGCTTTGTTTAACGTGTGTTCGGTTCTTGCTCGATGCTTGATCTTCATTCCGGAACTCTCGACATTCACCTGTGATCAAAACCAACTTAAAGGTCAGTTTTGATAATTAAATAACTAATACAATGAGGAAATTAGGAAAATCCAACATTGATATCTTGATCCCAAAACAGAAACTCAATTCTGACCTCCACCGTAACTTACGGTGGCACCGTAAGTTACGGTGGCCTCTGTGTTAACATTTCCCTACCGTACTTCAGTAGGCTAGCACCGTAACCAAATCAGCTCCACCGTAACTTACGGTGGCACCGTAAGTTACGGTGGCCCCTGCATCAATCCTTTCCTTTTTGCCCTTTATGACACGAAAACTTTCGTATCTTTCAATCCGCTTGTCCGTTTAACCTACCGTTTCTTCCTACGTGTTTGTAATTTGATTCTCCATCATATGGAGTTAAAATCCAACATCCAACATAAATAAATTTTGAGACTTTCAAGCCTTCGACTCGTTACCTTTTTATCGAATTTTACCCATTTATGCATTTCATCAAACAAACATATTCGTTTGATTCCTATATCACCTACACTTCTACAAATTAATGTTATCTACCATTTTAGGTTCTAATCACAGGTTTATTACACAATTTAAACCCATTTTCGCTCGTATGCTTATTTTGACCCGTTAAGGGTATTTTAAGCACATTAAAGCTTGAAATCGCTTTCATTCCCTTCTAGCATTGTGGTTCTACATTTCTTATCTAGTAACCTCCCACTACAACTATATATGTATTGGGTTTAATGTGGATATCTATATGTTCCGAGTTTTACCCCTCGGATTACTATTTTACGGCAAAGACTCATGTAAAGCCCTTTGACCCAAAAATTTATGTTTTTCACTATCTAACTTATCCTAAGCATTTATATAATCATAAAACTTATTTCCGAACCATCTTTAAGGGTCGTTCGTCCGAATTAGCTTACAAGGGCAATTTGGTCAATCTTCATCCTTCTTTAACTACAAGGGTCCTTTAAATACTTGATTGACCCAAAAACCAACCCTTTTAACTATAATCTTATTTATAAACCCATTTGCTTCTAAAACACCATGAACATAATTCAATTTATTCGGTTTACCTTAAAGATAACCGAATATCTACACTTTAACATTGTCTAACTCTTATAGAACTCCAAATTCTACATAATGAGTTGTGTTATTATACATACCTGGCTCGGATCAATATATTGACCCGTTTCAATACCTTGTCTTAGTAACCGCTAAGCAATAGCGATGTACTTATCCATTTGCTATTTATTCCTATAACATGTAACTCGACAAACCATTAGACAATATTGTCAAAGGGTGATAATTTCACCTTTTGACCCGTTTATTTACCTAGTGATCTTCATCACTTCAAGTAAATGCCAATTTCATGTATTATGCTAATTTAAAGTCTACTAGCGAAATTACGAAATCAAGCATAATGTAACGGAACCGTAGTTACGTACCTTAAGAGCGTTCCTTTCAAGCGCGTGTCCGCTCCGGCTTGTCCGCTTGAAGTCTCGGCTCTTTTGCCTATAGGGTTCAATCAACACTTCGTTTAGAACTCTATTCATGTCTTATAACGCATAATTCATCTTATCATTCAAATATGCGTTTCCTTCGAAATCACCATATCTAGCTTTCTCTTAGGCATTTCAACAAACACCTAAAAGGCATAATTTTACTAAATCAACAATCAAGTTCATGACTACTTATTTAGCCAAGATTTTAACATCTTTTACAAGTAAATCATCGAATTTTATAGTTCAACATCAAGATTAACTTTATAGAGTTCAAATAACACTAGTTTACTAATCATGATTCTAGTGTTCATCATGTTTTTGCAAAACCCACTAAACACACATAATGGATGATCATGAATTTCATAGTTTAAGCACTAATTCGACCAACTAAGGTCTAGGGTTTACCCCTAGACATGATTTCATCCCAAATTTATCCAAACAACGATCATGCAAGCTTAAATTTCGATTCTCATGTGTTCATCTAAGATTCGAGATGGGATCAAACCATGAAATTTTACATACCTTATGATCCCTTCACTGAGGTGATCACTATTTCGTGCTTGGATTTCGATTTGGGCTTGATTTGCCTCTTCAATCTGGAGAATTTTTGAGTTTTAGGGTTGGAACTTGAGAGCTCTTTTGGCTCTGGTAAAAATCGCAGGAACATACACACACGTATGTGTGTTTTGTTTATTTATTTGTTTAACCAAAACTTCATTTCATTTATCCATGTTTAGTCCCTCCACTTTACACAAGTTATTTAAAGGGTGTTTTAATCATGTTTGTTCTATTGTGTCAAGACACAAACTAACTAGGTTATTTATTCCTAGTTATTATAAATTCTTGTTTATTTAAGAATCCTAATAATCACCGGGTTACTTTTACCACTAAAGGTAAATTACCCGTCTTTTAGTATAAACGTGGTTTGATTACCAAACCCTTTTTCGGGGTGTTACACTATAAATTCAATTCATATTTCAAGCAACATGTGCATTTTTCAACTGATAATTCACTACAAAGATTCATAAAATATAGCAAGAAACCCTTAGGCCGAAGAAGAAAAGATGGCCCTGGTCAACTCTTGGATGGACTTATGCGACAACAGACGAGGAGCCAAGTCAATTAGATAAACCTTATTTGAAGGATTCCGTCAACGTGTAGGAGAAAACAATCACTCTTCGTATGCCACTTTGTCAAGGTTTCATGTTCTATTCAGGGAGGTTCGCACATTTCATGCATTCTTCGACCACATGATGGCTCAAGGTGACGGCATAACAAATGCACAAGTGATTGCCCGAGCTGCCCGTTGTGAATACGAAAACATACACAATACAACACTCAACATTTTTTCACATGACTGCCAAGCAATAAATAAGAAACCATCCCCGTATGAAACCTGCTCCCCCTCCGGAAGCCGACTTCGGCGATTCAGAGGTTGATGATTAGGTTTAGTTATCTTGTGTGTTTAGGTTTAATTATGCCGTTTGTGTAATGTTTTTAATTTTAATAAATTTGTTTTTTTAGTTTGTATTATTTTTATTTTATATATTTATTTTTAAAAATTTATGTTATTTTAGGTTATATTTTATTGAAATTAAACAATTATATAAGTTTTTTTTTATTTATTTAAATCAAGAGGGTCCACCCATTCCCCTCGTCCGCTCTACCAGAACAACACTCTAGTGGACTAGCCTTGTCACCCTCCTCCAATGCCCCTCCTCGTCCGTCCTATCGGTTCGAAATCTAGACCACATCCCCGGACTCGGCGATGTGGATGCCTTCAATATGACATAAAACAATCTCAAACTATATATCAGTAAAGTGGGTTTAAACGTATTTATATGTTTTTAATAGAAAAAAAAAACCCACCCCCTTTTGAGCCCCACTGACCGGCTCAATAGTCAAGAATAATGACATGTACCTGTCTCGTTTTGAAATTTTTATATACAGCGAACAAGACAACTATTGTACTAAAATTTCAGATCACAATACACCGAACAACAACACAAGTGATAGAATATTGTACTAAAATTTCAGATCATTGATAGTTACTAAACGGAACAGGAGGGAATATTACTATCATTCAGTTCGATCTCAAGGAATATTTTTAGGATGATCCTTCAAGTGTTTAACTTCATCTGAAACAAAAAGAAACCATTTTCATTTACTCGGACATGTTTAATGCATAATGATTTTAAGTAAAAAAATTCAAAATCATAATACACTTTTATGCAGTGTTTGAAATCTACACCGAGAGTTAGAAAGGAGAGTAGGCGTTACGGTTACATAACCATTTTTGTATCACAACTACAACCTTATCCAGTTATTCCTACCTATAGTTATAAAGCTATTACTAGGGTATGGGGTGAGATGTAAGCACACCTTACCTTTATCTTATATCTTAAGGGATACATAGGTTGCTTCCTGCGAGACCCACCGACTCCAGGGGTGGACCTACCCTATAGTGTAGGTGGGCGGCCGCACCCCTTGAAAAAAAAACTTGAGATATTTTCCGCGAAAAATCCCGACCGCACCCCTTGGAAATTTTCGTCCGCACCCCTTAGAAAAAAAATGTTAGGAATTTATATAAAAAAAATTGTGAACACGGATTGAAACCCGACCTAATTATGTAAACAAGTTAGCCCACTAACTCCTTTAATAAAACTTGAATTCATTCTATCAAGCCCAATAAGTTAATCAAAATTAAGCCCAACCCAAATACATCTTTAATTAAACAAAATCAGTCCAGTTTACAAAAAAAAAAAAAAAAAAAAAACCAATCAACTGCCAGCTTTGTGCGACTCCCACCCTCCCTCTGCCTCAACTCACTGCCAGCGACCTGCAACACTCCCACCCCGATGGCGACTGCAAAATTCCGTCCACGAACAACGTATTTCCGGCCACGAACTGATACATGTTTTGTTTTGTTTTTTTTTTTTTTTGTTGTTGTTATTTTAATGTTTATGTGATTTTGTTTAAGACTCATGAGATAATATGATGAGTTAAAAATGTTTAAACTTTTATGTGTTTTTAGGTAATTTGGGGTTGTTCTAGTCTTTATAGGATGAGTTTGTTATCTCTTAATCTCTTAGTAATTATATGATTCTAGTATAGGATTTGAAAAGTTGAAATTCAAAACTTTTATGTGTTTTAAGGTAGTTTTTATGTTTTTTTTTTTTTTTTTTTGATGATTTTAGTTGATATTATAGGAGAAAAAGGGTAATAAAATTCTTAAATAAGTTTGAAATTTCGTGTGTTTTGACGTTGTTTATGGTTGTTTAGATTATTTTTAGGGCGATTATACACGATTTCTAGGGCTTGAATAGTTGAAAATTAAAATTGAAACATTATTTTATGGAGTGATGAACTTATGGATCCAAAAATGATGATTAAAATTGTAACATTATGTTTTGGATAGATTTCAAAAAATGAAAACCCGTGGGGCGACGTTTTAATTATGTTTGACGTGTTTTTTGTGATTATATAAATTTAGTTTGTTGTTCTTTCGTTTTACATGACCCGACCCGATACGAACCGATTTTTTTACTTATATACCTAAGGGCCTAAAATTTTCCGCACCCCATGAAAAAATTCTGGGTCCGCCACTGACCGACTCCAAAGAAAAATCAAGATATAAGAGTCATAACAGTATACATATGCAACATCTACACAAAAAAAGCAGAAAAACATACGTGGTTTAAAATCACACCCACTACAAAAGCTAAAACTCCTAAGACAAGAAAGCTCTCCTATAAATCTTTAACCTAAATTCTATGTCTCTACAAACTCAAACTCCTATCCTTAACCATCACCTCCTAGAGGTGTAAGTCTAATAAATTCTTTCTAACTTGCTCTTCCTAAGTTAATTTCGGCCTACCTCTACGCCTCCTCTCTTCCACGATGAGAGTTTCTACTGATCTAACCGTAGATGTCACTTGTCTCCTCCTTACATGCCCAAACCATCTCAACCTCTCGTCCCTTATCGCATCTGAAATACTAGTCACTCCCAATCTTTTCCTAAAAACCTCATTTCTTATCCTATACAACATAGTGTGCCCACACATCCACATCTTTGTTGCCTCCAGCTTACGCACTTGTGTCTTCTTGATGGCTCAGCAATCTGTACCATATAATATAGCAAATCTAACTCCAATCCTATAAAATTTCCCCTTTAATTTAGCTGGGAATCTCTTGTCGCACAATACACCAGAAGCTGCCCCCTACATACATCATCCAGCCTGAATGCAATGGCTATGTCACTATCTGTCTCCCCATCATTTTGTACAAAGAATCCTATGTACTTGAATTTAATTACCTTCGAAACCACTTGCCCCTTAATGGTGATCTGAATGTCCTAATCATCACCTACACCGCTAAAATCGCAGTCTTAACACAACTAATCCTTAGACCATTACCCTCTAAAGTTGCATGCCACTTCTCTAACCTTGCATTCAGACTTTGTTTACTCTCTGTCACTAACACAATATCATCCGCAAAAAGCAAACACCATATAAATATTTTGTATCACAACTAAAACAAAAGATATACATGTTTATACTATGTGATCCTATTGAACAATCCTCTCCATTTACAATGCATGTAAACTCAATACAGAGTCTCCATTTACAAAGCATGTAAACTCAATAAAGAGTGATACCTACTAATATATATTGATTGTTTATAGCATATAATTATGTGTAATGGAATGTGATCAAATAAAAAGTTTATTTTGTCTAAGTAGAATGAAAAAGAATCTTAATATTTCATTTTTCAAATCAATGGTTAAAATGAAAATGTAGAAAAATCTTTTAGAAAATCTTATTTATTGACTCTCTCTTCACATGCATGTTCCACCATCATTTTCAATAGTTTATAACTTTTTTATACGACATTATTTTTTCATAAAAAATTCACCTTAAAATCAAACGTCTTTTTATCTTTAATTTTAGTACCCTATTGTTATACAAAATATGACAACTAAAAAAACCCAAAAAATGTGTTTTATTTCTTTGTTATATAGCATTTTTATGCTAGATTTTTGTACTACACTGTGCTGAATTTTTTTGTCTTAATACTTTTGCTAAATTTTTTGTGATGGATTTTTTGTACTATATTTTTTTGTGCTGATTTTTTTTGTGCTATATTTTTTGTACTAGAAGACCATCGTTTGGGGATCACCTTTTTTTGGTTATGCACTTTCTCTTAAGAAGTTGATGACATTTGTTTAGATATTATATTTAGCATTTGGCACTCAATAAATAACAAAAAAATAAATAGGAACTGAAACACACAAGACATAATAATGAAATTCATACTTTTATTTATTACGGTTCGAGTTCGTGTTACAATGAGTTATTATAGATCAAGCGTCCAACCGAGATCCTTATAAAATTAACATTTTTAAATCTCGAATATATTTACGTTAATTAAATTATTACAAGACAAATTATAAATAATAAGTTATAAACGTTCCTCTTTATATTTATTACGGTTTGAATCCGATTTCAAAACAGGTTACTTAGGCAAAACCCATATTTTAGTGGATCATTCCTAGTAAGAAACAAATCACATGTGAAAGCAGAGTGGTAATTTGTAAAATTTGTTAGAAAAAAATTATGCGGAATCATTTTTACGTAGTTTGACCAATTATGCCGACGTTGATAAAATAATAAAAAGAATTTAAAAGTTGTATTTTAATTTTTGTAAAAAATAGTAATATTTCTGCTGATTGTTTTATACTAGTTGATGCCAGAGGTGTACAAATCGGTTTTTTTTGAAAACCGGTTATGGTTATTAACAGGACCGGTTTTTTTCGTTCAAAACAAAAACCGGTTTTTTTAATAACCGGTTGCGGTTACTAACCGGTTTTTTAAGTCCAAAACAGTAACCGGTGTAACCGGTTTGGACTAACCGGTGTAACCGGTTAGGACCGGTTTTTAACCGGTTTTCTTAAAACCGGTTTCGGTTATTAACCGGTTTTTCGGATCAATAATAGTAACCGGTCACCAACCGGCGGTTCGGTTATAAAAAAACCGGTTTCGGTTTTTTTTTCGGTTTCAGTTCTAAAACCGGTTTTTTTGTACACCTCTAGTTGATGCCCCGCCCGCGTTGCGGGGCGATGGCCGAATAATTCTCAGTCAATTAAAAAAACACTATTATAGTTTTGTTAGGAAAAAAAAACTAAAACGATGACAAGACCGTAGTTCTGAGCTCAGGGCAAAATTGTAGTTTGTCAAGATTAATGAGCGAGTGTTAGGCAGCTCCTTCACATGGAAAAAATTAAATCCAGTCAACCAATTAAAAAAACATACTTATAGTTTTGCTAAAAAAACTAAAACGATAGCAATACTGTAATTTGAACTGAGGGCAAAGTTGTATTTGTTGAGTTGGGTAAAATCGTAATTTGCCAAAAGTTAAAGTGATGGCAAGACTATAAATTTGAACCAGAGACAAAATCGTAATATAACTTTGCACTAAGGACAAAATCGTAATTTAAAGCTGGGGACAAAACTATATTTTTAATTTGAACTGGGGCAAAATCAAAATTTTGAACTGAGGACAAAATCGTAATTTTGAATCGGGGGGCAAAAGCATACTTTTATTTTGAACCGGGCAAAAACATAATTTTAAACTGAAGGCGAAATCATAATTTTTGAAACGGGGTGAAAATGCAAAACTGTCATTTTTAGTTTGGGGCAAAAGAAAATATTTATTTTGAACTGGGGCAAAAATTGTAATTGTAGTTGTAATATGGGGATAAAATCATAATTTTGAACCGATGGCAAAATCGTAATTTTGAGTGAGGGACAAAAACATAATTTTATTTTGAAGTGGGGGCAAAAACGTAATTTTATTTTAAATTAAGGACGAAACCGTAATTTTAAAATGAATATAAAATAATAAAACGGCTGGTCTAATAGGGAAGTGCCACGCAGCTGCGTGACACTATTCCCCTATCTTGGTTTTGTATATGTGGGAAATGTGCCGATAATATTATACTACTACTTATACTACTTAAAAGACTAAGTCACCGAAGATAATTTCTAATTACATTATTTCTGCTTCAGGATTTAAAACAAAGTAAAGGGGTAGATGGAATGGGTAAGCGTTTGCCTATTAAATAGCCATCAAACAATATAAATGGGCTCTAAAAAAATTTACAAAACCTTTTGTACTATTCATGAAGCTATGCGAATCGCAGTTGTATAGTATTATAAGCAGGGTGATGGAGTAGTCTCAACAAATGGCACTCAAGAAAAGGAATCTAGAAGGTATGACTAACATATTTATTTATTCTTATATAAAGAAAGACTATATAATTAAATAAGTTATTTGGAAACATGATATAATTAACATATTAGTTGTAATATAATATTTATTGGGTTGATTTAGACGGCTAAATATTGTAACTTAATCTAGATTGCCTGCTATACATTGTGTAGGTCGTGACACGAGCAAAACTCTGGTAATTCAATGTCACGAAGCAACTTGAAAATTATTTGATATACCCTCTAAGATCTCCACGTACTTTCCCTATCTTACATTTCACAATAATCAATACATGTGGTATACTAATATATATATTAGTGCACAAACACATGAATTCATGTTATAAACACTATCTAGCTAGGCGCTCATCGAAAGAAAAGGAGACGATACGAGAAAGATGATTGCTTAACTAGCTTTACTCGATGATTTTGTGTTCACTTTAAGACCGTATCTTTTAGTTTTGTTCCGACAACGGTTTAAGCAAAATTTTCTGATACAAATACTCAATTAGTCATCTAATTCATCTTCTAGAAACCAAAATCATGTATGTCAAACTCGTTGATCTTGATTTTCCACTCGTCTACCATGATCAATGATTAAACTGAATCGAGCCTACGCTTTGATACCACTTGTTATGATAGCATCACAACAAACCGGGTTACTTTTGAATCATTCAAAGGCGTTGCTCACTACTTCAGAAACCTGAACTTGTTTTGATCAACTGCTATAGATCGAACCAAACACAACAAGCACAAGTTAATTGTTGGTGATGTCCTGATGACCTGCTGTGGTGATCGGCTATTGATATTAATTGATTTCTGATGATGGGTCGACGCAAAAACAGGACAGAAACAACTCACATATCACTCAAATATAATCTCATCAAAACGTAAATTAACAAACACAACCACCTAAAACATTACGTGGTTCGGTTTAAACTATGATATTGCTCGTAGTACTTGGATTATGGTTGGTCGGTCGATACATGTGAATTTCCCGATTTCAATTAATTCGAGGGAGTTGTTGGAAATGATAGATGCGGTTGCGATGATCAAATCTAAAAGAGGTGGTTAATATAAAAATATATATATATAAATATGTGTAGTTATGATCATCATTATCACTTATATTATAGAGTTAATTACATAGTTAGTCCCTGTGGTTTGCACAAAATAACAAACTTAGGTACTAATAGTTTAAAATCACCTTCTAGGGTATTAACTTTTCATTTTGTAACGTTTGGAGGTATTAACTTCTAAGGTAAAAACATAGGTAGTCCCTGTGGTTTGCACAAAATAACATACTTAGGTACTAACAAAATGTGATTT
Source organism: Helianthus tuberosus (assembly GCA_030545235.1). Lineage (NCBI taxonomy): Eukaryota > Viridiplantae > Streptophyta > Magnoliopsida > Asterales > Asteraceae > Helianthus > Helianthus tuberosus. The sequence goes on from CM060366.1 coordinate 51,741,809, forward strand.
TAAGCCTACAAATAAGCTTAATACCCTCAAACGTTACAAAATGAAAAGTTAATACCCTAGAATGTTATCAGAAACTATTAGTACCTAAACTTGTTATTTTGTGCAAACCACAGGGACTAACTATGTAATTAACTCTATATTATATAAGGAAATGTTCATTTGAGAAGAAATTTAATGTGAGAATAAAAAGAAGAAATGGCATAATGGTAAAACATTAAATAGTTTATAACTTCTTCCATTAATTATGTTATCTCTCATTAATAAAGCAAAAAACATTTTATCCTACATATTTCAAAATTTATCTTACATATATCTTACACTTACCGAAAATTACCCTACGCATATCTAAATTTATCTTACACATTTAAGAATTTATCCTACACATACTAAAATTTATCCTACACATGTCGAAAATTGTCCTTCACCCTAAATTAGTTTATCTTGAAAGAGTATATTTTAAAGTGAGTTACAAATTTTATTAGTTAGCTAATTAATTACAACTAGGATTACGACCCGCCGCAATGCGGCGGGGATTCTTTAGTTATATACTAAGTCGGTCTAGGACCCGCACATTATGTTAACCTTGTCAAACGGGGAAAAATAGACGATGTAAAACGTTCTCCCACACACGCATGTTGTTAAACGTGTCAAACGGGGAAAAATAGACGATGTAAAAACGTTCACCCACACACGCACGTTGCGTCGTGTTAACTCGCAAAATTTAGAACGAAACGTAAAAACATTAAGCGAAAGACGCACGCTGTGATGTGTTATGTCACAAAATTTAGAACCAAGCATAAAGCGCAAAATTTGTGGAAAATGAAAACTATAAAGGAACAAAGTTGAAAGTAAAAAAAGTTATGAAGATAGATTGCAAAAGATAAAAAGTTTTGGGTTAAAAGTAATTTATGAAATACTTTTGGGTGAAAAGTAAAAAAAAATCATTTTTTTTTTGGAAAACCCCTAAAGCCAACGTTACGACAACCATATGCATAACCATTTTTTCTTTGAAAAACCCACAAAGCACACCCCGCGTTGCAGCGGGGCGTAAAACGGTGTCAAATAGTACTAATGTCACACAACCGTCATCGACCACCAACACTGACTTGACCTAGGATATGCGTGTTGCGATGAACCTGTCAAACATGGAAAAATAGAGGCAAAAACGTTGAACCACACATGCACGTTGTGTCGTATTAACTCGAAAAATTTAGAACTATACGTAAAACGGAAATTTGCGAAAGATGAAAAGTATAAGTGACAAAAGTTGTGAAGTTAAATTGCAAATAATGAAAAGTTTTGGGTTAAAGTTAAAAAAACAAATTATGTAGGGTTAAAATTGTAAAAGATACAAACCTTTGGGTTAAAACTAAAAATTCAAGTTTTTTTTTGAATAATGTGCAAAGCATAATGTACAAGTCCTTATGCATAGAAAACTTGCTAATTTATATAGGTTTTAATTAGAAAATTACCTATATACCCTTATTAATAACATAAATACACATATTAAATGAAGTAAATTTGAGCATTTCAATTGGTTTAAAACTTATTCTTTTTATTCTTACAAAAATTTTCTTCTCATTTGAACCTCCCACTATTATATAATAGACCAAAATATAATTTATTTCTTATTAGATTAGTTGGCAATTGTTTGATGGACATAAATACCCTTATTAACTAATCAAAGGGTTTCCCCTTGGGTGTATTTAAGAAGAGATAACTAGAGAGATAAAGGTAACACAATAATATTAACATCAACACAATCAAAATGATCTCTCTCTCTATCTCTCTCAAATTTGTGTTCTTTAGAGCACATAAGTTCTATCAGAAACTATATACCCTAAACGGGAGCTTGACCAAGCTAACGAGATGTCATCTACTTCCCCCTCTGTTGCGAATACTAGACTTTATGTGTAACATATATTAATCTTTTATCATGTTTTCCATACAATTATTACAAAACTGATCAACAGTTAATGTCATTGTTGTGACTACATTGTGGGTGTTGTGGAGATATAAGAACTTATTGGTTTTCAACAAGGATGATCAATTCAAAGATACGATTTTTGATTTCGTTTTTTACGGTACCTTTCTTTATATGGTTTGTCAATAGGAATAGGAAATGTAATATTAGCTGGGTAGTTTAGTTACAAAACCCAGTCATGGCTTTCTAACTGTTTGGTTTTTCAGCTAGTTTCTTGCTAGTCATAGTTTATAAATTTCAACCGTTTCAAAAACATATATGTCACACCCAGATTTCCATTGGTCCCCGTTGGGTAGTGTTTAAGTGTGACGATTGAATAACACTATCACAATTTTATATGCAGCGGAAGTATTGAATAAAAATATTTAATTAATAAAAGCTTGAATATATATAAAAGTCTATACAAGCGTTCGAGTATATGCCCACATCGGGATCAAAATTAAAAGCGCTTTGGACATTATAGGCCTTAAGCTGAAGAGTTGCAAATTCCATAGCCTTTTTCATAACCGACCCGGATTTCCAGCCTAATATCAAGGTTCGGTACCTGCGGTTCATTCTTTTGAAAATACGTCAGCTTTAGCTGTTAAATACAAATAGCCGACACATTTTGAAAATAGTTTTTCAAAAAGAATTTCATAGATAGATAAAACCCGTAGGTAATCATTTAATATCTATTGGCATTTTATCTTGTCACCAGTTTTACAATACTTGTCATACAGTCAGGAACCAGAAAGCATAGTCGGTCATTTTCAGTGCTATATTGATTAAGGTACACACCAAAGTTTAATAACGTGTCTTATAGTCAGTATGCCTACCCCAGAGCGTTATTTAGTATGGCCATAATAGTTCACGAGTCGGGACGCCCGGACACGGTACTATTAACCCCCAATTGTTTCAGTTATCAAGTAATACGGATTAAACCTAGTTATTATATTTATAAGCAGATCTCAAGGCTCATTTATATAGTACCCGCTCAAAGTGGCATATTCGCCAAACCCCAAGTTTTAAAATAAAATAAGCTAATAGTATTTACCTTTTGCTTTATTCCTACCGATAACGATTTTTGTTTAGCAAAACTCGCAAGTCAAAGTAATATTGACCCAAGTCCTATTATCTGGGGGGTTCTCTAGTCCGGAATGAACATAATTAGTTATCCGTTAGAATGTCTACGGGTCATAGGTAAGTTCCTTAGATTTGACCCGTTAACTTAAGAATAGGTTCGGTTTCGCTAGATTAAGCCTAGACCAGAATAAATGTGGTTTATGCCTATCCGAGTGCAAGGATTCTTTGGATAAAGGTCAATTAACAAAACATTCTGTTTTGAAGTGATTTTGAAGTATTTAGACCCGTTACGCTTTTTATACGAACTAGGTTCATATAACTAGTTATGCGCGTATAAGCAGGTTCGGAAGGTCGGTTGGGTCGATGACAAGTCCAAGGTGTCAAAACATGTTTTATAACATTATACATCTGAATGTTAGCTACTTTAGTTTAAAAACCGATTCTTTTGCTTTTATGATGAAAAGGGCATAGTCGTCCTTTTTAAAATATAAATACTAGACTTGTCATTTGACCTACCAAACAACATAACCAAGAGGTATAACTTATGGGGGTTATACATTATATTAATATGGTCATAATGTCGGGTTTAAATAAGTTCTAACGTTGACCAAACGGGTCAGAATCAAAAGTCAAGGTAAAGTCAAACTGCTTGACTTTCGACATATACTGACTAATGAGGTGCTAAACTGAAATGGACGAGTTGGGCATGCTAAAATAGGTTTATATATGTTATCCATTATGTTTTAATATCAAAACAAGTGAGTTATAAGCTTAAGAGTTCATTTATGCAATTTACATAAACCGTTGCATTTTGACTTTTAAAGTAAGCATGTTTAACCCGTCATTTCACTTACTTAACATGATTATCGGAGGGTATAATTACAGAGGAATCATACCAACATTATTACGATCACGTACGAAAGTTCGGATTGAACTTTGAGTTAACCATAATGATCAGAATTGAAAGTCAAACGAAAAGTCAATCTGTTTGACTTTCAGTTGAATTTTAACTAATTAATTGAAATTGAGCAAAAGAGAAGTACTTACTAGACTAAAGGACTCCTAAGAAGGACTGAGAGCTGCTCCCAAACTCCAAGAATGCTCCCAAGAACATATTTAGAGTGAATTAAAGGTGTGAGTTAAGAAGCTCCAAATTCATTCCAAGTGTAATCCAAGATGATTAGAAGTTGATTAGTGGCTTCATAGGTGTCACAAGGAGATGAAATGGTAGCATTTTCGCGACCAGGTGGCTTGGAAGTTGGAACGCAACTGGGAATGACAACTGTGATTCTGCTGTTGTTGGGCACCTCTTACGGACCGTAAGAGGCATTTAAACCGTCTTACAGGTTTTGAACCCCTTACGGTCCGTAAGGGACCCCAGAGATGGAATTTTGGCATTTTTGTAGTTTTAGTTCTAGGACTTTTATATTTTTTCCATTTAGGCGTATTTGGTCCCTCTCCTTCCACATAGTCGGGATTGGTTGATGATTTCGGGACACGTTTCAGTCAACATATTTAGAGTGGGTCTCTCTCCTTCCACATAGTCGGGATTAGTTAGAGATTCGGGATACATGTCATGACATAGTTGGACGGAAATTTTCGGGATGTTAAAATATAATACTCATGTGTATATAAATCATAAATGTATGTCTATGTATGTAACGAAAACTATCAACATTCATTGTCTTGGCAACATCGAACCTAACTATTTTCATATTATAACAAATTAATTAAATGTTCGTAGAGTACCGATGTATATATAACTTTTTTTTTGAACGGCAAATTTGGATCACTGACGGACCACTGGAGTATCATCGTGCCACCAGCGGAACCACCCGATCATATCCATCTCCACTAGGCAATAATGCCTATACACCAATTCAGGAGGAAACCCAATAAATCTGAGAAAAACCCCCCTCGTGGGAATCGAACTCATGACCTAATGGTCATAAGCCTTATCCCACCCCCAAGATACCACTAGGCTATAATGCCATGGGTTGATGTATATATAACTTAACTGTATGTTTATGTCTGTAGGATTTTGGATTTAGATGGGAAGGTTCCTAAGTCATTCAACAATGAACAGTGATGAATAGAATCATTTATCATGATTTACGTGAAGGTAGTTGAGAATGTGACCAAAATACAAAGAAAGAAAAGGAAAATGACGCTGGAAAGTTCAATTTCTATCATGATTTTTGTAATTATACGGTTTATATATCATTTTTCTTTTCAAAAAGCAAAATATTTCTAATGTTTTTCCACGCGTTTTTTGGTATGGGATGTAGGCTAACGAATTCTAGAAAAGTATAAGCCAAACAAGTGCTTGTGACTTGTGAGTTTAGGTTACAATCATGTGTATTACAGAAGTTAAATAAATGAATTTTATATACTAAATAATAAAAAATAAATCTTTAAAAACCTCTTTTATTGCATAGGTTAAATAAATGTAATTTTATATATTAAATAATAAAAAGTTATATCTCCAAAAGATATGTGATCGAATATGATGACAAGTATCTCCTAAATGGCTTCTTTGATTAAAAAAATACATATATGATTGAATAGTTGAGAGGTTGTATGATAATAAATCAGTTAACTATATTATAATCGTCAATCGTGTATGTATCACTTTCAGATTTATAAATTGTTTCAATAGTACCCTCGAAATTTCAATAAAAAATGTAAAAGAACATGTAGGAAAACTTTGTTATGAAAATATGTACTAAGAAGGTATGTACATACAAAACTTTTTTTTTTTTTTTTAAATTTTACTACAATATCATTCCACACGAAAAAGGGCAATTACAAAGCAATGGCAGGTAGTCGGGCAACAAGTTGCGCCGCCACCCCCTTTTGAATAGAAAAACCAATTCTACTAAATACAGAGTTTGAAACCTTTAGCGACGAAGAATTACTATTAACGACTTTTTGAACCCGATTCAAAAGTCGCACAGCGTCAGGAGCGAGACCACCAAAGGTATCAAACGCAAACGAGACAAACACATGTTGATTGCTTTCTCATGTTATGCCACTTTGCTTGCCTCTGCCTTGAGGACCGCTTGCCCTACGACAAAAGACCTTCGTAATCGTTAGTGGATTATTGTATTGTTCTTTTGTAAAGACAAAATTCTTGGTGAATAGTATATCAATTGATGGTTTGACATCCTGATGGTAAGGTGTCTCCTTTTTATCCTGATCATTCAAATCCTACAAGTTGCATGTATAAGTGATTAATAAATGTAGTTTAGGATAGGAATCGTTCTAAAAAATGTCAATTAACAATTAAATAGTTTACAGTTATTTGGTTAACTCGGAAGAAAAATCTTTTAGCACTAACCAAAATAATGTTGATGTTTGAATTATTACCGGTATCTCGTCTACTTTTCAAAATTACTAGAAAAGATGTAATAACAGCCTGCTATTGGAGCATTCATAATGCGAAGCTCACAAATGTCATGTGGAAGCTCACATAAGAGAAAGTCACGGGCACTACATTCTAAGGGTTCGTCCATGAATGTTTTTGGTTAGTTCATTTCTGGTGACTTATGAGACATGTGAAGTTGTGGCCTCCTTTAAAAAATTGAACGGCGGAAGACTATAAAAATATATAGCACATGCAAGCAAGGAGCTATAATACCTAAAAACGACAATTGCAACATTTACATAACGTACATTAAAGTCGAACACCTCTCTCAGATTCAACTATTGAATTTTGGCCTCCTTTTAACTATCCTATTGTTTTTTTTTTGTCTTTTTTTCTTTTCTAGAAAGAAACTTAATAAACTTTGTATAGATATTTATCAATAGAGAAAAGTTCATCCAATACTAATTAGGTTTTTTTCCACTTAAAGTCGCTCATAGGTTTTTTGTTCCTCTAATGTCAAACTTTTATTATTTGTTCTAATCTTGTATAGTTTTCCTTTTTTTTTTTATAAAAGTTAAACTTTTTAAAATTAAGTGAGACAACTAAAATATAGATGAATCTTGGTTACTATTTAGTTGTTATTTTTTTTCAAATTAGTTTGAAATAGGAGATAACTGTTAAGAAAAAAATTCACCTAAATAATAACCATGTTTCATAACTCTTCAACTTAAGACAAACCGGAAAAAAGTCACTTAATAATAACCAAGATCGTATATGTTTCATTTGACTCACTTAATTTCAAAATGTTTTAACATTCATAAAAAAAAAACCTTATACAAGATTGGAACATCTGATGAAAGTTGATTGATTTTAGAGGAACAAAAAAACTTTAAATGTTTTTAGCATGACACTTGAAAAACTTGGTTGCTATTGTGTAAAGTTATCACTAAATAAATACATATACTTATTATTGCAAAATATAAATTTATTAATTCATAAAAATAAAATATATAATCTTGTAGAAGTCTATAACTTTGTGTATATATTTAACATATTTATTTACATGATACCAAAACTATATATTTTATGTAAAATATAAATATAATAGATTATGATATTACATGAAAAGGTGAAGATAAGTAAAAACTTCATAAATATTGAAAAAACAAATCTAAAAGGACACAGAATTTGACACGTTGACAATAATTGAACCATTAATCGATAACTAATAAAATGGAATCGAACAGAAAATCGAATTAACCAAAAATCGGTTATCAACCTTTTTATATATTTCTAACTTAATACATCGTATTTCATATTTTAGACCTTTATTTTATGCATTTATAAGCAAATATTTAGCTTAAGTTTGGTTAATTTTGGTCATTAACTGAATCGAACCAAAAAACCGAGAAACTAGGTTGACAATAGGTAACATGTATAAGATACGATTAGACCTGTTTACTAAAAGGTACATTATGTGATTTTTCACTTTTTTTTAAACAATTAAAATTAGAAGGTTATGATCAATCAATTCTCTTTTTTGATATATAAAACATACAACTATGTTATAAACATTAGAGATAAAATAGTTAAATGAGTTATATTCATGTTTAGTATTGTGTTGTTCGCGTCATCGAAAACGTGTTAAACCCGTTAAGACACGATTTACTAGCCTTACGAGAAACTAACCGAGTAAACTGAACTAATTAACCAAAAACTAATCAGTTAATAAAATTGATTAACCGATTACTTCTCTTTCGATTATGATTGTAATAAAATTGTAATAACCGAAACGACCCATACACGCCTGTAAGTTTTACACTAATCAACTTTTACAAATTTAATTTGTTTTTTATTAATGTTTGTGGATGCGCACTGCTGAATATAATATTTTTTTCGTCACCTCACGTCATTTATATATAAGAATATAATTTCTCCATTTCGTCACCTCACGTCATTTATATAAGAATATAATTTCTCCAAAGTAAAAGAGTAGAAAGTTAGACAAGTACCATCATTGAACTTTGTAAACAATGTGCTTAATCGGTTCATCTAGAAACTAGAAAGAACTTCTAGAAAACATGAGGGAGTGATAGATAGGGGAAGGATCCACTAAAAAGTGGATTTTGCCTAAGTAGCCTAAGAAGGATTGTGATGATGACATGTGGCACTCCTAAAAAGTAGGAATGAAGGGCATTTTGGTCCTTATAAATAGGAATGAAAATGACATGTGGCACCCCTTTTGTTTTTAAAAAATATAAACAAAAAAATCTAGCACAAAAAATCTAGTACAAAAAATGTAGTACAAAAAAATATAGCATAAAAAAATGTAGTACAAAAAAATATAGCAAAAAAAAATCTAGTACAAAGAAATATAGCACGAAAAAATTTAGCAAAAAATGCAGTACAAAAAAATCTAGCACAAAAAAATTGAGGAAAAAAAATTTAAGACAAAAAAATTCAGCACAAAAAATTTAGCACAAAAATATAGTACAAAAATTCAACACAAAAAATGTTATATAACATAGAAATACAACACATTTAAGTGGGTTTTTTTAGTCTTCATATTTTATATAGCAATATGGTACTCAAATTAAAGATAAAAAGACGCTCGATTTTACGGTGAAATTTTTATGAAAAAATAATGTCGTATAAAAAAGTTATGAACGTTTAAAAAATGAGGGTGGAATATGCATGTGACTTGCATGTGGAGAGAGAAAGTCCATAAATAGGATTTTCCCAAGATACCCTTGCACTCCTCCTTTCTCCTACCCTTTCATCTTAACCATTGATTTGAAAAATGAATGGTTAAGATTCCTTCTTAGGCTACTTAGGCAAAATCCACTTTTTAGTGGATCCTTCCCCGTGATAGATAAGCATTTGAATTTAAAAACTTAAATTGTTAACAAGTCACCTTTTAAGTGAGTGTTGTTGACTTGTTGAAAAAAATGGTAATCGAGTGAAACGAGCCAAGTTGCTTCTATTGGAGTTTTGACTCTAGTTCTCTGTCTTTGCTTGAAAGTAATCGCAAGGATAGGCGGATATTGAATTTAAAATCAGGGAATCGGACTCTCAAAATCTAATATTTTACACTACCAAGAAGTTTTTTAATTTTTTTTTTATAAAATTAACACTACAAAGCGAAAAAACAGTGGAAGGCAGGACCACCCTAGCACATGAAAAGCTCCGCCACTGATTGCAAGCATATATCGAAACTAGAAAATATACACAGAGACGCATTTAATACCAAAACAAATTTATTAGAGAATCATATATTTCACTTATACTCATGGTGGGGGAATGGTCTAAATCAGAAGTCGTTAATATAGTGAGAATTCTTCGCTGTTTTTACATATGTTCGTGCCTCAAAATCAACCTGGATAAATCGTATTTATATGGTATTGGAGTGAACCCAGCGGATTGTGAAGAAATGGCAAATGAGGTGGGTTGTAAGGCGGGAAGCCCGCCTTTTAAGTATCTCGGGTTAAAAGTGGGAGCTAACATGAATCGTATTAGTAACTGGCAACCGTTATACGATATTTTTCGTGCTCGCCTTGCTAAGTGGAAATCGCATCTATTATCTATCGGAGGTAGGGTGGTCATAATCAAATCTATTTTGGAAAGTTTTCCAACATACTACTTTTCTCTCTACAAAGCAAGCGCCAAAGAAAGTCATCCTTGCTTTAGAATCCATAATTAAGAAGTTTTCTATTGGGGGGGGGGGGGGGTCCATTGAAGAAAGGAAAATGCACTGGGTTGCGTGGGACAAGGTTTCACGTCATAAGAAAGACGGAGGCCTAGGATTAAATAAACTTCAAGAGGTTAATTTAGCTCTCCTAGAGAAATGAGGATGGAGATACAAAACGAAGAAGAATAATCTTTGGAAAAGAGTCATAGACGCTCTTCACTCCAATAGAGTTGGATGGGAGTGCATTCCTTTCAAAAAATCGCTCAACGGGGTTTGGAGTAGTATTGCTAAGATTTTTGTAAACACGAAGGCTGCTGGGCTGCCGTTTAGGAATTGTATTAAGGGTGTTGTCGGTAATGGAGAAGACATCAAGTTCTGGTTAGACACTTGGATCATCAATGAACCTCTCAAAATCAGGTTCCCAGAATTGTTTAGAAAGGAAGCGGACAAAAAATGTTCTGTCACTAATATAATACAAAGTCATAATAATGAGATGGTGCTGAATTGGAGCTGGAACGAAGCGTCTCTATCCCCGGAGTTGTTGTCCAACCTAGATCAGCTCCGTGGCCTGTTTCTTGGAGTCCAGGTTTCGGCTGTAGCGGATCGATGGATCTGGTTACCAGATTCGAAAGGAGAATTCACGGTCAAAGCTGTTAAGAAGCATCTGATTGAGGAAGCAGGTCACAGGAACGAATTTGTCATGGAGTGGTGTAACTGGCTGTCACACCCCGATATTTCCACGTAATACCGTTGGGCCCGGTAGGGAGTATCGTGACGTAGTTGATATCATCATAGTCAAATAATCACAGTTCAATGCACAGCGGAAGTCTAAAAGTAATAATATTACAAACCGAATGGAAGTAACATAAGTATTACAAACGGAATGTAAAAGGATCCACAGGCGGATCAAAACAAGGAAATATTGTTCAACAGATTTTAAAGTGATAAAGCTTGCAAGACTCTTTATTTATTCACTCAGGAGTAGCCAACCTATTTCGCATAGTACCTGCACTTAACCTTTTGGAAAATACGTCAGTTTACACTGGTAAATACAATTAACCGACTCTTTTGAAAATATATAAGAAAATTGATTTAAATGCACAAGGCACAAATAATCTTTTATAACTTGGGATAATTATAAAAATATAATCTTGTATACAGTTTTATATGTTTGTCGTTCGTCAGGGCCGGTTAGAAGAGCCGGACAAGATTAATTGACACACCACAAGTATAATGCCCACAAGGAAAACTCCTTATTGTGGGATACCTTTTATACATACGCAACTGTCAGGTGTATGCCTACACCCCGTGCTTAAGTCGTGACCATTTCAATGAATGAGCCGAGGATATCCAGGACATGGTCGTTAACCCCCCAAAGGCATTGCACCAAACAAAACAGATTAAAACGGGTCATGTAAATACATTAGTCACAGTCCGATTTAAATAACTACACACCCGACCAAGCGGTATTATTATAATACCGTATCCCAAGCCCGTATAACGGAAAATAAGTTAAAAGTATTTACCTGAGCAAAATATACAAATTTATCTCAGCCGTATACAATCAGCAAGTGCAAATATCTTTTACTGGGCTCCTAAATCTGGAACGAAGGTTTTTAATAACCTATTAGATCTCTAACGGGTCTTACTTAAGTTTAAACTTAAACCGGTTAGTTTTAAAGAAAGATATACGGTTCAAAACGCAAGATTAAGCGAGGACCGGATTAGAATGTGATTTAGACCCGACAAATATGGAGACTTGTATAATATGGGTAATCTAAACACATTCTAGATTTTGAAGCAAAATGATAAGGTTTGACCCGTTTTGGTCAATTTATGCAAACTAGTCACATAAACCGTACCGAACGCGAAAAATGCATAACGGGTAACCAAATGTGTCATGTACAGGTTTCACAAGTTAATATGCCTTAATTATGTTGTGATATCAGTATGATACCTTCCATTATGCCCAAAATGGATTTAAAACCAATTTAAGCCCCGTAGGGGTATTTTGGTCATTTTTAAGATTATAAAAGAGGTTGAATAATAACCTGAGGGTCTGGTCTAAACTAATCAGTAAAAATATTAAATTTAGTGAGTTATATTAGTAGGGTATTGCATATATGTGAAATTTATCATTTATGACCAAACTATGCACCGTAGGGGCATTTGGTCATTTCACATAAGCTTTAAGGGTCAATTCTAAAAATCTGAGTTTAAAACTTTTACTTACTATTAAAGTATCAAAATTTTACTTATAACATCAGTAGGTATTGGGTCTTAAATGTTAAACATAGATTTAACCCATACTATGTGTTTAAAACGCGTAAAAAATCGGTTTTAGGCTATTTTCAGGTTATAATAGGAAAGCTGAGATTTTTATCAGTCCAGAAGGCTTAAAATATTTTATTTAACATATGAAATCAGTAGAAAAAGATTTGGTATCAAAATGTGTCACAACCCCCGAACCCTGATCCCCGGGAACGGGCGGACGTGATCACAGAGTTTGGTGGTATCGGTTTTATTAAATCTCGCAGCGGAATTTACATCAGGACCGTAGTTAGGAAATGTTTATCAGAGTAAAACCACCTCATTTCATATTAATAATCACATGGGTAAAACCCAAGTTTCTTATTACAATACATTTATTAGGGACAAACCCTATTTTATTGAATTTAAAACATCGTTTATTAGGTAACTTTTATAGTCACATTTTCCAAAGCCTTCAGTGCTCTCCAGCTGGCTTTTTACTAATTGGCTGTCACATTGGGTTACCTGAAACATGTTTTAAAAATATTTGTCAGCGGGAAATACTGGTGAGTGAATCCCAATTTAATCAAGTTTAAAGTCACAGTGAACAGTATTGAGAGTGATCACTTTGTTTATGTCTACACAATTACTCCATTTGGTATTATCAATCCAGACTTGTGGGTCATATTACCCATTGGCTAACTCATTGTCCAATGGTAACGTATTGTCATCCCGACTTACTACTCGCAAGTAGTACAAATTTTGTATACAAAACCCCAACATACCGGCAGTAATTGAATAACTACAAAGACTCAATTACTGCAAATTTTCATAGTAAAACATTTAAGATTTGGTAAAACATTACCAAAAATATTAACAAAACGAGGATAAACTCACATTGCTGCCTTAGACTTTTCGTAAGGGTTTCCTGGATATAATCTATAATTTATACAAATGTACATTGATTAGTACCATAACCCTTTGAAATTATTAATGATACCCTCCCCGAGACGGCATTCCAACAACTACGTCGGCAGAACCACGACAATTGTTACGGAACCCTAAATCAATCGGGCAGCGTAACTGTTACGAAACTGGGGTTATAATACTTACAACGGAGCAGAACCTCGCTAATTAGGGGTATAATACCCGAAATATTATAACTTCTCTACAGAATTTCGAGATTGAGATTTGAGAATGAGCGACGGAAAACGTAAACTGATGGCCTTCTTATATAGTTGCTGATTTCAGTCCTGTCGCGGCCCGCGTAAAAGACAGGGGACCCTTACGCGGCCCGCGTCAACACCGGTCAACATACTAGCTTAGCTGGGTCAGCTACTAGACTCGACACGATGTCGACACGTGTCAGCACCGGATGTCTCCGCGTTTCATGATCTGTCGCGGCCCTCGTCAAAGACCTATACACCCTTACGCGGCCCGCTTCAACTTAAGAAATCAGCGCAGTCAAGTCCAGCCTTGATACGGCCCGCGTAAACTAAGGGTAGAGTATGTCGCGGCCCGCCTTAACCCTATATTTCATGTTTTTGATTTATTTTATATATATAACATAACTAGGGCTCGGTTTTCACATACGGGGTGTAATATAAAACATATTGAGACATTTTAAGATATACTGGGGTGTCGGAAATATTTTGAGAACATTGGTTTTACCGAGGGTTGTTACATTCTCCCCACCTTGTTTTAGAGCTCGTCCTCGATATCTACTGAAACAAGTGCGGATATTTCCTTTTCATTTCTGACTCGTGTTCCCATGTGTACTCAGGTCCTCTTTTGGAGTCCCATTTCACTTTGACTAGAACTAATCTTTTATGTTTGAGATTATTGACTTTCCTGTCTTCAATTTGTAGAGGTCTTTCTACAAACTTGAGTTGTTCATTTACCTCTATATCCTTAAGAGGCACTATCAATGATTCATCAGCTAAACACTTTTTAAGATTAGATACATGAAACACATCATGTATTCTAGCCATTTCCTCTGGCAATTGTAGCTGATAGGCTACAGGTCCTATTCTTCTAATAATCTCAAAAGTTCCAACATACCTGGGACTTAGCTTTCCCCGTTTGATGAATCTTACTACTCCTTTCCAAGGAGAGACTTTCAATAATACTTTATCTCCTACCTGAAATTCATCGGTTATTAGCATAACTCTTTTGTCGATCACGTGCAGCTTTCAGTCATTCCTTGACTTGAATAATTTTGTCAGTTGTTTCTTGTACTATCTCAGGTCCAGATAGTTGTTTTTCTCCAATTTCTGCCCAACAGACTAGGGTTCGACACTTTCGTCCATAAAGTGCTTCAAACGGTGCAGCATTGATACTTGTGTGATAACTATTATTATAAGAAAATTCTATTAAAGGTAAGTGATCATCCCAATTACCTCCAAAAACAATTACACAAGCTCTACGCATGTCTTCCATTGTCTGGATTGTTCTTTCACTTTGTCCATCTGTTTGTGGATGATAAGCTATGCTTAACCTTAACTTGGTTCCCATTGCCTTTTGGAAACTTGACCAAAAATGAGATGTAAAGCGACTATCTCTGTCAGAAACAATTGATAAAGGAATACTATGTAAAGAAACAATTTCATTTACATACAATTTAGATAATTGTTCCATACTAATTGTTTCTTTCATTGGTAGAAAATGAGCTGACTTAGTTAGTCTATCTACAATCACCCAGATTGTATCATTTCCTTTCCTAGTTTTGGGTAATTTAGTAACAAAATCCATTGTTATCAATTCCCATTTCCAAACTGGCATCTCTAATTGCTGTAACAAACCTGAGGGTTTCTGGTGTTCAGCTTTAACTTGTGAGCAAGTTAAACATTTAGAAACATAGACTGCTATGTCCTTCTTCATTCCTATCCACCAGAAATTTTTCCTTAAATCCTGGTACATTTTATCACTTCCTAGATGCATTGTATACTTAGACTTATGGGCTTCTTCTAGTATACGATTACGCAGATTTTCAATTTTAGGTATCCACATTCTCTTTTCATGGAATCTCCAAATTCCATCTGTTCCTTGTTTTAATTCTTTTAACATACCTTTTAATTTTTCAGTATCTTCCTTGATTACTGACTCTTGTGCTTCTCTTATTTGATCATTTAAATCTACTTGCAGATTTAATTTAAGAGAACTTACCCTTTTTGGCTTTTCATGATACTTTCGACTTAAAGCATCTGCCACTATATTGGCTTTTCCTTCATGATACTGGATATCACAATCATAATCACTAAGAAATTCCATCCAGCATCTTTGTCTCATATTTAATTCTTTCTGCCTGAAAACATACCTTAAACTTTTGTGATCAGTAAATATGGTAAACTTACTACCATAAAGGTAATGTCTCCAAATCTTAAGAGCAAAAATTATGGCTCCTAACTCTAAATCATGGGTTGAATAATTCTCTTCATGATTCTTAAGTTGTCTAGATGCATAAGCTATAACCTTTTGGCGTTGCATCTGTCACGGCCCTCAGTCCCGGTTTGACCCGGTCCAGAGCCACGAGGCAGGAAATCCTGTGGTATCTAATTTGCTGACAGCGGAAGTCTTTTTAAACAGGATCGATTAATATTAAAACTGCTCGTTTATATATAATATAGGGATAAATCCCATAATTTACAAATACTTGATTTCACTAGGAAATCCTTTATTTCTTAAAACATAGTTCTTTTATTCATTTACATTGAGCCACTTTCTAAGCTTGTAGTGCTCCACGGCATTTTTCTTTTGCTCACAACAGATCACCTGAAACATGTTTGAAAAAGGTTTTGTCAGCAGGGAAATACTGAGTGAATCATTCAGTTTTACTAAAACGACACTTTTGTTATAATTTACAGTATTAAGAGAGATTACAATGTTTCAGATATCAAACCAACTACCCACAGTACTTGTCACTCGAACACACATTGACTATCTCGTTGTCCAATGGTGTCTGTGACTATGGTCATATCACTCATTGGCTAACTCGTTGTCCAATAGTGACGGATATCAAGTAATGTATACAAAACCCCACATACCGGCTGTAACTTGGTGATTACATAAACTTAATCACTGTAATTATAACTTTGAAAAACATTTAAAAATTTATAAAATACTTTGATAAAAAGAGAATGACTCACATTGTAGATTTAACAAGCAGAATATAAGCCTACTGATTAGCCTTGATTAACCTAATTTAAATAATAATGCACACACAAACAGGTTAGTAACTAATACAGCAGTTACGTCAATTCACGAGATTCAATCCTCACAACGATTTATTAGTGCAATACTTAACAATTCAGTGGATTCACAACGAATGACAGAGTATAGTCCGAATTCGAACAGCACTCAAACATTCAAGTCGAAATCACATTGAATAACAAAGTATAAACTCAATTTGAGCGGCACTTAAACAATCGTTGGATAATTATAATCGATCGGACGTTGAATCGTAATAGCGATCGAGTTATTACCCTGATTGCGGCAGCACTTCGTGATTAGTGTGTGTTAATTGTGTAAACAGAAAGTAATTCGATGTCAGAAACGAATTTATTCGTCGAACTTATGCCAAATTTCAAGTCCCAATGTCTGCTATTTATACCCAAAGTTTGGTCAGCCCTACGCATCGTAGGCATAGAACCCTTACGATGCGTAGGGAACTTTAACAGGCTTGCGCATCGTAGGCTTTAAACCCTTACGATGCGTATGGTTTGAAAATAGGTTATAGGGTAGCCACGGTTGGGACTAGCTATGCTGAGTTGACACTTTCTTAATTTAACATTTTGACAGCGAGTAAATGTAGATAAATATTAACTAGGGTATACACCCCCCTGAGTTTTAGGGGCCCTAATCCTGATTCTGAAAATTATGAAAATTTTAGGGTTTGTTCAGAATCACGTGGGTTTCTCAATTAGGGTTTCCTATTAAGATAATAACTAGGACTTTTGATGAGAGTTGTTACAGCATCAATACACATCCATAACCTAATCTAGAAGCATCACAATAGACTACAAAGTCTTTAGTTCCTTCTGGTAATGCTAGTATAGGTGTATGGGTTAATCTTTGCTTAAGAATTCTAAAGGCTTCTTCTTGTTTTAATCCCCATTCAAACTTAACAGATTTACAAGTGAGCTTAGTTAAGGGAATGGTTATTCTAGAAAAGTCTTGAATAAACCTTCTATAATAATCGGCCAATCCTAAGAAACTTCTAACCTCGGTTGGTGACTCAGGGGTTTTCCATTTCATAATTGCCTCAATTTTTGTTGGATCTACATGAATTCCTTCATGATTGACTAGGTGTCCAAGAAATTGTACTTGTTCTAACCAAAACTCGCACTTTGAAAACTTAGCATAAAGTTTTTCCTTTCTTAATAAACTTAAAAGTGCGTGCAAATGCTTTGCATGATCTTCTTTATTCTTAGAGTAAATTAGAATATCATCTATGAATACAATTATGAATTTATCCAAATATGGCTTACATATTCGGTTCATCATGTCCATAAATGCAGCTGGGGCATTGGTTAAACCAAATGGCATGACAGTAAATTCATAATGACCATACCTCGTTCTAAATGCGGTCTTAGGAATGTCCTCTTCCTGTACCTTTAATTGATGATATCCTGACCTCTAGTCGATCTTAGAGAAAAATCGAGCTCCTTGCAGTTGATCAAACAGATCATCGATTCTCGGTAATGGGTACCAATTCTTAATCGTGACCTTGTTTAATTCACGGTAGTCAATGCACATACGCATTGATCCGTCTTTCTTTTTAACAAACAATATCGGTGCTCCCCATGGCGACGAACTTGGTTGTATAAATCCTTTTTCCAACAATTCATCTAATTGTTTCCTTTCTTTCCGAATCTAACTACTCCTTTCCAAGGAGAAACTTTCAAGAGTACTTTATCTCCAACCTGAAATTCTATCGGTTTGCGTCGATTATTTGCATAACTCTTCTGGCGATCTCGAGCAGTCTTCAACCTTTCCTTGATTTGAGTAATCTTGTCGGTCGTCTCTTGCACTATCTCAGGCCCTGACAATTGACTTTCTCCTATTTCTGCCCAACAAACTGGAGTTCTACACTTTCTTCCATAAAGTGCCTCAAATGGAGCAGTTTCAATACTTGAATGATAACTATTGTTATAGGAGAATTTAATTAAGGGTAAATGATCATCCCAATATCCACCAAAATCAATTACACATGCTCGGAGCATGTCTTCCAGTGTTTGTATCGTCCTTTCACTTTGTCCGTCTGTTTGAGGATGATATGCAGTGCTTAAATTTAGTCGAGTTCCCATTGCTTGCTGGAAACTTTTCCAGAAATGGGAAGTGAAACGACTATCTCTATCTGATATAATGGAGAGTGGGACTCCATGCAAAGATACCACTTCGTCTACGTACAACTTGGCTAGTCTTTCCATGCTAAAGGTTTCCTTCATTGGTAGAAAATGAGCTGATTTGGTTAATCGATCCACAATTACCCAAATCGCATCATTACCTTTTCTGGTCTTGGGTAACTTAGTAACAAAATCCATTGTTATGAGTTCCCATTTCCATACAGGCATTTCTAATTGTTGTAGTAGTCCTGAAGGTTTCTGATGTTCGGCCTTAACTTGTGAACAAGTAAGACATTTAGATACATATTTTGCTATATCTTTCTTCATTCCTATCCACCAGAAATTCTTTCTTAAATCTTGGTACATCTTATTGTTTCCAGGGTGCATAGTATACCTAGATTTATGGGCTTCTTCTAAAATCTTATTTCTTAATTCTCCTTGTTTAGGTACCCACATTCGTTTCTTGTGGAATCTCCAAATTCCATCATTTCCTTGCTCTAGTTCTTTTATATAACCTTTCATTCCTTCAGCATCGTCCTTGATTGTTGTTTCCTGAACTTTCTTTAATTGTTCCATTAAATCTACTTGTAGATTTAATCTAAGAGCACAGACTCGCTTTTGTTTTTCATGATACTTACGACTTAAGGCATCTGCAACTACGTTTGCCTTCCCTTCGTGATATTGAATATCACAGTCGTAATCGCTTAGAACTTCCATCCATCTTCTTTGCCTCATATTTAACTCTTTCTGCCCAAATATATACCTTAAACTTTTATGATCTGTATAAACAGTAAACTTACTTCCATACAGATAATGTCTCCAAATTTTCAAGGCAAAAATTATGGCTCCTAATTCTAAGTCATGAGTCGTATAATTTTCCTCGTGCTTTTTCAACTGCCAGGAAGCATACGCAATTACCTTCTTGCGTTGCATCAATACACATCCGTATCCTAATTTTGAAGCATCACAGTATACTTCAAAATCTTCTGTTCCTTCGGGTAATGCTAAAATTGGAGCATTCGTCAATCGATGCTTTAAAATCTTAAAAGCTTCTTCTTGCTTATGTCCCCATTCAAACTTAGCGGATTTACAGGTTAACTTAGTCAATGGTACAGCTATCTTAGAGAAATCCTTAATAAATCGTCTGTAGTATCCAGCTAAGCGTAGAAAACTTCTAATTTCCATAGCTGTTTGTGGGACCTTCCATTTGGTAATTGCTTCTATTTTAGCAGGATCTACGTGAATTCCTTCATGATTCACCATATGACCTAAAAATTGTACTTCCTTTAACCAAAATTCACATTTCGAGAATTTGGCATAAAGTTTTTCCTTTCTTAACAAAGTTAAGAGTGCATGCAGGTGTTTGCAATGTTCTTCCTGACTTTTGGAATAAATAAGTATATCGTCAATGAATACGATTACAAATTTATCCAAGTATGGCTTACAGATCCGATTCATCATGTCCATAAATGCTGCTGGGGCATTTGTTAGTCCAAAGGGCATGACTGTAAACTCATAATGGCCATACCTAGTTCTGAAAGCAGTTTTAGGTATGTCTTCTTCTTGTACTTTTAACTGGTGATATCCGGATCTTAAGTCTATCTTAGAAAAATACCTAGCGCCTTGAAGTTGATCAAAAAGATCGTCAATCCTTGGTAATGGGTATCGATTCTTAATTGTAACTTTATTTAGTACTCTATAATCAATACACATTCTCATTGATCCATCTTTCTTTTTCACAAACAACACTGGTGCTCCCCAAGGGGATGAACTAGGTTGTATAAATCCTTTGCTTAATAATTCATCTAACTGCTTTTTCAATTCTAGCATTTCGGTGGGTGCTAATCGGTAAGGTGCCTTAGCTATTGGTGTAGTACCCGGAATTAGATGAATTCTAAACTCTACTTCCCTATCTGGTGGTAACCCAGGTAATTCTTCTGGAAAGATGTCTGGGTATTCTGAAACTATAGGGATGTCTGGAAGTTCCTTACTTTTAGTGTTAATGATTACTGAAATCATATACACCATTCCTTGCTTTCGTTCATAACTAGCAACTTTCATTACTGATATGAACTTTAGTGGCTTTCGTGGTTTATCTCTGGTAATTACAATTACCTCTCCTGTGGGAGTACGGATTTCTACGGAATTCTTGTCACAAAGGATTCGAGCATGGTTGGCTATTAACCAATCCATTCCTAACACGACATCGAATCCGGCTAACTTCATAGGTAACAGGTTTGCGGAAAACTTATGACCTAACAGTTCTATCTTACCTTCTTGCAAAACCCTATTTATGTTAACAGAATTTCCGTCTGCCGTTTCGACTGTAAAAATTTGCCTAAGGGTGGTTAAAGGTAAGTTAAGGGCTTGGCAAAATGAAGTATTGATAAAACTTTGGTTTGCACCAGAGTCAAATAATACTTTTGCATAAACGTCGTGGACCAAGAACGTACCAGCTATAACGTCAGGGATCAGTTCGGCTTCCTGAGTGGTTAGCTGGAATGCTCAGACATTCTTCTTAGTAGCTCCGTCGGCTGTCTTGGATTTGTTATCTGCTAGCTTGACTAATTTAGGACATTCTGGTCTAAAATGTCCTGTTTCTCCACAATTATAGCATACTTTTGTTTTCTTTCTGCATTCCTCTTCGCGATGTCCAGCCATTTTGCAGAAGTTGCAAATTACATTGCATTTTCCAAAATGATTCTTTTTGCAATTTCTACAGAAAGGCGGTTGTGCAGATTTTCTCCTTCCTCTTTTCTTGAACCTATTATTATCATTACCCACACGAAATCCTTGGGTAATCTTTTGAGCCAATTCCTTCTTTCGATCTTCTTCTCTTGTTCGCACCAGTTCGTCAGTTAGGGTATTAGCTAGTTCCACAGCATCGACAATAGTGCGAGGTCTCGCTGCTTTAACGATATTGCGGATTTCACTAATCAATCCCCAAATGTAGCGAGAAATGAGTACCGGTTCTGGCGAAGCCAGTGTAGGTACCACTCGAGCATATTCAAAGAATGCCGAAGTATAACCGCGACACTCTACGCCTACCATACGATGATTTAGGAACTTATTTGTCATTTGTTCCTTTTCATATTCAGGACAGTATTTTCTTTCTACAAGAATTTTAAATTCTTCCCAGTTCATAGCATATGCCATCCTTCTTCCTTTTGCTTGTAGCACCGTGTTCCACCATTCTAGTGCCCCTTCTTTGAATAAATTTGACGCATACATAACTTGATCTTCTTCGGAACACTTACTTATTGCAATTACTGCTTCAGTTTTCTCTAACCAACGCAGTACTGCAGTTGCTCCTTCATTACCCGCAAATTCAGCAGGTTTGCAAGCAAGAAATTCTTTGAAAGTGCAACCAGGCGTTGCGGCTTTCATTTTCTTAGGAGGTGGAGCCTGTAGTGGATTATTATTGTCATGATTGCCGCCTCCATTTATACTATGACTAAAATTATCTTCCTGAGTACGTTTGCTAGGAACGATTTGTTGCGGTTCTATTGGATTTTTAACAGCAGCAACGAATGCTGGAATAGCATTGGCTATCCCTTGAGCAACAATATTTTCAATATCTTGTCTAGTCATATACTGGTTTTCCTGATTTTGTTCAGATTGATTCCCTTCATTAACTGGTTCATTACTAGCGTTTTCCATCTGATAACTAGTGTAAATATAACTATTAGTATCAAATAATTGTAAATAAAGCAATTACACAGAAGCACATAAAACCTGACAACACAGATATATATCCAAAATTGTCGATGTTTCGACTTCTATTTTGCTTTATATATTATATAGGCATCCATACACACCGTTTATCTTACAATGTTTTATTTCCCATTTTACAGAGTTATATTTAGCTATTATTATTATTATTATTATTATTATTATTATTATTATTATTATTATACAGACATTCTTTCCAACCCCACTTTTCTTTGATCAACTAGTAGTTTAGTAGCGACGCTCCCTTTCGTCGTATTTCCAGGAAATTTGTTCCCCCATTTCCCGGATCCTATTCCCTGTGCTTATCAACTCTTCACCGTACTGACGGAGTTCGGCTAAGTTTTCATTACTCATTGGAGGATTGGGGATAGGGTCTGGCTCCCACTGTGGAAGGAAAGAATAAGGACTGTTGACAATATTTTGGAATGGCCAGTCATTTGTCCACCATTCTTCCATTTGACCTAAAGGTCGAGTGTGGATTAGTGGGTCTGGAATAGCTGGTTCCAGATTGACAGGAAGTTGGGTTTCTAGGTAAGGATATAGATTATTATGGATAGGGCTAATGACATCACAATTTGCCAGTAGACGGTCGATTTCGTCTTGAAATGTGATTTCTTCAGCTTGTCTAGAATTCTCTCCAATTTCTATTCCTTTTT
This sequence comes from Helianthus tuberosus, assembly GCA_030545235.1. NCBI lineage: Eukaryota > Viridiplantae > Streptophyta > Magnoliopsida > Asterales > Asteraceae > Helianthus > Helianthus tuberosus. Next base: position 51,764,892 of record CM060366.1, read on the forward strand.
GTTTATAATCTTTCCTGATCTCTATCTCTGCTGGATTTGAACTTTCTCCGATTTCGATTCCTTTTCCTTTGTCTATAGGGTTTTCTATTTTAGGGAGTTTCCTAGTAGCTGGCTTTCTCCTGCGTACTTTCCTCCATCCTACATATCTTCTCTTCTTTTTAAGATTTGCTTTTTCCAGCGGTGGAGCTTGGAATTCCAGGGGTTCCTCTATGTCAGCAATATAACCAGTAAAGTCGTGGGAGACTTCAATTGGTACTGGGTAGAGGTTGAGATTCTGAAATGCTTCCGATATCTCAGTCATGCTGGATAGCATATATGCAAAATGCACAAAAATGCTAAGTTAAAACTTTGGAACAAAGTTTAACAAATAAACATTAAAGTTTATTGCATACGGATTTGTACAAAAGACTATAGGAAAGTGAACACACTATAATTTATTTATTTACTGGGTATTACTTTTCTACTAGACCAGGCTTATTAAAAATTTAGAGATTTGCATTTTCTGCTACGGTAGCTAGCATATAAAGGTTTGCCCATTTTTCATCTAAGGTATCTTCCCAAGGTGACCTATTGCCAAATTCCTGGATTTATGGATTAAACCTCACTTTCTTGGCTTGGGTTTTCTTTATTTTCTCATGTCCCTTCCTAAGAATCGAATTTCTTTTATCTTGGGTGAGAGGATTTTCATAATTTGCTTTACGGACAAAAATCCCTTCTTCCAGATCTGCTGAGTATTTGGAGGAAGAGGTTCCTTTTCTAGTGGGTGTAGTATCTAATTTGTGGTAGATAGCAGACAGCTTGTGTTTACCCATACTGTAACTCAACAATTAATCAGTTAATAAAACATATTTTCACAGAATGACAATTAATTTTCCTAAGTATTTATCAATAACTTTAAAAGGCTAAAATCAATAGTAAGCTTAAATCAGTGGCTCTGATACCACCTTTTCCTGTCACGGCCCTCAGTCCCGGTTTGACCCGGTCCAGAGCCGCGAGGCAGGAAATCCCGTGGTATCTAATTTGCTGACAGCGGAAGTCTTTTTAAACAGGATCGATTAATATTAAAACTGCTCGTTTATATATAATATAGGGATAAATCCCATAATTTACAAATACTTGATTTCACTGGGAAATCCTTTATTTCTTAAAACATAGTTCTTTTATTCATTTACATTGAGCCACTTTCTAAGCTTGTAGTGCTCCACGGCATTTTTCTTTTGCTCACAACAGATCACCTGAAACATGTTTGAAAAAGGTTTTGTCAGCAGGGAAATACTGAGTGAATCATTCAGTTTTACTAAAACGACACTTTTGTTATAATTTACAGTATTAAGAGAGATTACAATGTTTCAGATATCAAACCAACTACCCACAGTACTTGTCACTCGAACACACATTGACTATCTCGTTGTCCAATGGTGTCTGTGACTATGGTCATATCACTCATTGGCTAACTCGTTGTCCAATAGTGACGGATATCAAGTAATGTATACAAAACCCCACATACCGGCTGTAACTTGGTGATTACATAAACTTAATCACTGTAATTATAACTTTGAAAAACATTTAAAAATTTATAAAATACTTTGATAAAAAGAGAATGACTCACATTGTAGATTTAACAAGCAGAATATAAGCCTACTGATTAGCCTTGATTAACCTAATTTAAATAATAATGCACACACAAACAGGTTAGTAACTAATACAGCAGTTACGTCAATTCACGAGATTCAATCCTCACAACGATTTATTAGTGCAATACTTAACAATTCAGTGGATTCACAACGAATGACAGAGTATAGTCCGAATTCGAACAGCACTCAAACATTCAAGTCGAAATCACATTGAATAACAAAGTATAAACTCAATTTGAGCGGCACTTAAACAATCGTTGGATAATTATAATCGATCGGACGTTGAATCGTAATAGCGATCGAGTTATTACCCTGATTGCGGCAGCACTTCGTGATTAGTGTGTGTTAATTGTGTAAACAGAAAGTAATTCGATGTCAGAAACGAATTTCTTCGCCGAACTTATGCCAAATTTCAAGTCCCAATGTCTGCTATTTATACCCAAAGTTTGGTCAGCCCTGCGCATCGTAGGCCTAGAACCCTTACGATGCGTAGGGAACTTTAACAGGCTTGCGCATCGTAGGCTTTAAACCCTTACGATGCGTATGGTTTGAAAATAGGTTATAGGGTAGCCATGGTTGGGACTAGCTATGCTGAGTTGACACTTTCTTAATTTAACATTTTGACAGCGAGTAAATGTAGATAAATATTAACTAGGGTATACACCCCCCCTGAGTTTTAGGGGCCCTAATCCTGATTCTGAAAATTATGAAAATTTTAGGGTTTGTTCAGAATCACGTGGGTTTCTCAATTAGGGTTTCCTATTAAGATAATAACTAGGACTTTTGATGAGAGTTGTTACAGCATCAATACACATCCATAACCTAATCTAGAAGCATCACAATAGACTACAAAGTCTTTAGTTCCTTCTGGTAATGCTAGTATAGGTGTATGGGTTAATCTTTGCTTAAGAATTCTAAAGGCTTCTTCTTGTTTTAATCCCCATTCAAACTTAACAGATTTACAAGTGAGCTTAGTTAAGGGAATGGTTATTCTAGAAAAGTCTTGAATAAACCTTCTATAATAACCGGCCAATCCTAAGAAACTTCTAACCTCGGTTGGTGACTCAGGGGTTTTCCATTTCATAATTGCCTCAATTTTTGTTGGATCTACATGAATTCCTTCATGATTGACTAGGTGTCCAAGAAATTGTACTTGTTCTAACCAAAACTCGCACTTTGAAAACTTAGCATAAAGTTTTTCCTTTCTTAATAAACTTAAAAGTGCGTGCAAATGCTTTGCATGATCTTCTTTATTCTTAGAGTAAATTAGAATATCATCTATGAATACAATTATGAATTTATCCAAATATGGCTTACATATTCGGTTCATCATGTCCATAAATGCAGCTGGGGCATTGGTTAAACCAAATGGCATGACAGTAAATTCATAATGACCATACCTCGTTCTAAATGCGGTCTTAGGAATGTCCTCTTCCTGTACCTTTAATTGATGATATCCTGACCTCTAGTCGATCTTAGAGAAAAATCGAGCTCCTTGCAGTTGATCAAACAGATCATCGATTCTCGGTAATGGGTACCAATTCTTAATCGTGACCTTGTTTAATTCACGGTAGTCAATGCACATACGCATTGATCCGTCTTTCTTTTTAACAAACAATATCGGTGCTCCCCATGGCGACGAACTTGGTTGTATAAATCCTTTTTCCAACAATTCATCTAATTGTTTCCTTTCTTTCCGAATCTAACTACTCCTTTCCAAGGAGAAACTTTCAAGAGTACTTTATCTCCAACCTGAAATTCTATCGGTTTGCGTCGATTATTTGCATAACTCTTCTGGCGATCTCGAGCAGTCTTCAACCTTTCCTTGATTTGAGTAATCTTGTCGGTCGTCTCTTGCACTATCTCAGGCCCTGACAATTGACTTTCTCCTATTTCTGCCCAACAAACTGGAGTTCTACACTTTCTTCCATAAAGTGCCTCAAATGGAGCAGTTTCAATACTTGAATGATAACTATTGTTATAGGAGAATTTAATTAAGGGTAAATGATCATCCCAATATCCACCAAAATCAATTACACATGCTCGGAGCATGTCTTCCAGTGTTTGTATCGTCCTTTCACTTTGTCCGTCTGTTTGAGGATGATATGCAGTGCTTAAATTTAGTCGAGTTCCCATTGCTTGCTGGAAACTTTTCCAGAAATGGGAAGTGAAACGACTATCTCTATCTGATATAATGGAGAGTGGGACTCCATGCAAAGATACCACTTCGTCTACGTACAACTTGGCTAGTCTTTCCATGCTAAAGGTTTCCTTCATTGGTAGAAAATGAGCTGATTTGGTTAATCGATCCACAATTACCCAAATCGCATCATTACCTTTTCTGGTCTTGGGTAACTTAGTAACAAAATCCATTGTTATGAGTTCTCATTTCCATACAGGCATTTCTAATTGTTGTAGTAGTCCTGAAGGTTTCTGATGTTCGGCCTTAACTTGTGAACAAGTAAGACATTTAGATACATATTTTGCTATATCTTTCTTCATTCCTATCCACCAGAAATTCTTTCTTAAATCTTGGTACATCTTATTGTTTCCAGGGTGCATAGTATACCTAGATTTATGGGCTTCTTCTAAAATCTTATTTCTTAATTCTCCTTGTTTAGGTACCCAAATTCGTTTCTTGTGGAATCTCCAAATTCCATCATTTCCTTGCTCTAGTTCTTTTATATAACCTTTCATTCCTTCAGCATCGTCCTTGATTGTTGTTTCCTGAACTTTCTTTAATTGTTCCATTAAATCTACTTGTAGATTTAATCTAAGAGCACGGACTCGCTTTTGTTTTTCATGATACTTACGACTTAAGGCATCTGCAACTACGTTTGCCTTCCCTTCGTGATATTGAATATCACAGTCGTAATCGCTTAGAACTTCCATCCATCTTCTTTGCCTCATATTTAACTCTTTCTGCCCAAATATATACCTTAAACTTTTATGATCTGTATAAACAGTAAACTTACTTCCATACAGATAATGTCTCCAAATTTTCAAGGCAAAAATTATGGCTCCTAATTCTAAGTCATGAGTCGTATAATTTTCCTCGTGCTTTTTCAACTGCCGGGAAGCATACGCAATTACCTTCTTGCGTTGCATCAATACACATCCGTATCCTAATTTTGAAGCATCACAGTATACTTCAAAATCTTCTGTTCCTTCGGGTAATGCTAAAATTGGAGCATTCGTCAATCGATGCTTTAAAATCTTAAAAGCTTCTTCTTGCTTATGTCCCCATTCAAACTTAGCGGATTTACAGGTTAACTTAGTCAATGGTACAGCTATCTTAGAGAAATCCTTAATAAATCGTCTGTAGTATCCAGCTAAGCCTAGAAAACTTCTAATTTCCATAGCTGTTTGTGGGACCTTCCATTTGGTAATTGCTTCTATTTTAGCAGGATCTACGTGAATTCCTTCATGATTCACCATATGACCTAAAAATTGTACTTCCTTTAACCAAAATTCACATTTCGAGAATTTGGCATAAAGTTTTTCCTTTCTTAACAAAGTTAAGAGTGCATGCAGGTGTTTGCAATGTTCTTCCTGACTTTTGGAATAAATAAGTATATCGTCAATGAATACGATTACAAATTTATCCAAGTATGGCTTACAGATCCGATTCATCATGTCCATAAATGCTGCTGGGGCATTTGTTAGTCCAAAGGGCATGACTGTAAACTCATAATGGCCATACCTAGTTCTGAAAGCAGTTTTAGGTATGTCTTCTTCTTGTACTTTTAACTGGTGATATCCGGATCTTAAGTCTATCTTAGAAAAATACCTAGCGCCTTGAAGTTGATCAAAAAGATCGTCAATCCTTGGTAATGGGTATCGATTCTTAATTGTAACTTTATTTAGTTCTCTATAATCAATACACATTCTCATTGATCCATCTTTCTTTTTCACAAACAACACTGGTGCTCCCCAAGGGGATGAACTAGGTTGTATAAATCCTTTGCTTAATAATTCATCTAACTGCTTTTTCAATTCTAGCATTTCGGTGGGTGCTAATCGGTAAGGTGCCTTAGCTATTGGTGTAGTACCCGGAATTAGATGAATTCTAAACTCTACTTCCCTATCTGGTGGTAACCCAGGTAATTCTTCTGGAAAGATGTCTGGGTATTCTGAAACTATAGGGATGTCTGGAAGTTCCTTACTTTTAGTGTTAATGATTACTGAAATCATATACACCATTCCTTGCTTTCGTTCATAACTAGCAACTTTCATTACTGATATGAACTTTAGTGGCTTTCGTGGTTTATCTCTGGTAATTACAATTACCTCTCCTGTGGGAGTACGGATTTCTACGGAATTCTTGTCACAAAGGATTCGAGCATGGTTGGCTATTAACCAATCCATTCCTAACACGACATCGAATCCGGCTAACTTCATAGGTAACAGGTTTGCGGAAAACTTATGACCTAACAGTTCTATCTTACCTTCTTGCAAAACCCTATTTATGTTAACAGAATTTCCGTCTGCCGTTTCGACTGTAAAAATTTGCCTAAGGGTGGTTAAAGGTAAGTTAAGGGCTTGGCAAAATGAAGTATTGATAAAACTTTGGTTTGCACCAGAGTCAAATAATACTTTTGCATAAACGTCGTGGACCAAGAACGTACCAGCTATAACGTCAGGGATCAGTTCGGCTTCCTGAGTGGTTAGCTGGAATGCTCGGACATTCTTCTTAGTAGCTCCGTCGGCTGTCTTGGATTTGTTATCTGCTAGCTTGACTAATTTAGGACATTCTGGTCTAAAATGTCCTGTTTCTCCACAATTATAGCATACTTTTGTTTTCTTTCTGCATTCCTCTTCGCGATGTCCAGCCATTTTGCAGAAGTTGCAAATTACATTGCATTTTCCAAAATGATTCTTTTTGCAATTTCTACAGAAAGGCGGTTGTGCAGATTGTCTCCTTCCTCTTTTCTTGAACCTATTATTATCATTACCCACACGAAATCCTTGGGTAATCTTTTGAGCCAATTCCTTCTTTCGATCTTCTTCTCTTGTTCGCACCAGTTCGTCAGTTAGGGTATTAGCTAGTTCCACAGCATCGACAATAGTGCGAGGTCTCGCTGCTTTAACGATATTGCGGATTTCACTAATCAATCCCCAAATGTAGCGAGAAATGAGTACCGGTTCTGGCGAAGCCAGTGTAGGTACCACTCGAGCATATTCAAAGAATGCCGAAGTATAACCGCGACACTCTACGCCTACCATACGATGATTTAGGAACTTATTTGTCATTTGTTCCTTTTCATATTCAGGACAGTATTTTCTTTCTACAAGAATTTTAAATTCTTCCCAGTTCATAGCATATGCCATCCTTCTTCCTTTTGCTTGTAGCACCGTGTTCCACCATTCTAGTGCCCCTTCTTTGAATAAATTTGACGCATACATAACTTGATCTTCTTCGGAACACTTACTTATTGCAATTACTGCTTCAGTTTTCTCTAACCAACGCAGTACTGCAGTTGCTCCTTCATTACCCGCAAATTCAGCAGGTTTGCAAGCAAGAAATTCTTTGAAAGTGCAACCAGGCGTTGCGGCTTTCATTTTCTTAGGAGGTGGAGCCTGTAGTGGATTATTATTGTCATGATTTCCGCCTCCATTTATACTATGACTAAAATTATCTTCCTGAGTACGTTTGCTAGGAACGATTTGTTGCGGTTCTATTGGATTTTTAACAGCAGCAACGAATGCTGGAATAGCATTGGCTATCCCTTGAGCAACAATATTTTCAATATCTTGTCTAGTCATATACTGGTTTTCCTAATTTTGTTCAGATTGATTCCCTTCATTAACTGGTTCATTACTAGCGTTTTCCATCTGATAATTAGTGTAAATATAACTATTAGTATCAAATAATTGTAAATAAAGCAATTACACAGAAGCACATAAAACCTGACAACACAGATATATATCCAAAATTGTCGATGTTTCGACTTCTATTTTGCTTTATATATTATATAGGCATCCATACACACCGTTTATCTTACAATGTTTTATTTCCCATTTTACAGAGTTATATTTAGCTATTATTATTATTATTATTATTATTATTATTATTATTATTATTATTATTATTATTATTATTATTATTATTATTATTATACAGACATTCTTTCCAACCCCACTTTTCTTTGATCAACTAGTAGTTTAGTAGCGACGCTCCCTTTCGTCGTATTTCCAGGAAATTTGTTCCCCCATTTCCCGGATCCTATTCCCTGTGCTTATCAACTCTTCACCGTACTGACGGAGTTCGGCTAAGTTTTCATTACTCATTGGAGGATTGGGGATAGGGTCTGGCTCCCACTGTGGAAGGAAAGAATAAGGACTGTTGACAATATTTTGGAATGGCCAGTCATTTGTCCACCATTCTTCCATTTGACCTAAAGGTCGAGTGTGGATTAGTGGGTCTGGAATAGCTGGTTCCAGATTGACAGGAAGTTGGGTTTCTAGGTAAGGATATAGATTATTATGGATAGGGCTAATGACATCACAATTTGCCAGTAGACGGTCGATTTCGTCTTGAAATGTGATTTCTTCAGCTTGTCTAGAATTCTCTCCAATTTCTATTCCTTTTTGTTTATAATCTTTCCTGATCTCTATCTCTGCTGGATTTGAACTTTCTCCGATTTCGATTCCTTTTCCTTTGTCTATAGGGTTTTCTATTTTAGGGAGTTTCCTAGTAGCTGGCTTTCTCCTGCGTACTTTCCTCCATCCTACATATCTTCTCTTCTTTTTAAGATTTGCTTTTTCCAGCGGTGGAGCTTGGAATTCCAGGGGTTCCTCTATGTCAGCAATATAACCAGTAAAGTCGTGGGAGACTTCAATTGGTACTGGGTAGAGGTTGAGATTCTGAAATGCTTCCGATATCTCAGTCATGCTGGATAGCATATATGCAAAATGCACAAAAATGCTAAGTTAAAACTTTGGAACAAAGTTTAACAAATAAACATTAAAGTTTATTGCATACGGATTTGTACAAAAGACTATAGGAAAGTGAACACACTATAATTTATTTATTTACTGGGTATTACTTTTCTACTAGACCAGGCTTATTAAAAATTTAGAGATTTGCATTTTCTGCTACGGTAGCTAGCATATAAAGGTTTGCCCATTTTTCATCTAAGGTATCTTCCCAAGGTGACCTATTGCCAAATTCCTGGATTTATGGATTAAACCTCACTTTCTTGGCTTGGGTTTTCTTTATTTTCTCATGTCCCTTCCTAAGAATCGAATTTCTTTTATCTTGGGTGAGAGGATTTTCATAATTTGCTTTACGGACAAAAATCCCTTCTTCCAGATCTGCTGAGTATTTGGAGGAAGAGGTTCCTTTTCTAGTGGGTGTAGTATCTAATTTGTGGTAGATAGCAGACAGCTTGTGTTTACCCATACTGTAACTCAACAATTAATCAGTTAATAAAACATATTTTCACAGAATGACAATTAATTTTCCTAAGTATTTATCAATAACTTTAAAAGGCTAAAATCAATAGTAAGCTTAAATCAGTGGCTCTGATACCACCTTTTCCTGTCACGGCCCTCAGTCCCGGTTTGACCCGGTCCAGAGCCGCGAGGCAGGAAATCCCGTGGTATCTAATTTGCTGACAGCGGAAGTCTTTTTAAACAGGATCGATTAATATTAAAACTGCTCGTTTATATATAATATAGGGATAAATCCCATAATTTACAAATACTTGATTTCACTGGGAAATCCTTTATTTCTTAAAACATAGTTCTTTTATTCATTTACATTGAGCCACTTTCTAAGCTTGTAGTGCTCCACGGCATTTTTCTTTTGCTCACAACAGATCACCTGAAACATGTTTGAAAAAGGTTTTGTCAGCAGGGAAATACTGAGTGAATCATTCAGTTTTACTAAAACGACACTTTTGTTATAATTTACAGTATTAAGAGAGATTACAATGTTTCAGATATCAAACCAACTACCCACAGTACTTGTCACTCGAACACACATTGACTATCTCGTTGTCCAATGGTGTCTGTGACTATGGTCATATCACTCATTGGCTAACTCGTTGTCCAATAGTGACGGATATCAAGTAATGTATACAAAACCCCACATACCGGCTGTAACTTGGTGATTACATAAACTTAATCACTGTAATTATAACTTTGAAAAACATTTAAAAATTTATAAAATACTTTGATAAAAAGAGAATGACTCACATTGTAGATTTAACAAGCAGAATATAAGCCTACTGATTAGCCTTGATTAACCTAATTTAAATAATAATGCACACACAAACAGGTTAGTAACTAATACAGCAGTTACGTCAATTCACGAGATTCAATCCTCACAACGATTTATTAGTGCAATACTTAACAATTCAGTGGATTCACAACGAATGACAGAGTATAGTCCGAATTCGAACAACACTCAAACATTCAAGTCGAAATCACATTGAATAACAAAGTATAAACTCAATTTGAGCGGCACTTAAACAATCGTTGGATAATTATAATCGATCGGACGTTGAATCGTAATAGCGATCGAGTTATTACCCTGATTGCGGCAGCACTTCGTGATTAGTGTGTGTTAATTGTGTAAACAGAAAGTAATTCGATGTCAGAAACGAATTTCTTCGTCGAACTTATGCCAAATTTCAAGTCCCAATGTCTGCTATTTATACCCAAAGTTTGGTCAGCCCTGCGCATCGTAGGCCTAGAACCCTTACGATGCGTAGGGAACTTTAACAGGCTTGCGCATCGTAGGCTTTAAACCCTTACGATGCGTATGGTTTGAAAATAGGTTATAGGGTAGCCACGGTTGGGACTAGCTATGCTGAGTTGACACTTTCTTAATTTAACATTTTGACAGCGAGTAAATGTAGATAAATATTAACTAGGGTATACACCCCCCCTGAGTTTTAGGGGCCCTAATCCTGATTCTGAAAATTATGAAAATTTTAGGGTTTGTTCAGAATCACGTGGGTTTCTCAATTAGGGTTTCCTATTAAGATAATAACTAGGACTTTTGATGAGAGTTGTTACAGCATCAATACACATCCATAACCTAATCTAGAAGCATCACAATAGACTACAAAGTCTTTAGTTCCTTCTGGTAATGCTAGTATAGGTGTATGGGTTAATCTTTGCTTAAGAATTCTAAAGGCTTCTTCTTGTTTTAATCCCCATTCAAACTTAACAGATTTACAAGTAAGCTTAGTTAAGGGAATGGTTATTCTAGAAAAGTCTTGAATAAACCTTCTATAATAACCGGCCAATCCTAAGAAACTTCTAACCTCGGTTGGTGACTCAGGGGTTTTCCATTTCATAATTGCCTCAATTTTTGTTGGATCTACATGAATTCCTTCATGATTGACTAGGTGTCCAAGAAATTGTACTTGTTCTAACCAAAACTCGCACTTTGAAAACTTAGCATAAAGTTTTTCCTTTCTTAATAAACTTAAAAGTGCGTGCAAATGCTTTGCATGATCTTCTTTATTCTTAGAGTAAATTAGAATATCATCTATGAATACAATTATGAATTTATCCAAATATGGCTTACATATTCGGTTCATCATGTCCATAAATGCAGCTGGGGCATTGGTTAAACCAAATGGCATGACAGTAAATTCATACTGACCATACCTCGTTCTAAATGCGGTCTTAGGAATGTCCTCTTCCTGTACCTTTAATTGATGATATCCTGACCTCTAGTCGATCTTAGAGAAAAATCGAGCTCCTTGCAGTTGATCAAACAGATCATCGATTCTCGGTAATGGGTACCAATTCTTAATCGTGACCTTGTTTAATTCACGGTAGTCAATGCACATACGCATTGATCCGTCTTTCTTTTTAACAAACAATATCGGTGCTCCCCATGGCGACGAACTTGGTTGTATAAATCCTTTTTCCAACAATTCATCTAATTGTTTCCTTTCTTTCCGAATCTAACTACTCCTTTCCAAGGAGAAACTTTCAAGAGTACTTTATCTCCAACCTGAAATTCTATCGGTTTGCGTCGATTATTTGCATAACTCTTCTGGCGATCTCGAGCAGTCTTCAACCTTTCCTTGATTTGAGTAATCTTGTCGGTCGTCTCTTGCACTATCTCAGGCCCTGACAATTGACTTTCTCCTATTTCTGCCCAACAAACTGGAGTTCTACACTTTCTTCCATAAAGTGCCTCAAATGGAGCAGTTTCAATACTTGAATGATAACTATTGTTATAGGAGAATTTAATTAAGGGTAAATGATCATCCCAATATCCACCAAAATCAATTACACATGCTCGGAGCATGTCTTCCAGTGTTTGTATCGTCCTTTCACTTTGTCCGTCTGTTTGAGGATGATATGCAGTGCTTAAATTTAGTCGAGTTCCCATTGCTTGCTGGAAACTTTTCCAGAAATGGGAAGTGAAACGACTATCTCTATCTGATATAATGGAGAGTGGGACTCCATGCAAAGATACCACTTCGTCTACGTACAACTTGGCTAGTCTTTCCATGCTAAAGGTTTCCTTCATTGGTAGAAAATGAGCTGATTTGGTTAATCGATCCACAATTACCCAAATCGCATCATTACCTTTTCTGGTCTTGGGTAACTTAGTAACAAAATCCATTGTTATGAGTTCCCATTTCCATACAGGCATTTCTAATTGTTGTAGTAGTCCTGAAGGTTTCTGATGTTCGGCCTTAACTTGTGAACAAGTAAGACATTTAGATACATATTTTGCTATATCTTTCTTCATTCCTATCCACCAGAAATTCTTTCTTAAATCTTGGTACATCTTATTGTTTCCAGGGTGCATAGTATACCTAGATTTATGGGCTTCTTCTAAAATCTTATTTCTTAATTCTCCTTGTTTAGGTACCCAAATTCGTTTCTTGTGGAATCTCCAAATTCCATCATTTCCTTGCTCTAGTTCTTTTATATAACCTTTCATTCCTTCAGCATCGTCCTTGATTGTTGTTTCCTGAACTTTCTTTAATTGTTCCATTAAATCTACTTGTAGATTTAATCTAAGAGCACGGACTCGCTTTTGTTTTTCATGATACTTACGACTTAAGGCATCTGCAACTACGTTTGCCTTCCCTTCGTGATATTGAATATCACAGTCGTAATCGCTTAGAACTTCCATCCATCTTCTTTGCCTCATATTTAACTCTTTCTGCCCAAATATATACCTTAAACTTTTATGATCTGTATAAACAGTAAACTTACTTCCATACAGATAATGTCTCCAAATTTTCAAGGCAAAAATTATGGCTCCTAATTCTAAGTCATGAGTCGTATAATTTTCCTCGTGCTTTTTCAACTGCCGGGAAGCATACGCAATTACCTTCTTGCGTTGCATCAATACACATCCGTATCCTAATTTTGAAGCATCACAGTATACTTCAAAATCTTCTGTTCCTTCGGGTAATGCTAAAATTGGAGCATTCGTCAATCGATGCTTTAAAATCTTAAAAGCTTCTTCTTGCTTATGTCCCCATTCAAACTTAGCGGATTTACAGGTTAACTTAGTCAATGGTACAGCTATCTTAGAGAAATCCTTAATAAATCGTCTGTAGTATCCAGCTAAGCCTAGAAAACTTCTAATTTCCATAGCTGTTTGTGGGACCTTCCATTTGGTAATTGCTTCTATTTTAGCAGGATCTACGTGAATTCCTTCATGATTCACCATATGACCTAAAAATTGTACTTCCTTTAACCAAAATTCACATTTCGAGAATTTGGCATAAAGTTTTTCCTTTCTTAACAAAGTTAAGAGTGCATGCAGGTGTTTGCAATGTTCTTCCTGACTTTTGGAATAAATAAGTATATCGTCAATGAATACGATTACAAATTTATCCAAGTATGGCTTACAGATCCGATTCATCATGTCCATAAATGCTGCTGGGGCATTTGTTAGTCCAAAGGGCATGACTGTAAACTCATAATGGCCATACCTAGTTCTGAAAGCAGTTTTAGGTATGTCTTCTTCTTGTACTTTTAACTGGTGATATCCGGATCTTAAGTCTATCTTAGAAAAATACCTAGCGCCTTGAAGTTGATCAAAAAGATCGTCAATCCTTGGTAATGGGTATCGATTCTTAATTGTAACTTTATTTAGTTCTCTATAATCAATACACATTCTCATTGATCCATCTTTCTTTTTCACAAACAACACTGGTGCTCCCCAAGGGGATGAACTAGGTTGTATAAATCCTTTGCTTAATAATTCATCTAACTGCTTTTTCAATTCTAGCATTTCGGTGGGTGCTAATCGGTAAGGTGCCTTAGCTATTGGTGTAGTACCCGGAATTAGATGAATTCTAAACTCTACTTCCCTATCTGGTGGTAACCCAGGTAATTCTTCTGGAAAGATGTCTGGGTATTCTGAAACTATAGGGATGTCTGGAAGTTCCTTACTTTTAGTGTTAATGATTACTGAAATCATATACACCATTCCTTGCTTTCGTTCATAACTAGCAACTTTCATTACTGATATGAACTTTAGTGGCTTTCGTGGTTTATCTCTGGTAATTACAATTACCTCTCCTGTGGGAGTACGGATTTCTACGGAATTCTTGTCACAAAGGATTCGAGCATGGTTGGCTATTAACCAATCCATTCCTAACACGACATCGAATCCGGCTAACTTCATAGGTAACAGGTTTGCGGAAAACTTATGACCTAACAGTTCTATCTTACCTTCTTGCAAAACCCTATTTATGTTAACAGAATTTCCGTCTGCCGTTTCGACTGTAAAAATTTGCCTAAGGGTGGTTAAAGGTAAGTTAAGGGCTTGGCAAAATGAAGTATTGATAAAACTTTGGTTTGCACCAGAGTCAAATAATACTTTTGCATAAACGTCGTGGACCAAGAACGTACCAGCTATAACGTCAGGGATCAGTTCGGCTTCCTGAGTGGTTAGCTGGAATGCTCGGACATTCTTCTTAGTAGCTCCGTCGGCTGTCTTGGATTTGTTATCTGCTAGCTTGACTAATTTAGGACATTCTGGTCTAAAATGTCCTGTTTCTCCACAATTATAGCATACTTTTGTTTTCTTTCTGCATTCCTCTTCGCGATGTCCAGCCATTTTGCAGAAGTTGCAAATTACATTGCATTTTCCAAAATGATTCTTTTTTGCAATTTCTACAGAAAGGCGGTTGTGCAGATTGTCTCCTTCCTCTTTTCTTGAACCTATTATTATCATTACCCACACGAAATCCTTGGGTAATCTTTTGAGCCAATTCCTTCTTTCGATCTTCTTCTCTTGTTCGCACCAGTTCGTCAGTTAGGGTATTAGCTAGTTCCACAGCATCGACAATAGTGCGAGGTCTCGCTGCTTTAACGATATTGCGGATTTCACTAATCAATCCCCAAATGTAGCGAGAAATGAGTACCGGTTCTGGCGAAGCCAGTGTAGGTACCACTCGAGCATATTCAAAGAATGCCGAAGTATAACCGCGACACTCTACGCCTACCATACGATGATTTAGGAACTTATTTGTCATTTGTTCCTTTTCATATTCAGGACAGTATTTTCTTTCTACAAGAATTTTAAATTCTTCCCAGTTCATAGCATATGCCATCCTTCTTCCTTTTGCTTGTAGCACCGTGTTCCACCATTCTAGTGCCCCTTCTTTGAATAAATTTGACGCATACATAACTTGATCTTCTTCGGAACACTTACTTATTGCAATTACTGCTTCAGTTTTCTCTAACCAACGCAGTACTGCAGTTGCTCCTTCATTACCCGCAAATTCAGCAGGTTTGCAAGCAAGAAATTCTTTGAAAGTGCAACCAGGCGTTGCGGCTTTCATTTTCTTAGGAGGTGGAGCCTGTAGTGGATTATTATTGTCATGATTGCCGCCTCCATTTATACTATGACTAAAATTATCTTCCTGAGTACGTTTGCTAGGAACGATTTGTTGCGGTTCTATTGGATTTTTAACAGCAGCAACGAATGCTGGAATAGCATTGGCTATCCCTTGAGCAACAATATTTTCAATATCTTGTCTAGTCATATACTGGTTTTCCTGATTTTGTTCAGATTGATTCCCTTCATTAACTGGTTCATTACTAGCGTTTTCCATCTGATAATTAGTGTAAATATAACTATTAGTATCAAATAATTGTAAATAAAGCAATTACACAGAAGCACATAAAACCTGACAACACAGATATATATCCAAAATTGTCGATGTTTCGACTTCTATTTTGCTTTATATATTATATAGGCATCCATACACACCGTTTATCTTACAATGTTTTATTTCCCATTTTACAGAGTTATATTTAGCTATTATTATTATTATTATTATTATTATTATTATTATACAGACATTCTTTCCAACCCCACTTTTCTTTGATCAACTAGTAGTTTAGTAGCGACGCTCCCTTTCGTCGTATTTCCAGGAAATTTGTTCCCCCATTTCCCGGATCCTATTCCCTGTGCTTATCAACTCTTCACCGTACTGACGGAGTTCGGCTAAGTTTTCATTACTCATTGGAGGATTGGGGATAGGGTCTGGCTCCCACTGTGGAAGGAAAGAATAAGGACTGTTGACAATATTTTGGAATGGCCAGTCATTTGTCCACCATTCTTCCATTTGACCTAAAGGTCGAGTGTGGATTAGTGGGTCTGGAATAGCTGGTTCCAGATTGACAGGAAGTTGGGTTTCTAGGTAAGGATATAGATTATTATGGATAGGGCTAATGACATCACAATTTGCCAGTAGACGGTCGATTTCGTCTTGAAATGTGATTTCTTCAGCTTGTCTAGAATTCTCTCCAATTTCTATTCCTTTTTGTTTATAATCTTTCCTGATCTCTATCTCTGCTGGATTTGAACTTTCTCCGATTTCGATTCCTTTTCCTTTGTCTATAGGGTTTTCTATTTTAGGGAGTTTCCTAGTAGCTGGCTTTCTCCTGCGTACTTTCCTCCATCCTACATATCTTCTCTTCTTTTTAAGATTTGCTTTTTCCAGCGGTGGAGCTTGGAATTCCAGGGGTTCCTCTATGTCAGCAATATAACCAGTAAAGTCGTGGGAGACTTCAATTGGTACTGGGTAGAGGTTGAGATTCTGAAATGCTTCCGATATCTCAGTCATGCTGGATAGCATATATGCAAAATGCACAAAAATGCTAAGTTAAAACTTTGGAACAAAGTTTAACAAATAAACATTAAAGTTTATTGCATACGGATTTGTACAAAAGACTATAGGAAAGTGAACACACTATAATTTATTTATTTACTGGGTATTACTTTTCTACTAGACCAGGCTTATTAAAAATTTAGAGATTTGCATTTTCTGCTACGGTAGCTAGCATATAAAGGTTTGCCCATTTTTCATCTAAGGTATCTTCCCAAGGTGACCTATTGCCAAATTCCTGGATTTATGGATTAAACCTCACTTTCTTGGCTTGGGTTTTCTTTATTTTCTCATGTCCCTTCCTAAGAATCGAATTTCTTTTATCTTGGGTGAGAGGATTTTCATAATTTGCTTTACGGACAAAAATCCCTTCTTCCAGATCTGCTGAGTATTTGGAGGAAGAGGTTCCTTTTCTAGTGGGTGTAGTATCTAATTTGTGGTAGATAGCAGACAGCTTGTGTTTACCCATACTGTAACTCAACAATTAATCAGTTAATAAAACATATTTTCACAGAATGACAATTAATTTTCCTAAGTATTTATCAATAACTTTAAAAGGCTAAAATCAATAGTAAGCTTAAATCAGTGGCTCTGATACCACCTTTTCCTGTCACGGCCCTCAGTCCCGGTTTGACCCGGTCCAGAGCCGCGAGGCAGGAAATCCCGTGGTATCTAATTTGCTGACAGCGGAAGTCTTTTTAAACAGGATCGATTAATATTAAAACTGCTCGTTTATATATAATATAGGGATAAATCCCATAATTTACAAATACTTGATTTCACTGGGAAATCCTTTATTTCTTAAAACATAGTTCTTTTATTCATTTACATTGAGCCACTTTCTAAGCTTGTAGTGCTCCACGGCATTTTTCTTTTGCTCACAACAGATCACCTGAAACATGTTTGAAAAAGGTTTTGTCAGCAGGGAAATACTGAGTGAATCATTCAGTTTTACTAAAACGACACTTTTGTTATAATTTACAGTATTAAGAGAGATTACAATGTTTCAGATATCAAACCAACTACCCACAGTACTTGTCACTCGAACACACATTGACTATCTCGTTGTCCAATGGTGTCTGTGACTATGGTCATATCACTCATTGGCTAACTCGTTGTCCAATAGTGACGGATATCAAGTAATGTATACAAAACCCCACATACCGGCTGTAACTTGGTGATTACATAAACTTAATCACTGTAATTATAACTTTGAAAAACATTTAAAAATTTATAAAATACTTTGATAAAAAGAGAATGACTCACATTGTAGATTTAACAAGCAGAATATAAGCCTACTGATTAGCCTTGATTAACCTAATTTAAATAATAATGCACACACAAACAGGTTAGTAACTAATACAGCAGTTACGTCAATTCACGAGATTCAATCCTCACAACGATTTATTAGTGCAATACTTAACAATTCAGTGGATTCACAACGAATGACAGAGTATAGTCCGAATTCGAACAGCACTCAAACATTCAAGTCGAAATCACATTGAATAACAAAGTATAAACTCAATTTGATCGGCACTTAAACAATCGTTGGATAATTATAATCGATCGGACGTTGAATCGTAATAGCGATCGAGTTATTACCCTGATTGCGGCAGCACTTCGTGATTAGTGTGTGTTAATTGTGTAAACAGAAAGTAATTCGATGTCAGAAACGAATTTCTTCGTCGAACTTATGCCAAATTTCAAGTCCCAATGTCTGCTATTTATACCCAAAGTTTGGTCAGCCTTGCGCATCGTAGGCCTAGAACCCTTACGATGCGTAGGGAACTTTAACAGGCTTGCGCATCGTAGGCTTTAAACCCTTACGATGCGTATGGTTTGAAAATAGGTTATAGGGTAGCCACGGTTGGGACTAGCTATGCTGAGTTGACACTTTCTTAATTTAACATTTTGACAGCGAGTAAATGTAGATAAATATTAACTAGGGTATACACCCCCCCTGAGTTTTAGGGGCCCTAATCCTGATTCTGAAAATTATGAAAATTTTAGGGTTTGTTCAGAATCACGTGGGTTTCTCAATTAGGGTTTCCTATTAAGATAATAACTAGGACTTTTGATGAGAGTTGTTACAGCATCAATACACATCCATAACCTATTCTAGAAGCATCACAATAGACTACAAAGTCTTTAGTTCCTTCTGGTAATGCTAGTATAGGTGTATGGGTTAATCTTTGCTTAAGAATTCTAAAGGCTTCTTCTTGTTTTAATCCCCATTCAAACTTAACAGATTTACAAGTGAGCTTAGTTAAGGGAATGGTTATTCTAGAAAAGTCTTGAATAAACCTTCTATAATAACCGGCCAATCCTAAGAAACTTCTAACCTCGGTTGGTGACTCAGGGGTTTTCCATTTCATAATTGCCTCAATTTTTGTTGGATCTACATGAATTCCTTCATGATTGACTAGGTGTCCAAGAAGTTGTACTTGTTCTAACCAAAACTCGCACTTTGAAAACTTAGCATAAAGTTTTTCCTTTCTTAATAAACTTAAAAGTGCGTGCAAATGCTTTGCATGATCTTCTTTATTCTTAGAGTAAATTAGAATATCATCTATGAATACAATTATGAATTTATCCAAATATGGCTTACATATTCGGTTCATCATGTCCATAAATGCAGCTGGGGCATTGGTTAAACCAAATGGCATGACAGTAAATTCATAATGACCATACCTCGTTCTAAATGCGGTCTTAGGAATGTCCTCTTCCTGTACCTTTAATTGATGATATCCTGACCTCTAGTCGATCTTAGAGAAAAATCGAGCTCCTTGCAGTTGATCAAACAGATCATCGATTCTCGGTAATGGGTACCAATTCTTAATCGTGACCTTGTTTAATTCACGGTAGTCAATGCACATACGCATTGATCCGTCTTTCTTTTTAACAAACAATATCGGTGCTCCCCATGGCGACGAACTTGGTTGTATAAATCCTTTTTCCAACAATTCATCTAATTGTTTCCTTTCTTTCCGAATCTAACTACTCCTTTCCAAGGAGAAACTTTCAAGAGTACTTTATCTCCAACCTGAAATTCTATCGGTTTGCGTCGATTATTTGCATAACTCTTCTGGCGATCTCGAGCAGTCTTCAACCTTTCCTTGATTTGAGTAATCTTGTCGGTCGTCTCTTGCACTATCTCAGGCCCTGACAATTGACTTTCTCCTATTTCTGCCCAACAAACTGGAGTTCTACACTTTCTTCCATAAAGTGCCTCAAATGGAGCAGTTTCAATACTTGAATGATAACTATTGTTATAGGAGAATTTAATTAAGGGTAAATGATCATCCCAATATCCACCAAAATCAATTACACATGCTCGGAGCATGTCTTCCAGTGTTTGTATCGTCCTTTCACTTTGTCCGTCTGTTTGAGGATGATATGCAGTGCTTAAATTTAGTCGAGTTCCCATTGCTTGCTGGAAACTTTTCCAGAAATGGGAAGTGAAACGACTATCTCTATCTGATATAATGGAGAGTGGGACTCCATGCAAAGATACCACTTCGTCTACGTACAACTTGGCTAGTCTTTCCATGCTAAAGGTTTCCTTCATTGGTAGAAAATGAGCTGATTTGGTTAATCGATCCACAATTACCCAAATCGCATCATTACCTTTTCTGGTCTTGGGTAACTTAGTAACAAAATCCATTGTTATGAGTTCTCATTTCCATACAGGCATTTCTAATTGTTGTAGTAGTCCTGAAGGTTTCTGATGTTCGGCCTTAACTTGTGAACAAGTAAGACATTTAGATACATATTTTGCTATATCTTTCTTCATTCCTATCCACCAGAAATTCTTTCTTAAATCTTGGTACATCTTATTGTTTCCAGGGTGCATAGTATACCTAGATTTATGGGCTTCTTCTAAAATCTTATTTCTTAATTCTCCTTGTTTAGGTACCCAAATTCGTTTCTTGTGGAATCTCCAAATTCCATCATTTCCTTGCTCTAGTTCTTTTATATAACCTTTCATTCCTTCAGCATCGTCCTTGATTGTTGTTTCCTGAACTTTCTTTAATTGTTCCATTAAATCTACTTGTAGATTTAATCTAAGAGCACGGACTCGCTTTTGTTTTTCATGATACTTACGACTTAAGGCATCTGCAACTACGTTTGCCTTCCCTTCGTGATATTGAATATCACAGTCGTAATCGCTTAGAACTTCCATCCATCTTCTTTGCCTCATATTTAACTCTTTCTGCCCAAATATATACCTTAAACTTTTATGATCTGTATAAACAGTAAACTTACTTCCATACAGATAATGTCTCCAAATTTTCAAGGCAAAAATTATGGCTCCTAATTCTAAGTCATGAGTCGTATAATTTTCCTCGTGCTTTTTCAACTGCCGGGAAGCATACGCAATTACCTTCTTGCGTTGCATCAATACACATCCGTATCCTAATTTTGAAGCATCACAGTATACTTCAAAATCTTCTGTTCCTTCGGGTAATGCTAAAATTGGAGCATTCGTCAATCGATGCTTTAAAATCTTAAAAGCTTCTTCTTGCTTATGTCCCCATTCAAACTTAGCGGATTTACAGGTTAACTTAGTCAATGGTACAGCTATCTTAGAGAAATCCTTAATAAATCGTCTGTAGTATCCAGCTAAGCCTAGAAAACTTCTAATTTCCATAGCTGTTTGTGGGACCTTCCATTTGGTAATTGCTTCTATTTTAGCAGGATCTACGTGAATTCCTTCATGATTCACCATATGACCTAAAAATTGTACTTCCTTTAACCAAAATTCACATTTCGAGAATTTGGCATAAAGTTTTTCCTTTCTTAACAAAGTTAAGAGTGCATGCAGGTGTTTGCAATGTTCTTCCTGACTTTTGGAATAAATAAGTATATCGTCAATGAATACGATTACAAATTTATCCAAGTATGGCTTACAGATCCGATTCATCATGTCCATAAATGCTGCTGGGGCATTTGTTAGTCCAAAGGGCATGACTGTAAACTCATAATGGCCATACCTAGTTCTGAAAGCAGTTTTAGGTATGTCTTCTTCTTGTACTTTTAACTGGTGATATCCGGATCTTAAGTCTATCTTAGAAAAATACCTAGCGCCTTGAAGTTGATCAAAAAGATCGTCAATCCTTGGTAATGGGTATCGATTCTTAATTGTAACTTTATTTAGTTCTCTATAATCAATACACATTCTCATTGATCCATCTTTCTTTTTCACAAACAACACTGGTGCTCCCCAAGGGGATGAACTAGGTTGTATAAATCCTTTGCTTAATAATTCATCTAACTGCTTTTTCAATTCTAGCATTTCGGTGGGTGCTAATCGGTAAGGTGCCTTAGCTATTGGTGTAGTACCCGGAATTAGATGAATTCTAAACTCTACTTCCCTATCTGGTGGTAACCCAGGTAATTCTTCTGGAAAGATGTCTGGGTATTCTGAAACTATAGGGATGTCTGGAAGTTCCTTACTTTTAGTGTTAATGATTACTGAAATCATATACACCATTCCTTGCTTTCGTTCATAACTAGCAACTTTCATTACTGATATGAACTTTAGTGGCTTTCGTGGTTTATCTCTGGTAATTACAATTACCTCTCCTGTGGGAGTACGGATTTCTACGGAATTCTTGTCACAAAGGATTCGAGCATGGTTGGCTATTAACCAATCCATTCCTAACACGACATCGAATCCGGCTAACTTCATAGGTAACAGGTTTGCGGAAAACTTATGACCTAACAGTTCTATCTTACCTTCTTGCAAAACCCTATTTATGTTAACAGAATTTCCGTCTGCCGTTTCGACTGTAAAAATTTGCCTAAGGGTGGTTAAAGGTAAGTTAAGGGCTTGGCAAAATGAAGTATTGATAAAACTTTGGTTTGCACCAGAGTCAAATAATACTTTTGCATAAACGTCGTGGACCAAGAACGTACTAGCTATAACGTCAGGGATCAGTTCGGCTTCCTGAGTGGTTAGCTGGAATGCTCGGACATTCTTCTTAGTAGCTCCGTCGGCTGTCTTGGATTTGTTATCTGCTAGCTTGACTAATTTAGGACATTCTGGTCTAAAATGTCCTGTTTCTCCACAATTATAGCATACTTTTGTTTTCTTTCTGCATTCCTCTTCGCGATGTCCAGCCATTTTGCAGAAGTTGCAAATTACATTGCATTTTCCAAAATGATTCTTTTTTGCAATTTCTACAGAAAGGCGGTTGTGCAGATTGTCTCCTTCCTCTTTTCTTGAACCTATTATTATCATTACCCACACGAAATCCTTGGGTAATCTTTTGAGCCAATTCCTTCTTTCGATCTTCTTCTCTTGTTCGCACCAGTTCGTCAGTTAGGGTATTAGCTAGTTCCACAGCATCGACAATAGTGCGAGGTCTCGCTGCTTTAACGATATTGCGGATTTCACTAATCAATCCCCAAATGTAGCGAGAAATGAGTACCGGTTCTGGCGAAGCCAGTGTAGGTACCACTCGAGCATATTCAAAGAATGCCGAAGTATAACCGCGACACTCTACGCCTACCATACGATGATTTAGGAACTTATTTGTCATTTGTTCCTTTTCATATTCAGGACAGTATTTTCTTTCTACAAGAATTTTAAATTCTTCCCAGTTCATAGCATATGCCATCCTTCTTCCTTTTGCTTGTAGCACCGTGTTCCACCATTCTAGTGCCCCTTCTTTGAATAAATTTGACGCATACATAACTTGATCTTCTTCGGAACACTTACTTATTGCAATTACTGCTTCAGTTTTCTCTAACCAACGCAGTACTGCAGTTTTAGGTATGTCTTCTTCTTGTACTTTTAACTGGTGATATCCGGATCTTAAGTCTATCTTAGAAAAATACCTAGCGCCTTGAAGTTGATCAAAAAGATCGTCAATCCTTGGTAATGGGTATCGATTCTTAATTGTAACTTTATTTAGTTCTCTATAATCAATACACATTCTCATTGATCCATCTTTCTTTTTCACAAACAACACTGGTGCTCCCCAAGGGGATGAACTAGGTTGTATAAATCCTTTGCTTAATAATTCATCTAACTGCTTTTTCAATTCTAGCATTTCGGTGGGTGCTAATCGGTAAGGTGCCTTAGCTATTGGTGTAGTACCCGGAATTAGATGAATTCTAAACTCTACTTCCCTATCTGGTGGTAACCCAGGTAATTCTTCTGGAAAGATGTCTGGGTATTCTGAAACTATAGGGATGTCTGGAAGTTCCTTACTTTTAGTGTTAATGATTACTGAAATCATATACACCATTCCTTGCTTTCGTTCATAACTAGCAACTTTCATTACTGATATGAACTTTAGTGGCTTTCGTGGTTTATCTCTGGTAATTACAATTACCTTTCCTGTGGGAGTACGGATTTCTACGGAATTCTTGTCACAAAGGATTCGAGCATGGTTGGCTATTAACCAATCCATTCCTAACACGACATCGAATCCGGCTAACTTCATAGGTAACAGGTTTGCGGAAAACTTATGACCTAACAGTTCTATCCAGCGTAAAGTTGCAATGGCCCCTTCATTGCCTGAGAATTCCATTGGTTTACAAGACCAGAATTCTTTGTAAGAACAACCGTTAGGCACGGTTCTTCTTCTTTTGGGAATAGGCATTTGAAGTACCGGTCCATTGTTCACGCTGTTTTCTGGTTCAATTGGTTGCTTACTACTATGTTTACTTTTATTATTCGCTTCTTGAATAGTTTGAATAATAAATGGCATGGCATCTATGATTCCTTGTGCCACTATATGTTGAACTGCACTATTATCCATTTGGTTTCCATTGTTATTGATGCTCGGATTATCATTAACCACGTTAATGTTACTCTGGTTATCATTATTCAGATTTCCTTGATTTCTTTCGTCGGCCATCTGAATTTTAAACATTTATCCCATATTAATATCACAAGATAATAAGTAATATCACAATTCACATGACATGCAATTTAACCAAAACCGTCGATCATTGCGACTATACTCTTTTTCATATACTACGCGTCTACTACACACTAGTACAGAATTAAAGATTAGAATACCAACAAAAATAAAATAATAATATGCATCCGTACACACATATCTTATTTTATTTTATTATATTATTGTTACTACCACTTCCTCCATTCTCACATTCACGGATATGGATTCATCCAAAAATCCATATTGCGCTCATCGTATTTCCATACGAGACGCTCCCCCACCTGACGCATTCTCTCACTGTTCTCTAAAATTTCCTCCCCGAAAGTCCTAAGTTCTTGAACGTTTTCTGCACTCATTGGGGGTGCAGGTTCTCGGACTAGGTTTGGAATCTGGGGTGCATTTTCCTGATATGGGGGTGACAGTTCATGAAATTGGTAAGGATCCTCTAATATCTCCCTAATATAATCATCTTGGTAATAGGGATCTAAAGGGTCCATACCTGGGTAGGCTTCTATGTTTTGTATGGGTGGATAATCCTGAATAGGGTAACATTGCACAAAATCCCTATTATTGTCCCACCAGGGGTCGTAATTCGGGTCTAGTGGGTTTGGTGCAGGCACCCTAGGGATTTCTTCTGGGTTAAAGTCATGCATCTCCACTTGGTTTTCCTGGTTTTCTATCTCCATGGGGTGTTCTGGGTTTTTGGGTTGTGGGGCTACCAGTTGTTCCAGACTAGGGTCAGCAGCAGTCGTAGCTAAAATATGGAAATTTGCTAGGCTTCTATTTAACATATCTTGAGTATGGGCATCTGTCTCTCGCTTAATAGCTGCTAAGGCCCTTTGCTGTTGCAATTTTCGCATTCTCTTCCTACGAGCAAAAGCTTCTTTACTGAACCATCCTCGTTTCTTACTAGAAAATGGTTCTTCAGATTGAGCTCTAAAGGTAAATATTCCATCTTCCTGATCAGCAGTATACCCCGAGAGGGCAGGCTGTGATGATGTACCTTCACTCCTAGGTGAATCAGCTAACTGACGATTCACGTCTGATGGTCCTTGATCACTCATACTGAAAACTAACAAATAGTCAAATAATACATAACACATAATTACAATTATGCATGTATTTCCTTATTTTATTTCCTAACACAAAATATAACTTTAAGTGTCAGCAGAACACTTCATTGGCTTAGACCAGTGGCTAGGCTCTGATACCACCTTCTTTCACAACCCCCGAACCCTGATCCCCGGGAACGGGCGGACGTGATCACAGAGTTTGGTGGTATCAGTTTTATTAAATCTCGCAGTGGAATTTACATCAGGACCATAGTTAGGAAATGTTTATCAGAGTAAAACCACCTCATTTCATATTAATAATAACATGGGTAAAACCCAAGTTTCTTATTACAACACATTTATTAGGGACAACCCCTATTTTATTGAATTTAAAACATCGTTTATTAGGTAACTTTTATAGCCACATTTTCCCAAGCCTTCAGTGCTCTCCAGCTGGCTTTTTACTAATTGGATGTCACATTGGGTTACCTGAAACATGTTTTAAAAATATTTGTCAGCGGGAAATACTGGTGAGTGAATCCCAATTTAATCAAGTTTAAAGTCACATTGAACAGTATTGAGAGTGATCACTTTGTTTATGTCTACACAATTACTCCATTTGGTATTATCAATCCAGACTTGTGAGTCATATTACCCATTGGCTAACTCATTGTCCAATGGTAACGTATTGTCATCCCGACTTACTACTCGCAAGTAGTACAAATTTTGTATACGAAACCCCAACATACCGGCAGTAATTGAATAACTACAAAGACTCAATTACTGCTAATTTTCATAGTAAAACATTTAAGATTTGGTAAAACATTACCAAAAATATTAACAAAAAGAGGATAAACTCACATTGCTGCCTTAGACTTTTCGTAAGGGTTTCCTGGATATAATCTATAATTTATACAAATGTACATTGATTAGTACCATAACCCTTTGAAATTATTAATGATACCCTCCCCGAGACGGCATTCCAACAACTACGTCGGGCAGAACTGTCACGACCCCCGACCCACCCTGGACGGAATCGGGAATCGTGAACAGCCCGGCGGTACCGGTGATTATTTTTAAAAACATTGCAGCGGAAATTTCATCAGGACCGTGAGTTAGGAAAAATATCAGAGTTTAGAAAACACCGGATTTTTATTTAAAAGAGATGGGATAAACTCATATTTTATAAAGTGAATTTTGTTTACAATATTTCTTAATTTGATTTAAATAAAATAAGCCACTTCTTGAAGCCTTTTAGTGTCGTATCCAGCTCTTATCCCACTTACCTGAAAAATGTTTGAAAAAGGTTTTGTCAGCGAAAACACTGAGTGAATTCATTCCATTTTATAAATATATTGTTATACCTTACAATATTAAGGTTTTTATATTTATTCAATTCACTCAGTATTTGTCAAATAATGACAGTTCCAATGTGACAGTAATCATATCAATTTATTGACTCACTTTAGTCCACTAGTGAATTCATCAAATAATTCTATTTGACTATTATTCACTTTATCTATCACTAGGCGATTCCTGTGACTATAATCATATCAATGTTGATTATTCTTTCAATTAATGATTCTGGTCATATCACTGTTGATCATTCTTTCAACTAGTGATTCTATAACACTGTTGATCATTCTTTCAACTAGTGCTTTCGGTCATGTCACTGTTGATCATTCTTTCAACTAGTAACTCAGATTATATTACTGTTGATCATTCTTTCAACTAGTAATTTCTATTCATAACACTGTTGATCATTCTCTCAACCCGTGTCTTCAGACATAATGATGTCCCGTGACATTTCTTTATCAAATATATTACTTTTGGCATAAAACTATTTAATCCAGAAAATGACATATCTCAATTTATGTCAAATTACTATACTTATCAAATATGTTAATTAAATAATTGTAATATCATTATTTAATATTTTAACGTGACTAAGACTAAAATATAATCTTAGTAAAATGCATAATTTCCACTGTTATTTATAATCATGATAATATTACCTAACTTTCTGGCAAATAATAATGAGAATCAAATAATATATAAATCTTTCATACCAGCAGTTAATATAAAAACTTAATCACTGTAAGTATAACTGGTAATTATTTAAGATTCTGTAAAATCTTTGTAAATATAATTGTTTCACAAAAATGTGATAAAACTGTGAGAAAATATAATGGACTCACAAACTGTGAGAAAAGAGAAATGAACTCACATTGCAGATTTCTACGGGCAAAGCTTAGTCTACAGATAATCCTTTGATATATTGCAGATTTAATTTGAGCAGAGCTTAGCCTATTGATTAACCTTTTTAACCTAATGCACACGAACTAGGTAAGTAACTTAATATAGCATTTTACGATAACTCACGAGATCATATTCTCACAACAAATGACAAAGTGCAATACTTCATCCATCGAATTAACGATGATCCGTTGAATTAACAATGAACGACAAAGTATAATACTTTACCTATCGAATTAACGACAATCCGTCAAATTAATGACGAACGATAAAGTATAACCCTAATGTGGGCGGCACTTAAACATCCATTGGATATATGGATCGATCGGACAATGAATCGTAATAGCGATTAAGTTAATACCCTGTTCTGCAGCACCCCGCTATACTTAATTGAAGATTCGTGTGTGTTAATTGAAGTAAACAGACAACAACTCGAAGAATTTTATGAATTCTCTCGTCGTTTGAACACCAGAAAGCAAGTGCCAAACGCTGCTATTTATACACGAAATTGGACAAGCTTACGGACCGTAAGCTTCCTGATGTTGCGGTCCGTATGACACCTTACGGACCGTAAGCTTAGTAGTGTTGCGGTCCGTATGGTACACCAATGCACTATAGGGTTGCCACGCGTGGGAGTAGGCCTGCTGAGTCGACGATATTATTAATTTCAACTTTCTGAACACGCAAAATTAGATAATCATCAACTAGGGAATACCCCCCCTGAGTTTTAGGGGCCCTAATCCTGATTCTGAAAATTATGAAAATCTTAGGGTTTGCACAGAATCACTTGGGTGTCTCAATTAGGGTTTCCTATTGGTCAAATTAATTTAATAATTATGACTTTTGATGAGAGTCGTTACAAGAACCACGACAGTTGTTACGGAACCCTAAATCAATCGGGAAGCGTAACTGTTACGAAACTGGGGTTATAATACTTACAACGGAGCAGAACCTCGCTAATTAGGGGTATAATACCCGAAATATTATAACTTCTCTACAGAATTTTGAGATTGAGATTTGAGAATGAGCGACGGAAAACGTAGACTGATGCCTTCTTATATAGTTGCTGATTTCAGTCCTGTCGCGGCCCGCGTAAAAGACAGGGGACCCTTACGCGGCCCGCGTCAACACCGGTCAACATACTAGCTTAGCTGGGTCAGCTACTAGACTCGACACGATGTCGACACGTGTCAGCACCGGATGTCTTCGCGTTTCATAATCTGTCGCGGCCCGCGTTAAAGACCTATACACCCTTACGCGGCCCGCTTCAACATAAGAAATCAGTGCAGCCAAGTCCAGCCTTGATACGGCCCGCGTAAACTAAGGGTAGAGTATGTCGCGACCCGCCTTAACCCTATATTTCATGTTTTTGATTTATTTTATATATATAACATAACTAGGGCTCGGTTTTCACATACGGGGTGTAATATAAAACATATTGAGACATTTTAAAATATACTGGGGTGTCGGAAATATTTTGAGAACATTGGTTTTACCGAGGGTTGTTACAAAATGTTATGTAAAACTCATTTTATTAGTAAAAAGGGTATAACCGTCAATTACCGAATAAAAGCAAGAACCCTATGTTATGATCAGTTTAAAATTCAACAAAAATCTTCAAAAATCCCTAAATATTATATTACATCAGTGGGTAAAAGGTTTGGTGTCAAAATTTGGGTTTAAATAGGTTTTATGCCGAAAATGTCGTTTAATTAATAAAAAGGCTTCAATTTACGATATTGAGCATAACTCCTAATTTAGACCTCAAACTGATGTCAAATTTTTAGGAAATGTTTATAATTCAGTAATAAAGGTTTTTGTCCTCTCATATTCCCAAAAATCTCGTTTTAATATCAAAAGGGCATAATGGTCAACATGTAAGCAATTAACGGAAACATGCAAATGAATCAGATTAACAAGGAACCATGTAGTATAACCTCAAAGGGTTTTATTAACATGTAATAGGGTCCTAAAGGAACCCTAAGGCATATCTAAAATAAGCTAAATCGGGTCAGAACTAAAAGTCAAGGCAAAAGTCTACTTTTGCTACTTTCGGTTCCGAACCGAGCCTAAACTAAGAATTGTCGGGTTGAACATGCTTAGACATGTTCTTACATTATTTACCTAGTTATTTTAGTGTTAAAACATGTTCCATAACTTCTACATTATCAGTTATTAATTTATTTGCAAAAATAGCTTCTGTTGACTTTTTAATATTAAGTTTGGCCCGACAATTGACCAAGTTAGAGTGAAAATCAGTGGGTGCCCCATTAAGGATTTATTACCCACATAATTACCAACTCATAGCCACTTTCAATTCTAATAATGGCTGGACCATTAGTGATTAATCACTAAGTCAAAGCTTAATTACGATAGCTTTGACTTTTGGTCATTAAACTAATAAAACCTTAATTACAGAAGCTAAGAGTACTTACAAGAGTCCTTAGCACGAAAATTTGAACTAATAGAGCCTCCTTAAAGACCAGGTTGCTCCAGAGAACTTGCCTTGAGAGTGAGTTTGTGAAATTTCTTGAAGTGTGAATGAACAAGTGAAGCAATGAGGCCTTTATATAGTGATTTCTACTTCATAAGATCCCTCCATGTGTCCTCAGGTGTTTTATGATGTTAACATGTGTATAGTGGTTTTTTAAAAACCAGTTGCATGCTGCTGTTTACGCCCTAAAGTTTGCAGAAGATCTTTTGAAGATTGCAGGTTGCATGCTGGGCACCTGCCAGTTATGCTGGAAAAGGTCTTTCGTCGCGCCACGCGCCAGGGGAAGGATATCCTGGCGCGCCACGCGAGACAGCAACTTTTAAAGTTGTTTTGTTTTGTTTTGTTGCATGTTCAGTCCCTGCACTCTTGATACTCGATAATCTGACGTTTTCAGCATGCAAGGTCAGTGCAAACAGGTCAAGGGTGTTCTAGGGAGTGTAGCCATGCATTTGTAAGTCTTGGACACATTGTAAATAGCTCCCGTATAAAGAATCCACACTTTTACACTTTTAACCCCTATTCTTGGAAACTTCAATTTACATCATAATTTTGAATCGGGTCTCTATGAAACTTTTATCAGATGTTCTTGAGGGTGTAATAATGAAATACAAAACTTTGGGGATGTTAAAAGGCCTCTCAGAGGTAAAAATTAACATGTTGACACTTTTAACCCCTGTGTTTTGTAACTCTTGATTTTTAAGCGCAAACGACTTTTAGTGCCTGACAATTTATTCAATAATGAATAGAGACATTATACAAAGTCATTCAGGGGCATAAGTTTGGCATGTTGATGCTTTTGGTCCTTCTAATTACATCTTTGCACAGTTTGACAGTTTTAGTCCTTCAAGATATCTTTAATCTCAATCAGGGTTTATGACACGTGTCACCATTGTATTGGACGTGATTTTACGAGGTGTTACACTGGCTCCCCGCGAAAGTCAATATTCATGTGTGGAGATCGGAGTCGGAAAGTATCCCTACGGCTGAAGCTCTTAAGAGAAGGAATGTGTTGATCGGAGAATCTTCATGTCTGTTGTGTAATTCGGCCAAGGAAACGGCTGAACACCTCTTCACGGCTTGTTATACAGCGGCGATCATTTGGAACGGCATTACTTCCTGGTGTAAGATCTCGAACATCATTTCTTTCTCGGTCAAAGACCTTCTCGGTATTCACAATGAGATTGTTGGATCAGAGAGGAAAAAGGAAGTTGTGGAAGGTATAATAAGGATCGCCTGTTGGAGTATATGGCGTGCCAGGAACAACGTCAAATTCTCGAACACTTCGGTTAGGATAGAGAACCTTTTGAGTGAGGTTATAGCTCTAGGATTTTTATGGTTCTCTAGTAGATCAAAACACAAAGGGGTA
The DNA here is from genome assembly GCA_030545235.1 of Helianthus tuberosus. Classification (NCBI taxonomy): domain Eukaryota; kingdom Viridiplantae; phylum Streptophyta; class Magnoliopsida; order Asterales; family Asteraceae; genus Helianthus; species Helianthus tuberosus. The sequence continues at coordinate 51,796,732 of CM060366.1, forward strand.
GAATGGAAAGATTGGTGCTCTTTTGTAAATATGTAAGTTTGTAGTTGTTGTTTGTTTTATCGGCCCGGTTTGGGTTGGCTTGTGTTAATGAAAGTTACTTTTCAATATATATATATATATATATATATAGTGAGGTTCATTAGGGAACACTAAAAAAAGTGGGGAATAGTGGGGAACTGACTCAAACGAACTCCGATTGGATTCATTCCAGCGGCGTTGGAACCGGCTCGTCGAACCCTAACTAGGATCTCTTAACCCTAAACCCTAAATATATTAGGGTTTGGCTTTTAGGGTTTGGCTTTAGGGTTTAACTTTAGGGTTTAGCTTTAGGGTTTAGGGTTTAGCTTTAGGTTTAGCTTTAGGGTTTAGCCTTTAGGGTTTAGCTTTTAGGGTTTATAGTTTAGATTTTACGGTTTAGCTTAGGTTTTAGCCTTATTTTTTAGCTTTAGGTTTTAGAGTTTATGAGTTAGGATTTAGGGTTTAGGGTTAAGAGATCTTAGTTAGGGTACGATGAGCCGGTTCCAACGCCGCTAGAATGAGTCCAATCGGAGTTCGTTTGAGTCGGTTCCCCGCTGTTCCCCATTTTTTTAGTGTTCCCCAATGAACCTTCCCATATATATAGGGTAAGTTTATTGTAAAAAAGGTTAAAAATGCGAGAAGTGTGAGAAATATTATGGAGATAACATGTGTCCTCAATCTAAGTTAATTCAAAAGGGTAAACAAGTAATTTTATCATTGATTCAATTAATTCAAAACCTTTCATAACCGCCACCTTATTTATAGGAACATGATTTTTTAAAATATCTCTATAAAAACACTACGAATAACACTGCAACCATCATTCAGCACGTATATAACACCATTCAAGAATTATATAACACCATACAATAAGTATATAACACCATTCAATAAGTATATAACACTATTTTAAAGATCTCTATAAAAACACTACGAATAACACTGCAAAATCACCATTCAACACATATATAACACCATTCAATAATTATATAACACCATTCATTAAGTAAATAACATCATTCAATAATTATATAACACCATTCAATAAGTATATAACACTATTAAAGACACTACCTCCATTTCCAGAATGTGTTCTTAGTGTAATGTTCATAGTATGGTTATTGTACATGGTGTTTTAAACTTGCATGCATGGTGTTTTACATCTGCATGCTAGTAGATGTTCCAGATTTCATATGTTAAAACAGCATGGTGTTTTAAAACCTACATTCCGATAGATAGAAAAAATACCACGCTTTCCAGTATGTGTTTAAAACACCACGCTTTGAATCACAATACAATTAAAACATCACTGTATAAACAAAGACAAAACATCATGGACTAAACATCTGATCGAAACATATTTTTTTTCTCTATATAAGTATAGCAATATGGTACTCATATTAAAGATAAAAAAACGCTCATTATTATGGTGTAATCTTTTTTTTAATGTTACGTATAAAAAGTTATTGACGTTTAAAAAAGACGGGGGGAACTTGCATGTGCATTAATGTTAGTTTCTTAATTTAAAAATGTTAAATTTATCTGTATACCCTTAATCTAGAAAATTAATATGTTTAATAGTAAACATTATTTACAATTTTGTCATTATGATCTCAACCATCAGATCAAAGATCTAATGGTGTAGATTGTTTCTTACCTTTCTCACAAAAAACCTATTTTTTACATGTACCCCTACCTATATATATATTTCACTTATACGTAGTACTTGACATATATGAAAGTTATAAAAAAAACATAAGGTAAACGGTTACATAATTGTTTTATGCATTAAGCAAAATGTGTAATTTTCATGAGTATCTACTTAAAAAATAGTTGTGTTTGAACAACCCTCTATATAATGTTGGGGTTTTTGGATTTTAGTAATCTTAAGTTTTACCTGTTGGCCGATAATAATCTCAACTTTAAAATTTCTCTCTAACGATCCCAACTTGTAAGAATTTGGCCTCCATCGATCCTTTTCAAACATATAAGAATTTGATATCCTCAATAAATTCAAGTACACCTGCAGCCTCCTTAATAGATTTAAGTGCACTGCAGTTAGAAAGGGATCGATAGAGACCAAAAACTTATAAGTTGGGACCTATGGAGGAAAGTATTAAAGTGAGATATTATCGGCCAACAGGTGAAACTTGGGACTATTAAAATCAAAAAACTCTATAATGTTGTATAGTCACGAAACAAAATATCTTCTTACAACTAATGAATGAAATCTCTTCCTACACTCTTTAAGAAACTTTTTCAAAATGTATTTCATCTTTTTCTACATGTTTATGAAACGTTTGTTATCTGTGTAAATGTATTCCATCTTTTTTTAATATGTTTATGAAACGTTTGTTGTCTATGTTGTTTGATACTTGTATTTGGTATATGTGTTATTAGCAATTTGATACTTAAGGGATGAATAATTTGGTGTCACTGATAATGCCCAAAAAGGTTGATTCATCGTACTGAACGACTTTTGTATACGTGATGCATGCTTATGTATGTTTTATAATAATAATAATAATAATAATAATAATAATAATAATAATAATAATAATAATAATAATAATAATAATAATAATAATAACAATAATAATTTAATAAAGTATACGGTTTATTAAAAGTAAACCTTAATAATTATTATGTAGTTGTACTAATATTCTAAGAAAAGAAAACTAAAATACATAACATGCAATTTGTACATCAAGCTTGTGAGTGTATACTAAAGAAAAAAAAACATCTAAGAAAAGAAAACTAAAATACATAACATGCAATTTGTACATCAAGCTTGTGAGTGTATACTAAAGAAAAAAAAAACAAATGGAACTGGAACAAACATCAAAGCACATGATACAAATAGTAATGCAGAAAAAAAAACCTGAATAGTGACTTTCTCTCGCAAAGTATTTATTATAAATGTACCAAGTTATCACGTATGTCATGTAATTTTCCTAATGTGCGATATCTTAAAGTGAAAACTTCCTTAAAAGATGACAAACATGTTTCTATATATCAAGGAGGAAAATGGTTGATGATTATTGGTCACCATCAACTTTTGTATTGTTATATTAAAACTCAATTCTAATTTTTCTACTTGATTGCATTCAATAAAGTGTTTATGATGATCAAACTTATGAGACCTTTTTGAGGTATCACACTCCATATTCCAACATGTGGGGACAAACTCAAATTATTTAATTAATTTACACCATTCAACTTAAATCAACTTTGTTTGATTAAGATATAAAAACCAATTAGACTTCACATATGATTATGAAATTCTATCTATACTTTTTTATAAAAGGAGAAAACCAAGTGACACAAGAAAAGCTGAGGTGGCAGCAAGAGAGGTTGTCCAACAAGTTTTTTCTTATGTCATTACTGCATCATAAACCTTAATATATAAAATCACTTTAATTTTCAAAGGTCTGGCCCACATCTATACTTTCAAAGGTCTGTTCGTTATTAAAAATTGAAACATCTGCCCACATACAAAAGGTCAGCTGTTTATACACACTTCAAACCTCTGCCCATAACTTCTACCCATATTCAAAATTTAAAATCCTGGCTCCAAATTCAAAATTCAAACTACATATGAATCTGGCTCCCTATAAATAACATGTATGAATTTGGCTCCACATTCAAATTTCAATTTATCTCTCTCACTCGTATTTGCGATTATATCTCTCTCACTTAAATGCATAGCTCTCATTATTGAGCCGGTTAATTTCCGATTACAGTTCTTTGTTCGAACATTTGTTGACTCTGTTTACACATTATCCTTCCAATATCATTGTTCCAATATCATTGTTCCAACATCGTTATTTCATTGAAGCTATGTTTCACACATCAACGTTCCACCTCAGCTTTTCTTATGCCACTTGGTTTTCTCTTTTTCTAGAAAGTATAGATAGATTGTTGCAGAATGCAGAATTTTCATATTCAGTCTGTTAATCTCCGATTACAGCTTTTTGTGCTTCACATAATTTTTCCAACATCATTGTTGCAACATCGTTGAGAGTATGTTTTTTCTGTAATTTGAATCTTAAATTTTGAACTGATCTATTCTAATTCTCGGTTTATGTTTCAGCCTAATCAGAGTTGTTTAAGATTCAAACAATCAGTTGCGGGTTATTTTAGGTTTGTGGATTCTTTTAAACTGTTGATATATGTTGAAAATTTTTATTTTAGAGTGTTGATATATTTCAGCTTTGTTTTTTTGGAGCGAGCAGTGGGAAATTCTTCTGCATTGTTCTTGAAGTCTGATGTAGGAGAGTGGAGGACTGAATGAAGCAATCCGATGCTGCTCTAGGTTTTCTTGTATTTATTATCACAGATGATGTCGATTTTTTATATTAGTTCTTCACTAGGCTAGTTGTGTTCCAACTTTGTTTTTTGAGAGGACAGGTTTTTAAAACACAAGTCTTGATGTTTTCAATCAGTCTAATCATCAGCCTTTGGGCTGTTAGCTATTTCACTATATAATATGATTATCAGTTCACTTATTTTCATCACGTTTTACTACTATAATATCCTTCTTTGACATCAAAGTTGAAGAAATATACACGTTAAAATGTCATCATACCCTTCTGCACACTCTGATGATTTAAAGTATCATTTTATCAACCAAGTTGAGGATCAGGTATATGAGGATAGGGCTACTCTTCAAGAGCTGAAGAGGTGTTTTGATGGACTGCATCTTGGACTGTTTACGAGAGACCAGGTGTCCAGAAACTTGGAGTTTGGTGTTTTGTGTTGTCAGTAATATAGAGTGCGGTGATAGAGACTTGGAGTTCATGGCGATGCTCAAAGATATACATAGAGAGGTTCAGTACTCGATGGAGTTGAAGCTAAAATTTCTTAATTTTTTCTGTTAGATTATTAAATTTCGTTGTTCAGTACTCGATGTAATTGTTGATCTATCCTCATATGTCACACATAAATTTTAATTCTATTAATCTTTGTGCAGCATTTTATTTTTACTAATTTTAGCATCAACATTTGTTAGAGTTGATATCTGCTATTGTAAAGGTCTGTTAAAGTTAAATTTTGCCAAAAGAGAACAGCACCTTGAAATCATCGTCTGCTGATGATGAAAGCGTTATAATGTCTTCAGGACATCAAAAGTCCATTCTTAAAAAATAGCTATTTTGAAAAAAATTGTCAAAAATCTTTAAAAGTCTGTTGAAAACAATTGTTTTTTAAACATCTGTTTGGCTAAAAATTCATCCACTGCTGAAAGGTATTGTCTGATCTCATAAGTTCTGTTTTAGGTAATGACTGTTTCCAACATCTGTTATTGCCCAACAGTGGTTTCCACTTTGTCATTCGTCGTGAATTCGATGGATGTTTAAGTATTGCACTTTGCCATTCGTTGTGAGGGTTTTAATCTCGTGAGTTATCGTAAATGTTGTATTAGTTACTGACCTAGTTTTCGTGTGCATTGTTATTAAAATTAGGTTACCAGGCTTATCAGTAGGCTAAAACTCGGCCCGTTTAAATCTGCAATGTGAGTCATTCTCTTTTTACCCAATTGCTTTAAAAAAAATCATATTTGTTTTGAAAGTTATAATTACAGGGATTAAGTCTTTGTAATCTTCAATTACTGCCGGTATGTGGGGTTTTGTATACAATACTTGATAACCGTCACCGTTGGACAACGGGTTAGCCAATGGGTGATATGACCATAGTCACAGAAACGAGTCGAGTGACAAATACCGTTGGGTAATTGGTTGATATATAAACAATGTAATCGCCCTTAATACTGTATATTATAACAATGTGTCGTTTTGTGCAAAATGAATGACTCGCCAGTATTTCCCTGCTGATAAAACCTTTTTAAAACATGTTTCAGGTGATCTGCTGTGATCTAGGAAAAAGTGCCGTGTAGCACTACATGCTTGAGAAAGTGGCTCAATTAAATAAAGAAACATGTTTTTATAAAATAGGGATTTCCCAGTGAAATTCTCTTATTGTAAATTACGGGGTTTGTCCCTAATTATGAAATAAAATAAACGGGTATTTTTTTCAAGTTTTAATCGATCCTGTTAATATTTCCACTGCCAAATTAAATAAATACCACGGGGTTTCTGTCCCGCGGCTCCTGGACCGGGTCAAACCGGGCCGGGGGCCATGACAGAAAAAGGTGGTATCAGAGCCACTGATTTAAGCCAATTAAGTATTTAGAAATACTTAATTTTACTGATTGCCATTCTGTGATTTTGTGAAAATTTAAATTACAAAATCTTAACTTAGCATTTTGTGTGCACTTTTGCATATATGCTAAACCAGCATGAATGTGTTATCTGAAGCTCTTCAGAATATCACTATCCATTCTGCTGAAATGGAAGTTTCCGAGGGCTTTTCCGGTTATTGGGCCGACATTGATGAACCTATGGAATTCCAAGCTCAACCTCCGGAGAAACCAAAGCCGAAGAAGAGAAGAAGATTCGTGGGCTGGAGGCGTGTGCGCAGGAAGAAACCAGCAACTAAGAAAGTTGTCAACACGGGGGATCCCATGGATAAAGGAAAAGGAATAGAGATTGGGGAAAGCTCCAGGCGAGCCGAAGAAATGCCAATGTGGGAAGAGTTGGATCGCAAATTGGCAGACTGTGATATCCTTAAGCCTGTCAATGAAAACCTCTTCACTTATCCTGCTGAAACCCAACTTCCAGTGAATTTGGAACCAGCCATCCCAGATCCCTTTTTCAATACCCGACCTCTAGGAGAGATGGAAGAATGGTGGACCAATGATTGGCAGTTTCAGAATCTCTTAAATAACCCTTATACCTTTTTCCCTCAGTATGATCCAGAGCCTGCACCAAACCCACCGACGAGCAATGAGAACTTGGCTGAACTCCGCCATTTTGGTGAAGAGCTGGTGGACGCAGGGAATCGAATCCGGGAGGTGGGAGAACAGATCTCCTGGAAGTACGACGAGAGGGAACGTCGCTTCTGAGATGCCGGTAGATGGTGATGGTGTGGTTGTATAATAACAAAATAATAATAATAGTAGTAAAAATATAACCCTGTAAAATAACCTAAAAATAAAACTTTTGTAAGATAAGGGGTGTGTACGGAAGCATACTATAATATATAAAAACGGACGTCGAAAAATCGACAATTTTGGCTATACGTGTTGACGTGATTATGTGCGATTAATTTATTGTGTTTGATTGTTATTTATTCTGTGCTAATCACTTATATAAATTAATTACCATATGGAACATGCTGGTAATGAACCCGTTAACGAAGTTAACCAATCTGAACAAAACCATGAAGATCAATTTCTGAATAGGCAAGATATCGAGAATATCGTTGCCCAAGGAATAGCCAATGCTATTCCAGCAATCCTAGCTGCTGCACGAAATCCAGTTGAACCTCAACAAATTGTTCCTAGCAAACGTACTCATGAAGACAACTTCAGTAATAGCGTAAATGGAGGCGGTAACATTAATAATAATGATAATGATGTACTGCAAGCCCCAGTTCTCAAAAGAATGAAAGCTGCAACGCCTGGTTGCACTTACAAGGAATTTCTTGCCTGTAAACCTGTTGAGTTCGCAGGCAATGAAGGGGCGACTGCGGCGCTGCGTTGGTTGGAGAAAACCGAGGCAGTAATCAAAATAAGTAAATGTGCCTAGGAAGATAAAGTCATGTATGCTTCTCACCTTTTCAAGGAAGAAGCATTAGAGTGGTGGAATACGGTAATACAAGCTAAGGGAAGTGACATGGCCTATGCCATGAGTTGGGAGGAGTTTAAGCGTCTGGTGGAAAGAAAATTCTGCCCAGAATATGAAAAAGAACAAATGGCGAATAAATTCCTGAGCCACCGGATGGTGGATGTAGATTGTCGCGGGTATACTTCGAAATTCTTCGAATATGCTCGAATTGTGCCTACTCTGGCTTCGCCAGAGCCGATACTTATTTCTCGCTACATTTGGGGTTTAATTAACGAGATCCGTGATATTGTCAAAACTGTGAGACCCCACACGATTGATGATGCGGTGGAACTAGCCAACACTTTGACAGACGGACTGGTGCGTACGCGAGAAGAAAATAAAAAGAAGGAATTGGCTCAGAAAATTACCCAAGGATTTCGTGTGGGTAATAATAGCAATTTCAAGAAAAGAGGAACTGGGCAATCTTCCACTCCCCCGTTCTGCAGGAACTGCAGAAAGAAACATTTCGGAAAGTGTAATGAAACCTGCAACTTCTGCAAAGTTGTAGGACATCATGAAGAAGATTGCAGAAAGAAAACAAGGGTCTGCTATAACTGTGGAGAAGCTAGGCATTTCAGACCAGAATACCCCAAATTGGTCAAACCAGCAGACAACAAAGCCAAACCGGCAGACGGAGCTACCAAGAAGAATGCAAGAGCATTCCAACTAACCACGCAGGAAGCCGAACTGATTCCTGACGTCATAGCTGGTACGTTCTTAGTTCATAACGTTTATGCGAAAGTATTATTTGACTCTGGTGCAAACCAAAGTTTTATAAATATTTCGTTCTGTCAAGCTCTTAAGCTACCCTTAACAAAACTTAAGCAAGTTTTTACAGTAGAAACGGCAGACGGGAACTCTGTTAACATAGGTACGGTTTTGCAGAAAGCAAATATAGAACTTTCAGGTCATAAATTTTCTGCAAACCTATTACCAATGAATTTAGCTGGATTCGATGTTGTGTTAGGAATGGATGGGTTAGTAGCCAACCATGCTCGAATCCTCTGTGATAAAAACTCCATAGAAATCCGTGCACCCACCGGAGAAGTAATTATGGTTACAGGAGATAAGCCGCGAAAACCCATGAAGTTCATTTCCGTAATGAAAGTTGCTAGTTATGAACGGAAGCAGGGAATAGTGTATATGATTTCGGTAATCATTAGCACTAAGGGTAAGGAACTTAAGGAAATTCCTGTAGTCTCAGAATACCCAGATGTATTCCCAGAAGAGTTACCAGGATTACCACCAGATAGGGAGGTAGAGTTTAGAATTCATTTGATTCCTGGAACTACACCCGTAGCTAAAGCACCTTACCGATTAGCACCCACTGAAATGTTAGAACTGAAAAAGCAATTAGATGAATTGCTCAGTAAAGGATTCATACAACCTAGTTCATCCCCTTGGGGAGCACCAGTGTTGTTCGTAAAGAAAAAGGATGGTTCAATGCGAATGTGTATCGATTATAGGGAATTGAATCAGGTTACAATCAAGAATCGATACCCTTTGCCTAGGATTGATGACCTCTTTGATCAACTCCAAGGAGCTAGATATATTTCTAAGATCGACTTGCGCTCCGGATATCATCAATTGAAGGTACAAGAAGAAGACATACCTAAAACTGCTTGTAGAACTAGGTATGGTCATTACGAGTTTACAGTCATGCCCTTTGGTTAACAAATGCTCCGGCAGCATTTATGGACATGATGAATAGGATCTGTAAACCGTACTTGGATAAATTTGTAATTGTCTTCAACGAAGATATACTTATTTATTCCAAAAGTCAGGACGAGCATTGTCAGCACCTGCACGCACTCTTAACTTTGTTAAGAAAGGAAAAGTTTTACGCCAAATTCTCGAAGTGTGAATTTTGGCTACAGGAGGTGCAATTTTTAGGACACATGGTGAATCACGAAGGCATTCACGTAGATCCCTCCAAGATAGAAGCGATCACCAAATGGAAGGTCCCGCAATCAGCTACAGAAATTAGAAGTTTTCTAGGATTAGCTGGGTACTATAGGCGCTTTATTAAGGATTTCTCTAAGATAGCGGTACCATTAACTAAGCTAACATGTAAATCAGTTAAGTTTGAATGGGGACCTAGACAGGAAGAAGCCTTTAGGATTTTGAAACAAAGGTTAACAAACACCCTAATCCTTGCCTTACCAGAAGGAACAGAGGATTTTGAAGTCTACTACGATGCTTCTAAGCTAGGATTAGGATGTGTGCTAATGCAACGCAAAAAGGTAATTGCGTATGCCTCAAGGCAATTGAAAAAGCACGAGGAAAACTATACGACTCATGACTTAGAGTTAGGAGCCATAATTTTTGCCCTTAAGATTTGGAGACATTATCTGTACGGAAGTAAGTTTACTGTCTAAACAGATCACAAGAGTTTAAAGTACATATTTTGGCAAAAAGAATTAAACATGAGGCAAAGAAGATGGATGGAGATTCTAAGTGACTACGACTGTGATATTCAATATCACGAAGGAAAAGCAAATGTAGTTGCAGATGCCTTAAGTCGTAAGTACCATGAGAAACAACGACGAGTTCGTGCTCTTAGATTAAGTTTACAATTAGACTTAATGGAACAACTGAAGAATGTTCAGGAAACAGCAATCAAGGATGATGCTGAAGGAATGAAAGGAAGAATAAAGGAATTAGAGCAAGGAGCTGATGGAATTTGGAGATTCCACAAAAGAAGAATTTGGGTACCTAAGCAAGGAGAATTAAGAAATAAGATTTTAGAGGAAGCCTATAAATCTAGATATACCATGCATCCTGGAAATAATAAAATGTACCAAGATTTAAGAAATAATTTATGGTGGATAGGTATGAAAAAGGACATAGCTAGATATGTGTCTAAGTGTCTTACTTGTTCACAAGTTAAGGCAGAACACTAGAAACCTTCAGGGTTACTTCAATAATTAGAAATTCATGTATGGAAATGGGAGCTCATAACAATGGATTTTGTTACTAAGTTACCCAAAACCAGAAAAGGTAATGACGCAATTTGGGTAATTGTGGATCGATTAACCAAATCAGCTCATTTTCTACCCATGAAGGAAACCTTTAGCATGGAAAGGTTAGCCAAGTTATACGTAGACGATGTAGTATCCTTACATGGAGTCCCACTCTCCATTGTATCAGATAGAGATAGTCGCTTACTTCACATTTTTGGACAAGTTTTCAAGAAGCCATGGGGACGCGATTAAATTTAAGTACAGCTTACCATCCCCAAACAGACGGGCAAAGTGAAAGAACGATCCAAACCCTGGAAGACATGCTCAGGGCATGTGTAATAGATTTTGGTGGAAACTGGGATGATCACTTACCCTTAATTGAATTCTCCTATAACAATAGTTATCATGTAAGTATTGAAGCTGCCCCATTCGAAGCACTATATGGACGAAAGTGCAGAACTCCAGTTTGTTGGGCAGAAACAGGAGAAAGCCAATTATCAGGTCCCGAGATCGTACAGGAAACCACCGAAAAAATCACTCAAATCAAGGAAAGATTGAAAACGGCTCGAAATCGCCAGAAGAGTTACGCAGACAATCGACGCAAGCCACTGGAATTTCAAGTCGGAGATAAGGTACTCTTGAAAGTTAAGTCCAAGGTACGTAGGACCATTCCCAATAATCCAGTGAATAGGACTAGTTGCCTATCATTTACAGCTACCAGAAGAGCTAGCCGGGGTATATGACGTATTCCATGTATCCAACCTCAAGAAATGCCTATCCAATGAATCCCTGGTAGTACCATTTCAAGATATAGAGGTAAATGAAAAGTTAAAATTTGTTGAGAAGCCACTGCAAATAGAAGACAGAAAGGTCAAGTTTCTCAAACATAAGCGACTAGTGCTGGTCAAAGTCAAGTGGGATTCAAATAGAAGACCTGAATACGCTTGGGAGCTGGAATCAGAGATGAAGCGAAAGTATCCTTACTTGTTCCAGTAAATCTCGAGGACGAGATTTTTATTAAGGTGGGGAGGATGTAACAACTCTCACCAAAACTATTATCTCTTGGTTTATTTTGGCCAATAGGAAACCCTAATTGAGACCCCCAAGTAATCCTGCATAACCCCTAAAATTTTCAGAACAATCGAAATCAGGATCAGGGCCCCTAAAAACTCAGGTGGGGTATTCCTCATTGACGATTATCATCACAGTTTGTTGTCTAAATTGAATTTCTTCGAACCGTCAACTCAGCTAAGCTAGTAACAGACGTGGCTACCCTATGATAAAACTGCCCCCTTGCGCCACGCGACAGTCCCTCGCGCCACGTGAGGGAGACATTTTTTCAGTATAAATTCTGGAGTTTGGCACTTGAAGTTTGGCGTTGGTTCGACGTAAAAACTCATTTCGTACACTGATATATTGTGTGTTTGCTACAAAACACACACACAGCACAAAATTCTGCCGTGATAACAGGGTAATAACTCGATCGCTACTACGATTCAATGTCCGATCGATTGAAACTATCCGATGGATGTTTAAGTGCTGCCCAAATTAGGGCTATACTTTGTCATTCGTTGTGAATTCGATGGATGTTTAAGTATTGCATTTTGTCATTCGTTGTGAGGGTTTTAATCTCGTGAGTTATCGTAAAAGTTGTATTAGTTACTGACCTAGTTTTCGTGTGTATTGTTATTAAAATTAGGTTATCAGGCTTATCAGTAGGCTAAAACTCTGCCCGTTTAAATCTGCAATGTGAGTCATTCTCTTTTTACCCAATTGCTTTAAAAAATCATATTTGTTTTCAAAGTTATAATTACAGGGATTAAGTCTTTGTAATCTTCAATTACTGCCGGTATGTGGGGTTTTATATACAATACTTGATAACCGTCACCGTTGGACAACGGGTTAGCCAATGGGTGATATGACCATAGTCACATAAACGAGTCGAGTGACAAATATCGTTGGGTAATTGGTTGATATATAAACAATGTAATCGCCCTTAATACTGTATATTATAACAATGTGTCGTTTTGTGCAAAATGAATGACTCGCCAGTATATCCCTGCTGATAAAACCTTTTTAAAACATGTTTCAGGTGATCTGATGTGATCCAGGAAAAAGTGCCGTGTAGCACTACACGCTTGAGAAAGTGGCTCGATTAAATAAAGAAACATGTTTTTTGTAAAATAGGGATTTCCCAGTGAAATTCCCTTATTGTAAATTACGGGGTTTGTCCCTAATTATGAAATAAAATAAACGGGTATTTTTTTCAAGTTTTAATCGATCCTGTTAACAATTCCGCTGCCAAATTAAATAAATACCACGGGGTTTCTGTCCCGCGGCTCCTGGACCGGGTCAAACCGGGCCGGGGGCCGTGACATACCTGCACTTAGCCTTTTTGGAAAATACGTCAGTTTACACTGGTAAATACAATTAACCGACTCATTTTGAAAATGTTTAAGAAAATTGATTTAAATGCATAAGGCACAAATAATCTTTTATAACTTGGGATAATTATGTAAAAATAATCTTGTAAAAGAATTACATGTTTATTATACGTTCAGTAGCCCGGGTTGAATACCGGGTTAAAGATTAATAGACACACCACATAATATATCCCACGGCGAGTTATTCTTGAATAGGTGGGTACATTATTTTACATACGCACCGACAGGTGTATGCCCACACCCCGTGCTTAAGTCGTGGCCATTTCAATGAATGAGCCGAGGATATCCAGGACATGGTCATTAACCCCCAAAAGGCTTAGAATAAACAAAACAGATTAAACAGGTTATCTCAATAATTTAACCTTCATACGATTAAAAATTCAATACCCAACCAAGCGGTATTTTATGTACCGTACCCCAAGCCCGTATAAGGGAAAATAAGTTAAAAGTATTTACCTGAGCAAATTGTACAAATTTATCCCAGACGCACAAATCAGCAAATGCAGTTATCTTTTACTGGGCTCCTAAATCTGGAACAAAGGTTTTAATAACCTATTAGATTCCTAACGGGTCTTACTTAAGTTTAAACTTAGACCGGTTAGTTTTAAAGAAATGTATACGGTTCAAAACGCATGATAAACGAAGACCGGATTAGAATGTGGTTTAGACCCGACAAGTTTGAAAACTTGTATAATACGGGTAAACTAAACACATTCTGGATTTTGAGATAAAAATGATAAGGTTTGACCCGTTTAGGTCAATTTATGCAAACTAGTCACATAAACCGTACCGAACGCGAAAAATGCATAACGGGTAACCAAAAGAGTCATATACATGTTTCACAAGTTAATATTCCTTAAATAAGTTGTGATATCAGTAGGATACCTTCCATCATGCCCAAAACGAATTTAAACTCAAATTAAGCCCCGTAGGGGTATTTTGGTCATTTTAAAGATTATAAAAGAGGTTAAATAATAATCTGAGGTTCTGGTCTAAACTAATCAATAAAAATATTTATTTTAGTAGGTTATATCAGTAAGGTATTGCATATATGTAAAATTTATCATTTACAACCAAACTATGCACCGTAGGGGCATTTTGGTCATTTCACATAAGCTTTAAAGGTCAAAATGGGAAATCCGAGTTTAAAACTTTATCTTACTGTTAAAGTATAAAGATTTACTTAAAACATCAGTAGGTATTAAGTCTTATATGCCAAAAATAGTTTTAACCCATACTATGCGTTTAAAACGCGTAAAAGTCGGTTTTAAGCGATTTTCGGGTTATATAAATGAATCTGAGATTTTTATCAGCCCAGAAGGCTTAAAATATTTTATTTATCATATAAAAAAATCAGTAGCAAAATATTTGGTATCAATATGTTATGTAAAACTCATTTTATTAGCAAAAAGGGTATAATTGACAATTACCGAATCAAAGCAAGAACCCTATGCCATGATCAGTTTAAAAATAAATAAAAATCTTCAAAAATCCCAAAATATTATATTACATCAGTGGGTAAAAGTTTTGGTGTAAAAATTTGGGTTTAGATAGGCTTTATGCTAATTATGTCGTTTAATTAATAAAAATCTTTTAAATTACGCTATTAAGCATAACTCCTAATTTAGACCTCAAATTGATGTTAAATTTTTAGGACATGTTTATAAATCAGTAACAAAGGTTTTTGTCCTTTCACATTTTCAAAAAATCTTGTTTTAAGGTCAAAAGGGCATAATGGTCAATATTTAAGCAATTAACGGAAACATGCAAATGAATCGGATTAATTAGGAACCAAGTTGTATAACCTCAGAGGGTTATACTAACCAATAACCTGCTCCTAATGGAACTCTAAGGCATATTCTAATTAAGCTAAAT
The DNA here is from genome assembly GCA_030545235.1 of Helianthus tuberosus. Classification (NCBI taxonomy): domain Eukaryota; kingdom Viridiplantae; phylum Streptophyta; class Magnoliopsida; order Asterales; family Asteraceae; genus Helianthus; species Helianthus tuberosus. The sequence continues at coordinate 51,811,756 of CM060366.1, forward strand.
CGGGTCAGAACTTAAAGTCAAAGCAAAAGTCTACTTTTGCGACTTTCGGTTCCGAACCGAGCCTAAACTCAAAATTGTCGGATTGAACATGCTTAGACATGTTCTTACATTAATTACCAAGTTATATAAGTGTTAAAACAGGTTTCATGGCTTCTACATTGTTAATTATGTGTTTATTTGCAAAATAACTTTCTGTTGACTTTTTATAATTAAGTTTGACCCGACAATTGACCTAGTTAGAGTGGAAATCAGAGGGTGCCCTTTTAAAGGTTTATTACCCACATAATTACCAACTCATAGCCACTTTCAATTCGAAAAATGACTGGACCATTAGTGATTAATCACTAAGTCAAAGCTTAATTACGACGGCTTTGACTTTCGGTCATTAAACTAATAAAACATGAATTTGGAAGGCTAAGAACACTCACAATGGCCCTTAGCACGAATTAAGAGCTGATGGAAGCTTGCTTGAAGTCCAGAGAGCTCCAGAGAGTGTATGAGAATGATTTTCAATTGTGCAAGAACAATGTTGCAACAAAGGCTCCTTATATAGGAAGTTTAATTGCACAAGATCATTCCACATGAGTCTACCATTGATCCCTGATGAATCCAAGTGTCCCCTATGCATGAAAAACCACTGGTGCAGCCCTTGAATTCAGAAACCATTCATCTAAGGCGGTGGAACAGGCTGAACAAGCAGCTGTCCATTTTTCTGCCCAGTTACAGGTCTTACGGACCGTAAGATAAGGGCCTTACGGTCTGTATCCGCTTTTTAATCTTTATCGCCCAGATCAGCCACTTTATGGTCCGTAAGGTGGTCTCTTTGCGGTCCGTAAGACTTGCTCAGAAGCCAAAAATTTTGAGAATCTTTAACATTTGACCATGCAACCTATCATACTTCGGATCTTTGGTTATTATTAGCATGAGGGGACCATATGTTCAGACCTGAGACATCTTGGGAGTGTGGCCATGCAATGGCATTGTCTTGTAGTCTTTTGAAAAAGCCAAAGGGTGAGAATTTGTCGTAAAAACACATAGGATCCCATATCTTGAATATTTGAATTTGCTACTATGAGATTTAATCGGATACATATGAAGCCTTCATCAGATATTCATGAAAGTTTATACTTATTTTACCAAGGTTTGGTAACGTTAAAAAGGTCAATCAGAGGTAATAATTAACATGTTGACATTTTTAATCCTCTTAGTTACCTTTCAATCATGATCCGGACTTATAACACGTTTAAAGTCTATGACACGTGTCTTTATTATATTGGTCGTGATTTTACGAGGTGTTACAGTGCAGGTAACCTTGTCGAGTTAGGTAGGTCACTTGACTAACATGATGCATATATACATATGATGCACTTACGAACAAGCAAGGGATATGTTATGTTTAAAAAGAATAAAACTAACCTATCTAAAAATGTATTTACAGTTTGACCTTATTGGAGTCAAACAGGTTATATGGGTAAGTGTAAGACTAATGAGAATATGATGGCAATGGAGATGAAGCTAAACGTCACATAAACAAAATTTCGTAAGAAACATATTAAAAGGCAACTCATGCGAGTTGGGGTGGATGACGGGCTACGACCCATAGAATGGCATAAGTATAGATGAGGAAGAAAAGTTGTCCGCGAACTGCTAAAACGGTGAAATGATGTGTTTGCTAGTATGTTTGAATTGAAAGTAAGTACAACACATGATCCAATATATGTATACAATAAGTTATAAGTGGCAGATTGACCTTGAAAAGTCAAACTTCAGAAATTGGCATATAATTGATAAACTGCACGAGTAGCACGTAAGAAACTAAGTGTGTAATGTAGTATACCAAATAAGTGAGAAATTTGTGAAATATATATATATATATATATATATATATATATATATATGAGTTAACACCGAATACAATGAATATCTGAATGAAAATAGTGTGTTAAAGAATGGTTATGTATTGACCCGTCATGAACGGGTCGAACGAATGAAAATGATATGTTAAGGAACGGTCATGTATTGACCTGTTACGAACGGGTCAAACAAACTAATGTTTTAAAAGAATCTAAAAGGATTAGTATGTATACAAGATGATTTGATAAATGTTAAGTTTGAAGGAAACTGAATGAAATGTGCTAACCCTTAATTTGTAGATGAGAATGGTCGAACTTTTGGCGTGATAAAACTAGTAGAGTTGGTGAAAAGATGCACACGAGCAGAAGCTCATCACATGGATGCACGAGGTCAATTTAGTTTTTGACACGCGCTCATGAAGGGGCGAGCTGAACCGGGACATGGATCGTTGTTTATGTAAATAATAAGGTTAGTAAAGTATTTGACTTATGAATGTTAAATAGAAAGTTATAGACGAAATAATGTTTCCATACGAACAAATGGTAATATAAGTATGACGTGGTTTGGAAGATTTGACTTTTAGAGGTCAGGAAAAGAACGAAATTATTAGTTCAAACTCAATGTCATTGATCAAGGCGTAAGCATGTATAGTGAGTAATGCAAAAAAAAAAAAGAAAAAAAAAAGAAAGAACGGATAAATCATGGTGACCTGAATGAAACATGTTAGTGCATTCATATGTCGACTTTGTCTTATATCGAGTCTAGGTTGCGTTGCGGATCTGAATTAGTGACATCACAAGTGACATCACATATATGACATCATATCATACAAATGCACATGAAATAGAATTATGGTCTGATCGCTTGAAGACAAAGTTCTAGGTTAGCTTGAAAGTCAGTCATGTTCGCTTGAAATAGGTATATTATATTTGTTGTGTTCGCTTGAACAGTAATCAAGTGTGTTCGCTTGAGTGTGTACGTGTAAGTTCAAGCGATCTAGTGTGCACTATAAATATGTGTGATGTTCATTCATTTGAAGCGGACAGGCAAGAGAGTTAGAACGTATACCGAAGTGCTGCCAGTATATTTTGTGAATGTAATCAGTGTTAAATGAATATACAAGAAGGTTAAAGTGATAGTCAAGCTGTTTCTACATTCGTTTCTTAGTTTCCGCCTCTGAAACGGATTAAATCTCTTCTGAACGACTCGTTCGGGTCGCAAAACGATCCTACAAAACAATACAGTGTTTAACATAGGAATGTACTTAGTACCATGTAACGGTAACAAACCTAAAACGATGTTAAACTCTCGAGACAAGTACGGATGACTAAGAAGGAAATAATGGTTGGGTTCTGATAACTATATCTATGATGAAATGTCTAAGTGAAGTTAGGATGCGAGGCTGTATTAAAGACTTGACATTTATGAATGAAATATGATAATGATGTAATTAGTAGTAAACTAACTGGATAAATGTGCTATAGATGGAACTCGTACAAGAATCCGGGTTGAATGTATGTTTTGGAAAAGATTATGCGTTAGAGGCTTGTACATTGTGCTTGAATGGGTGATACTCGCCATGTGTTATATTAATTATTTAAATTACGATTAGGAAGTGAATGTGTGCTAAAAGTAAAACATATGAACTTGCTAGTGAATGATGATGTCATGATTATGTTAATTGACTAACCTTGTATGTGGTTGTCAAATGTAAGATAATGAAAGCATTAGCATGTGTAAAATTTTTTTTGATTTTGTGTGTTTGTGTATGTAACTAGAGGATTGCATGGTTGTATGTATTTTACTAAATGAGTATGAAATGTTTATGGTGCCATTAGCATAACCGGCTACATCGATATGGATATATGTTCCTAAGTTGGAAGTTTGCATACTTTATCGTTAACTTTTCAGGAAAGACAACTAGTATGAGAATAGCATGATTAGAAATCCTAATATGATTGTAAGAATAAAAGGATTGAATGACGCATGAGGGATCCTTATACGTTATATTTGATGATATGTTAAATTTGCGTTAATTTGGAATGATGCATTGTTGACTATATGCCTTTTGCTTGTTACAAACGATAAGTGAAAGTCAAATGCAAGATATGAACTAAATATGATAGGTGTCATATAAAATCTTGTATGCTCATGAGAATGTGAATGTAGTGACATGTAAGGATAAGCATCATGTCAAGATGACGCAAGCACAAAAGGTAAATGGGTCAAAAGGAGGCGAGGAAGCGATCACGAATATGGACGCTTAATGTAAGTGACTATCGACCTCACTTCTTATTTTGTTTAGATAAAGTTATTTATATTTGAATAATTGAAATCAAGTAAGGATGTACAAATAATGGAATTGCTAGGATGAGAATGGTTGTAATGGTCATTCGATGTCAATTCGATGAAACCTCAACATAGGGTTAAACGGGTCAAAACTTTTAGCAGAAAGATTTAGCTGAAGAACATGTGGATTGGGTTGGGAGAGGTATGGAATGAATTTAGAACTTGAATGATGATTTATTTCATGTATTAGAACCCCCGGGACACACGGTTAGTGAGTGGAAATAACAAACGCAAAAATCAGCGTCTGAGCTGCAGAGGAGGCGTCAGTGACACCCTGCCCTATTACAGTCGACACCTTATCTTGCTGTCTATGCGGGTCCGACGCTAGAAACCCATTTTTCTCACTTTTTTCTCACTTTTCCTTGCTTCCAAGGCCCTGATAAGCTTCCCAAAGGTATCCCAAGCCTACTATAATGTTTTGTGAGGTACATGAAAGAACATAAACTTAGGAGGGCAAGTACGAAAAATGTGGCATGTATGTTGATATGTTTTCTTTTTTTTTTTTGGACATGGCTAATTTTTTTAATAAGTAAAACATATTAGGTCACTATAGATATGTGAAGTGACGGAACTAGTATATGGTAACATGCTTATTAAAAAAAAGGGAGAATGGTGCGCGCCAATTATAGTAGGGTGTTAAAAGGAAATTAAGTGAATGTGTATGCACTGGATGTAATTTAATGTGTAAACTATAGTTAAATGTAGCAAGACATGAGTGTACGCGTATACTAGCATGTAAAAGAATCATCCGCATAGATGTTGTGATTAGCATTTGTTTAATAGATATGTGACCATGTAAATTGTACGTAAGAGTTTGAGTAGTAAGGTATAGGACTATTTATACCTAAAAAAAGTTGGTCTACATAATGTGTATGCATGTTATTAAACCGTACGTATTCAGGTTTCGAGGACGAAACCTTCTTTAAGGGGGTGGACTTGTAACGCCCCAAATTGTGAATTACGCACTTTATGATTTTATATTATGCAACAAGTAAGTTATAATGCTTATAACCTTAGAATATGAATGCTTATGATGAGAATAAAAATAATAACAAGATTATGTGTAGAAACGATTATTAATAGAAGGATGATTAAAAAAAAGTAGGAACTTGATTATTATGTGAATGTTAACTAAATAGAAAGGAAATTATAGTCATAAATGTAAACACTACATTTATGAGGGGCCAAAAATGACAAGGTATGAAAGGTGAAATAATAAAAATGAAATTATAACATAAGGACACACACATCAGGTGTGTGTGTCGCCCAGGATATCTAGAGGAGGGGGGGAACCCTTTTCATCCTCAAAATTCAGCAATTAAGGGGAAGAATTGAAGCTAATCATCTGCATGTTCATCTTTCTCTAATCATCTCAGCATTCTAAACATGAGGTATGTTGAAATTTGCAATTTGATGATCACGAATGAAATGAGTTTCAAGTAAATCCATGAAATTGTTTGAAATTAATATGGGTATGGGTTAGGAACATCCCATGGAACATGAATTAAACTTGAATTCGATTAGATTGGGAAGTGAAAGTGAAAACCCATTTAAAATATGAGTGTTGTGATGTGTAATATGAAACTTGGTGTAAATTAGTATAATGATGTTCATATGATGATGTTTATGATGAGATGCTGTTAAGTGAAATCGATTTAGGATGAAGGTTATATGAGATTTTGATTGAAATTAATGTTATTGATGTTATTGATATGAATTGGCCAAGTTATGCATATAACACTTGTACACTATGCTTAATTAATAGTATGCACGCCAAGTGTTTGTTAAAATGCTCGAATGAAATGAGCATATAATTTTACAATGTTAAATAGTTAGAATTGTGTAATTGTTAGTTGTTAAATTGAATATGATAAGAAAGGAATGAAAGGAATGACACGAGTTAAAGTAAGTGATTTTGGATTGTAGGAATTAAGGAAGAAAGCTCAAGTCATTCCGGATCTCAAACAAACAACGACAAAGGTAAGTTCTTATGCTTACAAATTTTAGTAGTGTGTAATGATATGATATGTTACTATCCTAGAGTCGAAACCTCGTATATGTGTCAAGCTAGCGTATGTTGAAGTTATGCTAAGAGTATGGGTCGAATGAGTAGAATGGATCATATGTCAAGTTTGGGAAATTTATGTCCGGTTGAATGTTTGAAGTGTCACCATGTAGTTTGATTAGAGGTTTGAACTATAAGAATTGATGATTTTTAATTGACTAATCATTTGCATTGAATGTAGGTAAATCGTCTTGATAGTCGGCGCTACTTTGGAACGGACACACCAAATCGCACGCTTCCGCAATGATGCTAGTTAATGGGTCTAAACTTTTGTTAGAAGGTTTTCGTTATGATGGGTCTTTTGTAAATAACTTAACTTGGAAGGTTGTTGATGTCGAAACTTTTGTTGTTTTAAGACTATGTTAGTTGCCTAAGAACTTTTGGGGTGTAAACTCTTTTTGTAAAATATCTCGACTAGTTTTTTTTTTTTTGATGAAGTTAATGCAAGCATTACAAGCTGATTATTTGACCTGTTTGGTTCTTTTGTCATTAAGTCATTATGTTTTCAATAAAAAAATTTAGACCTTACATTAATATGAATTTATTTGTTTATATTTTTTAAATGTTTTGCATTAAATGGCTATTGAAAACAACTATTTTCCAAACCTCTGTTTGAGTAAAAATTCAACAGACTGCTGAAGGGTATTGTTTGTTCTCATAGGTTCTGTTTAATCTAAGGACTGCTGACTTACCATTGTTGCCTAACATCTGTTGTTGCCCAACAGTGGTTTCCAAACAACTGTCATCCATTATCACAGCAGAGGTTCGGATGTAGACATATGTTAGCCATCAGATCTTTGTAACTCCTGACACGTCAGCATTCACTTTTTCACTTTATAAAACCCTGTTTCATCCCCAAACAGAGGTTTTACTGTTGTCTTAAATTTAAAATTCATTAAAGTGGTTTCTACCTTCTTCTTCAACACTTCTTCGTCAACCTCTTGCAAGTTTCAATTCCGATCATGGCTCTGGTAATGAAAAAGCAACATAACTACGTTGCTATTTTTGAGAAACCCGAGAACAATACTCTCTATCATTCAATGATTGATGTTCTTACATCTTCAAAATATAAGGCCATTCTTACCGCCGACGCACCCATTTACCAAGAAACACTCCGCGATTTCTGGGCAAATGCGAAAATTGAATAACAAAACAATGTGGCATTCAGTATAACTTCAAAAGTCGGATGTCAATCGGTTGCTATTACCCCCACTACCATATCAACAACATTTGGGGTAAACGACTTGGCAGGTAAGACATCTTTCCCGAAAAATGAGATTCAAACAAATTTGATTGAGAGGGGATATGATGGACAGTTGAATAAGGCAACTATGTTTAAAGGTAATTTTCCCCCACCAATGAAATTCCTGTTCCATACTCTCTTAATCTGTCTCTCAAATAAAACTACTTCTTTTAATAAAATACCTTTGAAAATTCAGTCATTGGGGTATGCAATTTTGACAAATACTGATTTTAACTACTCCCAGGCATTGTTTGCTGATTTGGTTGCAAATTTAAAAAACATTAAAAAGGGGAAAACTGCTACTTTTCTTATGTTTCCTAGACTATTAAGCTACTACCTGCAAAAACCTGTTTCTTAAAAAGCCTTTGAAAAAGGTAAAGCTTTTAAAATGAATAGTCTAACATCTGAAACTTTTACTCGCCTTATGGCTAAAGAGTCAGATGTTTCCAAAACTGAAGCAGAGGGGAATGAGGAAATTTTAGATGAGTCCACAACTGCTCCTCAAACCTCTGTTGTTGAGCCCACAACTCTTGGTGATCACAGCACCACAACCACTGCTGTGAAAAAGACCAAAAGAAAATCTAAAAAGCCCACCGAAACCACAAAAATGGGTCCTCTAGAAGATGAGATCCCAGAGGTTAACCCTGTGACAACACATATGTCACTACAAACCACTGTTGCTACTTCCTCACTGTAGGATCAAATCACGACCTGAATGAGTCGTTCGGAAGAGTTCTTAGACTATACGAAAGGAGGAAACAGACGTATAGACTCGAAACAGCTTGAATATCACTTTAATCTTCTTGTATATTGAAATAACAGTGATTACAGTCACAAGAAATACCGGCAACACCTCGGTATCGATTCTGAATTCCGCTTCAAATGAGAAAGACAACTAGCCTATTTATAGCCTTCATATTTCGCTTGAAACATAAAAGGACAATTCAAGCGAACTCACCTAATTAACTTTCAAGCGAACCTACATGACTTTCAAGCGAAATGTATTGTATTATGGTAGAATTGCAATGATGATGTCATCTTTATGATGTCATCATTGAATATGATGACATCATGCTTGATCAGATCCGCAACGTAACCAAGACTCGATATAAGACGAAGACGACAGATGTATGCACCAACAGACTCCCCCTCAGATGTTGACGAGTCTTAAGTGTCGAGTCTTCACAATCTTCAGTCTTTATCAGTCTTTGGACTCTTTTTAGAATCTCGATCTGATTCTTGCCTCACTCTAACATTCTTCAATTAATCTCCTCCTCGGATGATGTAACTCTCTCTTGTATTCTTCAGAATCAACAGCTGACTCTAGCAACTTCAGATTCTCTCTTTCTAACCGACTCCCCCTCAAGATGTGCTGGGATCGTAGTCTGGCTTTCACAGGTTCAGGTATCATAACCTGACTCACCTGCATATTCTCTACCCAAAACATAAGTTTCATAAAAGATAAGATATAACAAATTTAGAAACTTTGCTAATCACTTGAAGACACAACCCTGAATACATCATTTTTAAGTATCAAACAAAATGATTTATCATGTCAATTTCTGATGAACCACTTGAATATATATCATTTTCATTTCACATATCTTCAAACAAACTTTCCCAAACCTGTTCGTCATGTTTAGCACTCGGAATTTTGAAAATCAGCTTTTCAACATCAGTCGTCTAAAATCTTTTTGAATTTTTCAAAATTTATGCTAAAACACACCGAAACTCTTTTTGGAATTTTGATATAACCGAAATGAAATGCAGTAAAGAAATATTTACATACAATACTTTTGTGAGTTTGTGTAAGAGGATCATATCAGTTTATGAGACAAACTACCAACACCGTTAAGCTTTATACATTTTAGGTTCTAAACGATTCACTTAGATTGTCAGTATACTGATCCACTTAAATTCTCACACAAAGTTCAACTGTTTCGAGATACGAGATTAGTGTTTTATAGACTTAAACTTAATCGCGTGTCCCACCTCAGAATATACTCCCGTATCCAGATCCCAATATTCAGTCTTACAGGTGAGTATACCTAGATGATATCTGTAAGGGGTTAAATTACGAAGGCCGTGAGAGCTCAGGTCAGAACTTCCGTTCAGCAGAGAGATGACGGCTCGACTTTGGTGGGTCCCCTTTAGAGGATCTTTTTTACAACAGCATTGATTAGCAATTTTATTGTCTCATCATTTATGCTGAGGGCGGCGCTATTTTTCAAGCAAGCGAAAAGTATTCTCCGGGGACTAGGCCATTGCTTCCGCATTATCAGAAGTCCCGGGATAATACCCCAGATATCACTAAGCATAAAGATCTAGTATCTCAGAAAAGGGGTCCTTCAAACTATTTTAGATTATCTTTCGACATCCTTCACTTTCCTGTCAACCATCTTTCCAAAAATATGTTTAACATTTCCATTAAACACCTTTTCAGCATCAAATTCTTTCTTATCAGCAAAGAATTGACCTGATATCTCAAATCTACCTTTTGATTTTAGATTATCTTTCGACAATGGCGGAAAATTTTCCTCGTTCAACTCAGGAACGGAATTATCAACCTTTTTCTCAACACATGACTTCTCTGATTTTATGGAATCAGATTCATTGTCAGAACTACTTTTAGAACCTTTAACAACCCATTTTTGTTTGTTTAAATCAACCTGTCTTTTGTAAAAACGTTTTGAACTTTCACCTTCTTCGGAAGTTGAATTTTCAAACACTTTCGATTTCTCAGTTGATTGTTTCTTCTCAAAGACAAGTTTTTCTTTCAGTTTTGAGTTAGAAATAACTTCCTGTTTTGTGTTGTTGGACTGTTGGCAATTCCAAGTAATATGTCCAACTTTTTGGCACTTAAAGCAAGTTCTTCTATCAACTCTTTGAGCAAACTTCTTCACATTCCTCTTTACCTCAGCAAGAAACTCTTGATTGGACTGTTTCCAGAATGGTTTCTTCTTCTCATCTTCAGAACTTCCTCCTGAAACAAATTTTGTTTTTGGTTTATAATTTTTCTCATTTTTATAATTTTCCGAAGAATTAAAGCCAAGACCTTTCTTTTTGAAATTACTGTTATGGTTTGGCTTCTTTTGAAAACCATAACCAGAACCGTAACCCTTTTTCTTGTTCAATCTCTGTTGAACTCTTGAAGTGTACTTTTTAGGTTTTTCATAAAGATTTAAATCTTTTATATCAGAAATATTAATTTCCGTTAGTTTGAAAACCTGTTTGATCATTTCCGTTTTAACACTTCTTATTGGAAATTCCTCATCAGAATATAATTTGTCTGAATCATTCAAAGTATATGCTACTTTGATTGGTCCGTCATTCAAATTAGATTTTGATGACAGGAATTCTTTATCGTAAACCCTTTTAACCGGTGAACTCGGGCTCTTTTCTGACGAACTCGAACTTTCAGACTTAGACTCCGGTTTTGACTCTTCATCCGTATCCAACACCTGATCGACCACTTTCTTTAATAACTCAGACTCATGATCAGTGTCAGACGCTGTGAATGTAACATCAATATTGTCTGGTAATTCATCAATGATTTCAGACTTTAACTTGATGTTGACTGCCTTTTTTAGACGCTCTTCGTTTGGATTCCTGGGAGAATAACTTTCATGGATTGGGGGCGGACATCTGTTATACTTGACACCTTGTTTCTTACCAGTATCAGTATCTTCAGTCTTTTCCTCCCTGAATGCCTCAAGACCTGCAACATTAGGATAAACACGATCAATCAAATAATCACAAGTAGTGTAACTCAACAGTAATCGTTTAATCCTTTCACTCTCAATTTTCTCAAGTTCCAACTCCTGCTTCAGCTTAGCACAATCTTCAATACACTCATTGATAACACTCTGTTTTGTCATTATTGTTGCGCTCATTTTTGTCATTGCATTTTCAATCTCTGACTTCGTTCTTTTAAGACGATCAACTGTTTTGTTCAGCACATCATACGACTCCTTCACATACTTCACATCAGATAGTAAATCTTCTTTAATCTTCTCCAACTCAGCAATCTTCTTACCTTTATCCTCACAAACTTTGCACGATTCTAAACACTTCAAACATGGTTTTTCAACTTCAACCACTTTTTCAATTATCTTCTGAACCTCGACAGTCTTTTCAACTTCAACGAGTTTCTCAACTTCAACAAATTTTTCAACTTCTACGATCTTTTCTACTTTTGCTTCCAATTCATGTTCTTCAATTTTCTGAATAAACTGTGCCAGATTCATATTTTCAGTTTTTCTCATATGTTTTACAATAAACAAATAAGTTCCCCATTTTTGCTGTGGTAATGCATCAGCAAGTTTATCAACCCATTCATCATCATCTTTCTTAATGTTCAATCTTCCCATTTCCAAGACTAAATGACAATATCTATCAATGGTTATCTTTGTTGTTTCATGGTCAAAAGCTACAAACATGTCAAATGACTTCTTCAACAACGCCTCTTCCATGTTTCGAAAAATTGTTCACAATAACTTATTTTTCAAGCAAGCTGAGTTTGAAACGAACTGATTTGATGCGAACTGGTTCTCCTCGTGAAATATCTGTAATCACCTGGAATCACTGGAGATACAAAAACAAATGATCAGTTTAAACGAACTGAATATGTGAACGTGTGTGTTGATGAAATCAATCTAAGACTCGTGTCGAAGATTTGCAGACTCGTTCCAATGTTGTTCGGGTGAAATCACTGAATAAATGGTCTTCTCGCACAAAACAACTCCTTAAACAGAAAAATATTGGGCTGCCAAAATGTCAAATGAACATATATGTTTACGTGGGCTTTTAAAACTTATATTGAATGGGCCGACAACTTTAATTGTCAACTTAATTCTGATTGGGCCACTGACTTTTATTCAAACAATTACCCACAAAGCTTTCACATGATGAACTGACCTCACATGCAACTTTAATACAATAACCTACTGTCAACACAAATATATGATTGGACCAAAACAATGACTCACTAGGCCGACATCACATTGATTTTTATTTCACCGAGAAACATATGCAATCAAATTATTCAATTTCTATAATGGCCGACAATATTAAATGTTAATACAATCCTATTGGGCTGCAACTTTAATCAATCTGTTATCAATGGACCTGAATTGGATTCTATTGGACCAACAATTTCTTCAATTACTATGTCCGACAACACTATCAATGATTTTAAATGTTTCACATGCAAAAGCTCGAAATCTAGTTGGGCCGATTGTTTTAAAGAACTGCAATATCACGTGAATTACTTTGAATTACTACAAAGTCACATGCAATCTGATTTCACAATTAATGATTCAACACTCAAAACACTCAATGTCCGACAAGTTTTATCAATCCATGCAACCTGAATTTCAATTTACAAGACCTGGAACTTTTCAACAGAAATGATAATATCACATGAATTGGATCTTTCAAGCGGAATACCGGTTGAAGCAAAATCACTAATTTCAAGTGGAATCTCCAAGCGGAATATGAGATTTTCAAGCGGAATCAGTCACAAATTTTTAATTTCAAGCGAAATCACAGTGAAAACTCAAGCGGAATCACGATGACATCAGCATTTCGAACGAAATTTCAAGCGGAATTACGAAAATATCAAGTTTTAGATCGATTTTAAAGCTGAAATTTTCCAGGATTTGTTAAAACATGATTGCGAGTATAATGTGAAAGTTTGAGCCGATTTTAACCGTGAAAATTTTTCAATTTTGAAAAAGAAGGTGTAGAAAACAGAAATTGTGATGAAAACAGGCTGTTTTGGTATGAACTCCTCGTCCTGAGCTCTGATACCACTTGTAGGATCAAATCGCGACCTGAATGACTCGTTCGGAAGAATTCTTAGACTATACGAAAGGCGGAAACAGACGTATAGACTCGAAACAGCTTGAATATCACTTTAATCTTCTTGTATATTGAAATAACAGTGATTACAGTCACAAGAAATACCGGCAACACCTCGGTATCGATTCTGAATTCCGCTTCAAATGAGAAAGACAACTAGCCTATTTATAGCCTTCATATTTCGCTTGAAACATAAAAGGACAATTCAAGCGAACTCACCTAATTAACTTTCAAGCGAACCTACATGACTTTCAAGCGAAATGTATTGTATTATGTGTAGAATTGCAATAATGATGTCATCTTTATGATGTCATCATTGAATATGATGACATCATGCTTGATCAGATCCGCAACGTAACTAAGACTCGATATAAGACGAAGACGACAGATGTATGCACCAACACTCACAACATGTGGAAAGATCTCAACCCTTAAACCAAACTCCTCATGATTCATCAAAAAAGAAACATGTTGTATTCACAGGGACACCACAATATGAAGTCATACCCTCATATGAGAGTATGCTTAAAAGCCCTTCTCCCGGGGCAATGTCTCTTTCGACAGCAATCCCTTCATCTTCTATTCCACCAAAGTTTGTAACACTGCTTCAAGCTATTGACATTCAGACTCATTGCAGTCCCTCCCACGAACACTGTACTGAGAGTTTAACTTCAACAATAGCTGTGTCTGAACCTGTTCAATTAGCTAACCCAGAAACAGTTGAGGAGGCTACACCTCTTGAATTTCAGCAAATTCTTGATGGTATTTCAAGTGGAGCAGCTACTACAAATGTCAAATCCACTGATTTACATTTGGACAGTAGTTTCATCAGTCAGACTCCCTTGAAGGCAACCACTGTTGTGTCTACCAAGGTATCTACTGGTGAGTTCAAGTTAACCACTGGTGAGATCATTAAGGTAACCACTGATGCAGAGGGAAGTCCCCAGAACCAAGAACAATGGGCATCTGTTAATGAAAACTTGGAGATACCTCCTCTTTCAAAAGCAGATACAACCACCTCTGGTGGGAATTCAGATGATCCTATTAAGTTAGGTAATGGATTAAAATATCAGGATTTGACGGAGAGGATATCCAACTTGGAAACAACTGTTGCTGATATGAAAGATCAATTGAAGCAGTTGGTGGATACTTTCAAAAATCGACCTTCTCATCAGCAGTTATGCCAAGAGCTTTGGAAGTCAGTACAACCCACTCTTGTAGCTCAAAGGGAACTGGATGAGATTCAACTTAATTCTCACATTAAGCTAATTAGAGTTATGGTTGAAGCAAGATACAAAGACACACAAGCTGACATCAAGGGCATCAAAGAATGCATTGCAAAGTTAACTGGTACTACCCATGCACCTGTGTTTGAAAAAGACGATGAAGATGATGCTGAAAAGAGGGAAAAGCATTCCATGAAAAACTTTGGCAAACCAACTCCAAGGAATCAGCCAAAACAAAATCCAAAGCATTCCAAGCAAACTTCTGCAAAATCTTCTGGAAAATCTGATACTGGTAAGAAAAAGGGAATTGACGATACCCTTAACAAACAGACAGATAAGGAGATTGAACGAAAGCAGAAGAGGAAGGATACAAAAGAGGAAGATGAAGTGCTCAACATTGGAACCTCAAATATAAGAAAATCACACAAACACAACAAATCTCCTATTATCATATTTCCTAAACCAATATCACCACCAGAAAAAACCAACCACTGCTGCGAAACTTAAAACCACTGCTGAAGCTAAGAAGCCAGATTCTAATACACCTAAACCAAAACTCTCACCAGAAAAACCAACTATTAAAAAGTTGAATACAAAATCCTCATCACCACTACCAACCTCCACTGAAACAATTGTTGATGCAACAAATGCTTCAACAGGTGTTAACATAACAGCGGTTGAGACACCAGTTGTTTCAACAGTTGTTAGTCAATCCACTGATTCTACCCAATTTCAATTCCCATCACAATCAACCCTTACACTCATACCACGTTTTTCTTCCTAAACTCCTCCTTCTCCGAAGTCTGTTTACACAAGAAAGAGAAAATTCATGGTGCATGAAGAAGAGAAGGAACAAAAAGATATACCCGCACCAATTCCGTTATCAGCTACTCCATTCATTCAAACTTCACCCAAACCATTCATTCCATCTCCATCAACAAAAATCAACCCATTGAACTGCTTGCGGTTCAAGATGAAATGACTCAATTTTACACAAAGGATGATCCATCCAAAAGAACCTTCCAATCTCTTCATGGATTCGAAACTCCAAAGAATATTGACGAATATCTGAAGCTAAATGGGAAGCAAGTAGAATATCAGGCAAAAGAAGAGAGTAAAGGGCTAGGAGACACCAACTTATCAGGTCGCATGCAACATTGGCTTAGTCAAGTCAAGAAGTTAGAAGATTTTTCTAGAGACCTGAGTAAGAAAATGTCAAATCTGTCACCAAATGATGAGCTTCAAAAGACATTAAGGAATGATTTCTTGAACATTATCATGGATACCAAGCCCTACGAAGCCTACATGTCTGATTTCAAAGACTGGCCCATTGAAGCTCTTAAAGAGGAAGTTAATAGAATTGAAAAGATGAATAAAGATCCTCAAATGCAAAAATCTGCTCCCAACTGGAAACAATACAAAATGGTTGAAGTGGATGAAGTGTTGAAGTACAAGAGAATGAGGGCAGAACTTGTAGCAGCTAAGTTTGGGACTGCTAGACAAATTGGAAAATGGTCTAGGCAGTATATTGATCGAGCTTACAATAAGCTAGAAGAGCGAAGAAAGACAGATCCATCCCTTCCTAAAAAGCCAGTATACAAAGAAGAAACCACTGTTAGACGTCGGCAGACCATTACATCTAAAAAGTTGTTCTCATCAGCAGATGTATCCATCGCTTCCTTGAACCAAAGAAAAAGACAACAACTGATGGATGAGGAAGATGAAAAGAGAGAAGCTGAAATCAGAAAAGAGTCTATCAGAAATCAGTTACGATATGGATTGGATGATGCTTCGTTGCAATTACAAGCTCAAGTTGCTCAAACACTTCAGAAGTTGGCAAGCAGACCTCAATCGCCAAACTCCTCTCAAATAAAACTTCTCCCAAGAAACCCATTAGATCCAAAAATACTAAAGTGGAAGTCTGACAAACAGACCCATGAATTGACTTTGATCAAGTCTGATGGTGGTGTTGAAAAGATATCAAGGGAGAATGCACTTGGTCTGAATCCAGTTGACCTCCAAGATCTTTTTACCCTTCAGCTTGATAGGGATGAAGATGATACTGATTCCTTGGATTTTGAGCTCCAATTCAAAGGGCAAATCCGGGAAAGGTTGATGAGAGAATAAAGATCTGCTGATTTCTAAAGTTTGTTGATTCCTTGATTTAGCTTTGCTGAAAGTTGTTGAGGCAGGTGATTGTGTGTTTGTAGTTAATGTTTGTTGAACCTTAAGTTGTATTCAAATTCTATTAAGTTTTGTTAGACATCTTTTATATGTACTTATGTCTATAAACAGTTTATATTGTCTTTTTGGGTAAACAGTTAAATTGTCAATGGGTGGATATGCGCTTTTTGGATAAGAAAATGGAAATAATTGTATGTAACTGATATATTAACCGATAATCTATGTTTATAGTTGTCTTTTAGCTATAATAGATAACACGTTTTGGTACATACCTATCTATACTTTGTATTAATATGTGTTATGCATGGTTTTCTAAGAAACCACCCATGTTTGCACACAGGTCTTACCGCTAGTAGTTGTTAATAAGTCACACTCAGGTCAACTAACATCGTTGACTGCTCGAGGGAGTAGGAGCTTGGATTGTGCCAAAATACATCAATTAAATTTTAGCTCAACTTTTGACAATTTGGATTACCTATTGACTTAATTTTCAAGTTATTATATATATATAGTACAGTTATCAACTTTGCGTGAATAGTGACTTGAGGTTTTTTTTTTATCAACTTTTCCTTTTTTTTTTTTGTCTTTTTGTATTTTTTTTTTTATATTTTTACCCTTCAACTTTCAACATTAAAACGTATAACCCCTTAACTTTCTAAAGACCTTGCAATCAAGTTTTACGTTTTATTTTTATATACATGTGGAAATAAATTCAAATTGATTTATGTTTCGATGTAAATTTTTCCGGGAAATGAGTTGCGTCAAATACAATATGTTCTTATGCTTATTGTACGTTTTTTATTGGTTTAGTTTTAACAGAAATTTTATTTTTCTCCGGAAACGAGCCTGGTCAAATATAATACGTTTTCGTACTTATTTTTATGTGTCATTCCGGTGACGTTCGGTTACGTGTGGTATCGTATTCTATGATTACGTGTAATTATGTTTTGAAACCACTTGTACTCTAACGTGTCGTATTGTATGTACACATGTGGTATCTCTACTTGACGTATTTTGTTGTTAAATGTCGTATTATGATGTATATTGTCATTATGTGCCGTGTTAGGGCGTATATTGCCCGTACGGGCCGTGTTGGTGGCGTTCGGTATTGTGAAGTTTATTGTCTGTAAATGTCGTATTAGGGTGTAAATTGTCTGTACGTGTCGTGTTGTAGTGCATGATGGCGTGTTATGGCGTATTCTGTCTCCACTTGGCGTATTTTTTCGTATCATGGTTTATTATGTCTGTACAGTGTCGTATTTTGGCGTATATTGTCGTTTACTTGACGTAGTGTATCTGTTAAACAAACATATAACACTTGAAATACATTATACAAAAAATTATGTAACATTTATAGTAATATTTCTAACAAAATATATAATACATTTGAAAAAATATATAACATTTATAGTAATATTTTTAATAAACTATATGTCATTCATACCTTATCAGTTTTGTACGAAACTTCCGGGTAAGCGGGTGGCTCGTCACCTAACAACTCTTGGGCGTAAGAAGGCTCACCAACGTCTTGTTGTACGTACGAGGCATCACTAACGAAAAGTTATTGCCATCGTTTTCTTGTCTGTACGAGGCACCATAACCAGCTTCATAACCCGAACACCCGTAACCATAATCACCGCTAGGCACAACAACCTAAAAAACCAATGGTTAAAAAGATGACGGTACATCTACCACCAAATTAAAAATAAGTAAATAAATGTTTACCTCGTTCAGGTCTGGCAACAACAGTTCGCGAGGCACAACAAACTAAAAAAACAACGGGTAAAAGATAAAGGTAAACTTACCGTCGAATACAAATAAGTAAATAAATGTTTATCTCGTTCAAGTCTAGCAACAACGATTCCTTGTGATGGAAACGAAAGCGGGACATGACCTCCTCCGTGTGATCATCATTTACTCTCTCATCGTAAGAATCAGTGACAACAGACCCCTCCAAAAACAACGATGTGGTAAAGTATTTCATAAACAAAACAAGTTATAAAAAATACTATACCACATTGCTTTCCGGAATAAACGTGCTCGTGCTATTGCCGGACGACTCGCAAAAAACGTAATTGGGGTCGAACCAAGACATGGTGGAATCATTTGTCGAAAGAAAGAAAGAAGCAAAGAAGAAACAATGAAATTCATCGTCTCCTTCGTCGTTTATAAAGGCATAAAGTTGAATTCATTTTTCAGAGACCAATACGGGTCGTATAACCTAATACGATGCTGATAGGGCTGACGTAATATCACATTCGTCACTTTTTGTCATTGTTGAGTGACAGAAGGACTATCTCGTACTTAATACGAGTCGTATAGCCATATACAATGCGTATAGGGTTTGAACGTGACGATAGTGCCATCCTTTGACTGACCATGGGAATTGTTGTTAGTTCTATACGGGTCGTATAGACCTATAATGGTCGTATTGAAAGTGTCGATTTAAAAATGGTGGTGTGCCAATAATACGACCCTTCTAAAAACAGAAAAAAATAAGAAATAAAAATGGTTCATGGCCGATTCGGTTTACATGACCGTTTCAAGTTCCAAATCATCAACCGAATCATTAAACCGTCAAAAACCGTATCAAAAATCACTTCGAGATTATTACCAACATGTCAAACATCTAAATTTGATTAAAATACATCTAGATTGTATTGTCACAATTAAACTAATTATAAATTGCATCAATTCCTAACTAGATGCTCTACAGCCTATTTGAAGATCAATAATTTCACCTCAATCATTGGCCTTAATAATTGAAGATACAACTACTTTTTAGCCATCATTTACCTAATATGTGACGAACCAAAAAGGTTGCACTTTTTAACATGTGAAGAAAAAAAGCCAAAAAAACAAGATTAGTATGCCAAAAACTAGTCATCCAAAAGAAATGACCCTTAAAAAAGATCATTTCAGACCTCTTTTCAGCACAAGTCTACACATTACTTTAAAAAATTTCCACATGTTTAGCCAAACATTTGGCTATCTAATTACCAAAAAGTAAGATCTAAACAACCACAAAACATTCATTTTAAAGTTATTACAAGATTAAACCTATTCAAATGTTGATGCAGGCAGAGAAGCAGGATCGAGTTCATAACACCCTTTCGGAACACCTTCTCTTTCTTCTCCGCTCATTCTACACGAAAGAACCATATGAGCGAATCTGTACTTTTCGCTCCCCGAAACCACCATCTCACCGCCTTCTTTTTTACTAAAAAGACATACAAACCCCTTCACTTTCTCCAATAACGAAACGCGCGCACCCACATTTTCATCGAAGTCCGATAAAACTTCCACAAACTCGTATTCATACTTTCTTTCCTCGTCATCTTCGGGCGTGTGCCAGTTTATCGACCAGTTTTTAAAAAGGGCCCACGTCTCGCCTTTTCTTGGAATTATTGTTTTGGTTTTGGTTTGTTGATCCGCTTCCCATGGAACCAAGTGTGAGAATGAGAAAATATCTTCGGATTTATCGAGTTTCCCATGTTTAAATCTGCCACACGCAACCGGTAAATCTGCAGCCACCCACTTCTTTTCGTCAACAGTTACAGGATCGGGTTTTAACCATTGGATTTGCAGCTTAAACTCCGGTACCATGGATACTTTTTTAATAAAAGCGTAGAATCTAGGCATTGCGTCTTCGGTATCGTAACAAGCCCATATCTGCCCAATTTTAAAACTTTCTTCTTTTCGGTATTGATCGAAATCACTAAACTCGGGATCGGGGCATTCATAAACTTCCGGTTCTATTTCTTCTTCGTTATCATCATCATTTGCACTTTCACCCCCTTTATCATCATCATTTGCACTTTCACCCCCTTTATCATCCTTCTGAGTTTTTTCATTATCTGATTCCTTTTGTTTATTTTCATCAACTTTCCTTACCTCTTCTTTCCAGAACGTATCTTCTTCAGCTCTTTTTTCGTTTGGTGGAGCGACATCATCGTTATCAATATCGATGTCGATATCGTTTACGTTTTCTTTGTAGGAAACGTTCCTTTTTGCCCTTGCGGATCTGCGCGGCTGTTCACCGAAATATTGAAAATCCGAATTATTTGGATTTTTATCAACGTTTTTTCGCACACCGTTGTCTTCACTTTCACTATGCACTTCTACGTCTTCTTCAGATTCCGAGCTCTCACTACTACTACTATCAGAGCTTTCACTCGATTCTTCTATTCGCTTTTTCCGTTTCCTGCTTGCATTAACGTGTGCCTTGGGTGTTTCTTTTTTCTCAAATACCGGCTTCGTTGTAAAACCACGCCCCGTACTCGGTGTGGGTTTGGGCGGTACCCTAATCGGTTGGGTATGGGTATGGATATGGGTTGTAGTTGCGGCAGCAGCACTTGGGGCGTTCAATTCATAAGCAGTAAACGTTTTCTTGCAACTTTGACAATTGATATCTTTTTTAACGACATCTTTAAAAAACTGGTACCTAACCGAACAGAACGGACAAACAGTCCAGAAAGTCGACAACGTTGACCGATGTCCACCAGCAGTTGAGAACTGCTGTGGTGTAAACTGAAAATTAGCAGGACGCGCTGCGGTAAAATTAACGGAATGACCCTGATTCCAAGGATGTTGATATTGGACATTCGATTGTCGGGTTGGTTGTTGAGGGGGGTTCCAACTAGGGGCTGAAATGTTTCCGTAAGATCTACGCTTACTATCATGAACCATTCGTTTTTCACGGTCCAGAAGCACTCTTTGTGCTTCACCGATTAACTTAAAAGCGTCAGTAGATCCGGAAAACTTGTTTTTATCGGGATGGAGCGTAAGAGCTAATTTTCTGTACTGTTTTTTAATTGTTATATCGTCAGCAGACGCCTCAACTTTGAGAATTCCATACCAGTCTTTATCGGTGCCATATGATTTCTTCTCGGCGGAACAGTGTACTTCACATACCAAAATTAACTGAGAAATGTTTTCGAGTTCGGGATAAAGCTGTTGGGCCTTGAGTGCGATCTTTA
This sequence comes from Helianthus tuberosus, assembly GCA_030545235.1. Taxonomy (NCBI): domain Eukaryota; kingdom Viridiplantae; phylum Streptophyta; class Magnoliopsida; order Asterales; family Asteraceae; genus Helianthus; species Helianthus tuberosus. The sequence continues at coordinate 51,833,518 of CM060366.1, forward strand.
GGGCCGCCGAGAAGTCTTTGATCTCCATCTTCTTCTCGGCAAGCTGTTTGGCCCGAACTGCTTCCTCTTTGTTGCATTCCATCACATACGGCTTTTAATCACCTTCACTTGAACGTTCATAAAATGTTCTTTTTATCATGTTAATCTCCATAGTAACGTAATATACAAATCGTAAAATAAGGTTGTACGCACTACCTCATATGGCACTGTTGGATTCCGTCATTGAAATAGTTTATTGATTAAAGTAGCTTTGAAGTTCCAGCTGAAACGCATGCACCGCTTTACGCTGGTCTACATAGAAAAGAAATGAAAATTGTTATTTCTTTGATTCCGACATAAAAACTACAAAACTGACAAACAGATTGTATACGGAGGAAGATTTTCTTAACAAGCAAACTTAAGTGCACCTTCAGTCTATTTCCAGTCTTTAGATTTGAATTAAGTGGTCCGTTACATACAAAGATAACAAGATAAGAAAAGATTTTATGCCCCGACGTCAATTGTAAGAAAACTAACTTTCTCATACATAAGTTCCGAACGGCTATCTCTAAATCACTTGCAGTATAAATCTCTGACCTTTTACTAAAGGAAATATTAAAGCTGTTATAAATTAAGTACGGAAAAGAATATAAAAGCTACATAAAAAAGCCTTTTTCAGAAGTAACAAGCTATAACTCGATTTCAAATGTGCAAAAACTAAACTTCCCATGTTAATAATAATGCACGAAAAAAGGTTTCAAAAAAGAGAGGCTATCATGTACTATGTTGGGCAGTGAAAATAAACATTCAAGCATGCACCCTTTCGTGATAATATAGAAACCACTAGAAAAGATTACTACACATGAAAATAATTAATAGATACCAACACCAGACAAAGAACACAAACTGATAGCAAACGGTTCGGTAACGGCTAAGAAAATTAAAACTCTAAATAAAACGGATAGATCTAACGGTCTCTTGTGATACAGAAACACCACACAAGAAAACGATTAAGGCAAAACTAAATGAGAATCAAGATACAGATACACCACTCGATTCTAATCTAGGCTCCAAGAACACCATTCAAGTTGCCACACTTGAATTAGCATGGAAGAATTAATTACTCTCAAAATCCATTGAGAAAATTAACACACAAATTCAAACTCATAAACTCACCGACTTTTCATTCGTAAACTGAAGTGAATTACATAAAGGAATTCCTAAAACTAATAACCACCCACTAACTCCATTAATCTAAATATAACATAAAAAACAACATGCATGAAACATAGAAAATAAACAAAAGGAAATTGTAAACAAATAAGCTAAAAATGGAATTAGAGTAAAGTGGGATGCAGCTTAAATAATTGTGGCATCCAAACTAAAATCTTGACCCGTTGTTTTTGTTGTTGACCCATATTCGGCTACCCAATCCCTATCACAAACCCCCAAAAAGTACAAGATAGACTCAATTTAGTAAACAGACAAAACAAAGATGCTTACCTCGTTAGCAAAATATAGAAAACTAACAGTCATACAGCCATTTGACGATATTACTTCAACAACACATTGATTAACCAGTAAACTACATATGAGCATAATTTTCAATCATGGAAGCACCCTTTAGAATCAATTTAACTCTAAGAATAACTTTGTAAACAGTTAAACACACATATTCAGTAGTGAATAAAAAATTGCATGTACATTTATGACAAGTAGGATACTAGGATCACCTCGTACATCATGGCTGGTATCGTATTGAGGTTCTTGTTCATAAAAGCACTAAAGTTAATAAGTATTTACTATATAATTAAGGGTTAATGGATTTAAACACCCTCAACTATGGCCATTTGGCCGCTGGCACTCTCAACTTTGACTTTGGCTCACACCACTCTCAACTTAACACATTGTTTGTCATGACACCCCCTCGTGAAATAAACACTAACCTAGTTAGGAAATTAGCCTACGTGTCATTTTAATGTGATGTGGCATGTATGACATGTAAGTTCCCCTGATTCATCATCTTTAAAAACCCTTAAAACCCTAATATCCTAACAACACGGTAAAAAGTTCTGTCCAAATGTATCAATGGATTTCCTGGGCACGGCAGCAGCGTTTTCACTATCTACGGTGGTTGCCACCTCCATTTGCTGCCGTTTATTATCATCTCCACCGGTGCCTATCGAAAGTGAAAGCTCATTGGTTCAAGCACCACCGGAAAACACACTCATTGCGGGGGTTTCTTGAGGTCCGGTGGCGGCGTTTTGATTAGATGGAGTTGGGTTATTTCTGAGCCAGTTTCTTATCATCGAAAGACCAATGCTACTAGTGGCGGTGTTTGAGTTTCCTCTGGTGGTGGTGACCTCCGGCGAAAATTGGTACATGTAGCTTCCGGTGTTACCAATATTTAACACATTGTTTCGTCATCGCACCACCACCAGACAGTGGTGGTGGTGGTGGTGGTCGGCCGTCTCATTGACCGAAAGGGGAGGAGGGTGGTTTAGGTACAGGGGAGTGGTTGTTTGTGGGTAGTTGTCACAATAATCCACTGGTAAGGTGATACTCTTGATACAATCTTGGTTTGCAAATTTTTGCTGGAAGATCTCAAGTTTACCACCAGGAGTTACTACCATTCTTGACGAGACTGTGGTTGTATCATTACTAGATAAAGCAGTGAAATACATCTCGTTCTGGTTCACAACTATATAACTCACATATACTGGATTAATAGCGTCAGGTGTAATTAGTGGCCGGCCAGAAAATGATATGCCATTATATGGCCCGATCCTTGTTTCAATAGCAGAGCTTCTCCTAATATAGAATTGTTGATATTTACCCTTAACCATTAAAAACCTTAATGTATACTCTCCTGGGGAAGGATCATCTTCACTCTTCCACGATGTCAGAAATGTTTCTCTTCCAGTTATGAAGTTCTTGCCCAATTTCATTCCTGTTAAGTAGGTATCCCCAGGGTAATCAAAACTCTGCCAAATAAGACTTTCATTGTTGGATTTATATCCAGTCTTAATTACCAGATTGCCCGAATCCAAGATTTGTGCTATGATATTTGTGCCAGATGCGGAGGAGTGGGAATCCAAGATTGGGTTTGGAGGTAGTTTGTGAGATTGGGTTGCAGATTTGTGAGATGTAATGTTTGTGAGATTGGGTTGCAGATTGGTGGGAGTTCAAATTTTTGGATTGGGTTGGGAGGGAAATTTTTGGGGATGAAAATGTAAGTTGAAAAATATTGGCCACGTCAGCAAATTTGGATCCATCAGCGTGCCACGTCAGCAAATATTGGCCACGTCAGCAAAAAGAACTAACCCAGTTAGTGTTTATTTAACGACAGGGTGACACAGCAACCTAAGTGTTAAGTTGGGAGTGGTGTGAGCCAAAGTCAAAGTTGAGAGTGCCAACGGCCAAATGGCAATAGTTGGGGGTGTTTAAATCCATTAACCCTATAATTAATGACAATAACGCAACCTTCAGTTTTTTTAAATTTAAATAAACAATACTGTTCTAAGCTAATTATACAGATTGTTGAACTTTCTTCTTTCTGTAAAAAGATACAAGCATTAACAGTAAAAGAACGAACCATGCATAATAAGCACTTGACAACAGAGTATGAACAGTGGAAAATACTCTAGGTGTTGTTACAACTAAAATCCCTGAAGGCAGCCACAAGCATAATAAGCACAATGAAAACCGTTAACAGGCATTAATTTGGTAAAAAAATATGGGGTAATACCTAATTTACTAGGTCAATCTCCGAGAACTGTTCACGAGATAAAGTATAATTCGCTATAAATGAGCAATGAATACATAAAAACTGTGTCAGCATTCGACATTGACATTTATCAATTGAACCCTAATTTCCAACGAAAACTTACAATTTGTAACGTCAATTGGATAACCTGGAAAAAATTACATTAGAAGTTGATGGTTTCTTTCTACATCAAAAACTAAAATCATATATTACGAAGAAGCAAGTAGAAGACACTTGTCGTATAAGGTTGAATATGGAAAAAGCAAAAATCTTATGGAAATATGGAAACTTTCCACAGCCTATCAGCCTAATAAATCATCTGTGTGAAACATGAAAAAACAAAAGAGAGAAAAAAGAACTAAATAAAAGCAAAATGAGATTTATATTTACAAACTAATCTAGAAATTCACCAGTGTAATTAGTATTAATACTCTTTGTGACTAAAGATCAGCGGTTTTGAGCCGATGCATTAAAGTTAGTTGAATGCAAAGGAAAGACCATGTACATAGGCTTCTGTCCAGCTGTCCGATTAATAAGCATGTGAGTGTGGTGCTTTAGAAAAATAGATGTCCGTCGATAAAAGGTAAGTTTCCTAAATAATAAACTTACAACTATGATAAAAACAAATTAGGAAAGATTTCGCAGCTCCGACATCAATCAGAAAACTAGCTTTTAAAGATACTCACAGTTAATTATTAGATACCTAAACAATATCAGATATTCACTAAATGCCTTAGCAAAAATTAGTAGATAACAACAAAATAAACCCTAATTACATATAATATTAACATAAAGCATCCAACTCCTACTTCCAGTATAATTAAATAACAGAAATGTGAGGAATGAAAACGTACCAAAAATAAGTGAATACCCAAAAGATTGAAACTTTACAGCCCTAATCAACATCAGATATTCACTAAATGCCTTAACAAAAATAAATACAAATAAAAACTAATTACATAATATTCACATAAAGCATCCAACTCATATTTCCAGTATAACTAAATAACAAAACATTTGAGGGGAAAAAACTATAAAAAAATAATTAAATACCCAAAAGATTGAAACTTTACAACCCTAATTTACAAAACATTCACATTCAAAAACTTTTAAAGACTCTAAATAGAAAGATCCAACAACAACAACTACATCAAACTTCCTTACTCAGCAAAAACAACTTTTTATTAGCCTTAATCCTAAAGTTGTAAAATTTATACCAACCACAATCATGACAACAAGAACATGTTGAGAGTTAAAAATCAAGAATCACTAGAATGAACTTCCAAATTCAAGAAATTTTGATCAACAAGTCAAACAAACATCCAATCAAAAAAGGGTAATTTTGGGTAACATTGGAAACCCTAGAAATCAATTGGGCAAATCTAAACAAAATTAGGTTAATCCAAATTGGGCAATAAGAAGAACTTGGGGGAAAACACAAAATTAGCAAGCAATTGGAAACAAAAAGTTCTACCTTTTGGGATTAAACTGGAGACGATGGTATTGAAATTGAGGAAGAAACGAGAGTGAGTTGTGACCGCAAGCGAAGTGTGTGTGACCCCAAACAATGAGTTTTAACGTTGACAAGAGAAAAACAGGCCAATGTTGTATGGTGTATAGGTGCATTTGCCATGAATAAGTGGGCTGGATGGGCTGGTCTGGGCCGGGCCGGGCCCAATAGGCCCATGTAAAATTAAATAAAATCATAACGGCCCAACTTGGGTAACGGGTTAGGTTCGGACTGGAAAAAGTGAAACACGGTTTCGCTCTATTTAGAGGTGCACAAAATACACGATTTAAGACCTGACCCGTAACTGGTTCCGGTTCCTACCCAATATGAAGATGAACCGGTCCTACCCTTTTGTACCTGGTAGTTCCTACCTGGTTCCTAGTTTATTTTAAAAAATCGGGTCCTACCCGGTTCCTGCCCAAATCGGTTCCTACCCTACCAGTTTGTACCCGAGTTGGAACTGGTTCCAACGGTAAAAAATCCCCTACAAGAGTAGACACATTATCTTTAGGTAAGCCGTGGATATTATGAATAGTGCCATTCGGGTTGACAACCCCTTCATGGTTACTCGCGCTAACCTAACCATCTAGTCAAATGAATGCATATTATCCATAACGTTCAATGTTTGTGACATGACATGGGTTTAGGGGCAAAATAACGTCAAGGTTTGGCTATGCGACTCACGGTAACTATATCATTTTTGTTGTTCCTAGCATGACAATAGATCATCCCAAGGCTCGTTATCATGTTCATGACCTCTTAAAAGCTAGTTAATCGAAATTATTAAGGTCGTAGTTATCAAGTTTTCAAATATATATTTATGAGGGTTAAGTTATTCTACAAAGGCTCCCAATTGTAAAAAGAATTTATAGAGTGACAAGCAAAACCTAAACACCCACTCTCACCCCACCCCACCACCACCACCCAAAAACCTAACACCCCCCCCCCCCCCCCCCCCCCGCGGCAAAAAAAAACTATACCACACCAAAAAAAAACCCCAAAAAACCTAACCCCCACCCCCTCCCTGGCAAAGAAAAAAAAACTATAACTCACCAAAAAAAAACCCCAAAAAACCTAAAAAAAAAACTAAACACCCACCACCACCACCACCCAAAAACCTAAACCCCCACCCCGTCAGCAAAAAAAAATTTGGGGGGGTGGGTGGGGGTGGTGGTTTAGGTTTTTGGTGGTGGTGGATTAACTTTTTTTTTTCTTTTTTTGTATAGTGGGTTTTTTTTAGGAGTCTTTGTACCCTTCTTACAATTAGGATCATTTGTATTTGATCCTAATCCATATTTATGATATCTTTCAATGTCAAATTAGGTTTTCAAAAGATATGTTAGTTATATCTTTCGGTCACAAGTATGTCAGTTTTCAAAAGATATGTTTATTATATCTTTCAATAACAAATATATCGAATTTTTCAAAGATGCATCCAACATGTTTTTAATGACAAGTATGCCAGGTTTTCAAAAAGAGAAAATTACGAAAATAGCCAAAGACCAGGGTTGACTTACGAAAATAGCCACCTCATGCGTCCTTGGAGTGGCGTATCATGGATTCAAATGTGCGGGGTGCGTCTGGAAACAATGGGATGCGTCTTTGGAGCGAAACCCAATAGAAAATGGACACGTGCCGGCAGACTCCTCCAAGGGGTCAGGCAGACTCCTCCGAGTGTGAGATCCAAGGCGTCAGGCCTGACCCCTTGGAAGAGTCTGCCTGACCCCTTGGAGGAGTCTGCCGCCACGTGTCCATTTTCTATTGGGTTTCGCTCCAAAGACGCATCCCAAGACTTCCAGAAGCATCCCGCGCATTTGAATCCGTGATGCGCCACTTCAAGGACGCATGAGGTGGCTATTTTCGTAATTCAACCCTGGTCTTGGCTATTTTCGTAATTTTCTCGTTCAAAAAATATGTTTATATTTCTTTTGACGAGGGGTTGCATACATAGTACCAGGCGTCCTGTGTACGCACACAATGGGGATGCTAATTAGGGTTTTCGCCTTTTAAATTAATCCATATTATGTCTTTCCATCATACAATAAGTTGGTGGCTAATTGAATTACATCCTGAACTTACCTAGTGAATGTCAGTACGAGTAAAACACAAGATAAAATATATGGGAGTCAACAACAAAAATTCAAAATGGTTATAACAGTAAACCTAACCTCCGTTACAAAAGTCTGGGTACTACAGCAAATAACTAAAGCTAATAAAAAAATTAAATATTTACAACACAGCAAATCAAAAACCCCTACTACTCCTAGGGTCGAGCCTCCCCTGTCCGTCATAAAACTGCCCCGGTACGGAGGCATTAGGAGGAAGCATATGAGGACCAGGTGGCTGCGGCCATCTAACTACATTTTGCAACACATTAACTTGAGGCTGGACCATCATAGGTGGTCTCATAACTTGTCCTATTGGCGGCCTTATTTGGTTAACCATGTGTGGCCCAACAGGCTGCTGCTGCATGTAGTGTGCAGGCGGCACTTCAGGGCCGTGGTGGTTTTGATGATGGTGCGGCTGCCATTCCGGCATGTCATCATCTTCATCTTTATTCCATGGTTTATTAATTGTACCATCACTACCACCTACAGTCTGTCCGTATCTATAAATAAGCTGCCTCATCTGATCTACAGGTCTAGACGGATTAGACTGCGTCTGTTTTGACCCAAACCCAACTTGGGCAGGAATCTTCTGCCCAGAGGAGTTTCCGGTGAAACTAAACTCGGGCAGGTCATCCTCATCCCGGGCAGCAGCAGTAGCCGCACCGGGACCAAAACCAGGAGGTATATCATCATCATCGTCATCATTATTAACGGGCTCTTGTGGCGGCATACGGTTGACAGATTTAGGTGTCAAATTATTGGCATTTATATTTTCATTTCTCCTAGTAGGAAAATTGTGTTTTTTATGATGTTTATGTTGATGCGACGTAGATGAATTGGGGAAACTAATATGAGGCCTTCGCCATACGACAACACCAATTAAGCCATTATCGGTTGACTTTAGTATATCAGTCTGGTTTTTAGAAAGGTGCTTGCAGAGCATTTCTATGATCCTTGTATGAGGTGGGCAGAAATAAAGTTCAACTCCGGGATTTGGTTCGCCAAATCCTAGCCGCTCATCTGCTATATATGAATCCACTGCCTAAACGAAAATATATAAGCTATCGTCAACACCATATTTTAAAAAAATATACCATTTAAAAAAAACACCATCTTTTTAACAGACTCACCTCAGAAAGCATGGCAAGGTGAATCTCAGAGGAAGGATCTTTCAAAACAAAATGCACAACCTGCGAAAAAAGAAATTTTAGAAAAGATAAGTGCTTTCGTTCATTTGAACTATAATTTTCATTTGTTTTAATGTTACTGGTAACGATGGGATCGATACAGTACCCGTACCAGTAACGAATCAGAACAAAACTGGGTACCAAATATATTGGTACAGTATGGGATCGGGTACCGGTACCGGTATTTCAGTACGGTACCAGTTTTGATACCTCTTTGTTTTTTTAGCACCCGTACGAGTACCAATAATACGATACGGGTACCAAATAGGTAAAATCCATACGAGTACCATAAATACAATAATATGAAATAAACCATATTATTAAAAAACTCTTGAAATTCTATATAAAATTCGGTACCATGACCATTGTTTACCCGTAACTGTACTGATATCGAAAATCGAAATTAATAAAACTGGACCCGACCCAAAATCGGTACGGGTACGGGTACGGATACCAATACGGTACAGGTACGAGTATTTGGGAAAAAAACTCATCCCTAGTTATTGGTAATTTATTTGATTGAAAGGAGACTCAAATTACCATGACCGCACGGGTTCTAGACATGGGAAGTTCTTGAAGAAACTTTTCAAACGCGTCGAGTCTCACTCTACCCTTGATCTCCATAGAGCCAGGCCATTCCTTTGTCGACGTTTTTTCACCACTAAAATGAGAAATACATGTAAAAGAACAAACCATTATCAAAACGAACAAATAAAAGCCCACAAAAACCTGATATTTAGTAATCACTAATAACCCTTGATAATTACAAAAGTACCCTAATCTGTGATCATTTTATATAAGCTTCTACACCAATAAGTATGAAATTAAATTCATATAGCATCATTTCTAAACTCATCCAATAACAAAAAGTAATATAAAAGTTAATGACATGTATAATATACCTTCTGAACAGTCCAACAGCAGATACGGATGATGAGATCGTGAGCTGCAGCTCACCTTCCCATACATGTTCACCAATAAGCGCACTAGAAACAGAAACAGCTTTTCTTTCGACAGAAGCATCACTAGTTCTCGTGCTCGATACTGCCTCGTTTGACTTTATTATTGGTTGGTCAACCCTACCTGCAGAAGCAGGTTCAGATGACACCTTTTCGCTATCAGTTTCATCAACAGCATCTGAGTTGACCGGTTTTGTCTCCTTATCATCTCCAGGCAAGTTCTCAAATGGAGGCTCAGAATTAAGGGATTCCATGAACTCGTCTAATGACACAATTGGAGGTAAAAAGCCCTCATCTTTAAATTCCTCGACGATTATATCTTGCATGAAGTCAGTCCCGTCAGCGGGAATGGTAATGTTTTCTGATTTACTCTTGTCAACATCGGTAACTTCTTTTTCTTTCACTTCCTGTCCAGTTTTCTTCTTTTTTGGCTGAAACTGAGTAAATGAAGTGGACCCCACAGAAACCTCAACCGAAACAGCATCGTCTTGTTCTACCTCAACTTGATACTCACCTTTATGAGTTTTTTTAACCAAACGTCTTATATCAACATCGGACTCCTGTAAAACTATCATTTTGTCATGTTCTTCGGCTTTTGCCATTCGCCATTCGGAAAGTTGTTTAGAAGCGAGTTCCTCTGGTGTCATCGAACACAATCGTTCGGGAGAAATAACACCAGATAAAACCTTTTCTCGAAGCTCAGGATTATTTGGGTCTTTCAAATTAAACATCAAAGATCTCCCTTTTTCTTTATACTTCTTATTCACCCCTCCAAACAACTTAAATAGCTCAGCTTCAATTCTCGAAGCTAACTCTTCGGGAGATTTAACGTTATTTTCACTCACGTTTAAATCACCACTTTGACCTTGTTCGGCCCCATTGACTTCCTTCGAATCGGTTACCTCCATATCCCAGGCCCAAGAAAGCCCATTTCCCTGCAAGAGTTCATCTTTGACAAAGAAAGTGTCTCCGAATGAACCGTCTGCATCAGGCATGACATAGTTGTACTGAGGCTCTTGCTCATCATGTTTCCCATTTTGCCCTTCTGTGGTTTCACGATTTTCAATGTTACCATCAGATTGAATATTTGCATGTGCTTTAACTGCCTCAGATGGCGATTTATCATGCTCGTTAGGAGGTTTTTCTTGATTTTGAATACCAACAGATAATGCAGCAGCTAACGTTTCCCTCATTTTGGATCTTACTGCTTCAAATGACCCACTTTGAACCTTGGGTGAGGCTTCATGAATTGCGGTTTTATTCTTTGGTGTCTGGACACGTTGAGACCCGGATTTGGTAAGCACGGGCTGCAACGGTGATGGCCTTTTATTAACATGTGGCTCATTTTGACCCGCACGTTTTTCTACTACACTAGGGGAGAGAGGTTCTGTTGCTGCCTTCCTTTTTGTAGGTAGCAATGGTTTTGGTGAACCTACGGATTCCATTTTCCAGCTAGATATTATCGATGGATGTGAAGGAAAGTTATTTAACATGCTACCTAAAGCATGCCATCAAGTTCCAGAATAGCAGTCTGCAATCAACGAAATTGAAAACACGTGAGCATTTACTGCATGTGCAAGGACAAAACTGCAGATTTGATAGGACCCTTAATCCTGTCCTATAAAATCACTACCAACAGGATATAATCAAACACACAAAGAAACATTGTTGCAGTTTTCACACATAGACAGATGTATATAAACGGTTTAATACCAACTCTGTAAAGCATTTAGCAAACAGCAATATACTATAATCACCAACTGCAGACAGCCCACTAACAATGTTAGTCACACGTATCAAGCATGTCAAAGCTATAAACACACCAGACTACCATACACTAACTCCATCTAGTATCATGTAAAAGTTATAAACACACCAGACTACCATAAACTAACTCCAAATTAACTAGTAAACTTCAAATCCACTGTTTATCATAGAATATAGTCAGTCACTTAGGAAGACTCTGGAAGGAAGATCCATCTTATGTACCCTTTACTTTTCATACAATTAAGAACTGGCCTACAATGTTTGCAATGTGTTGTTTGAACAGCCTAACCTTTCCTGTTTACAAAAAAAAAAAAAAAAATCTTTTCTTGTCTACTGTTTATTGGAAGACATCTTTAACAGTATATCATCTTGACAAAACATATCAAAAAGTATTTTAAAGAATTGTTAAATTACAATATAAATGGTAACAACTTAATTATGTACTTCAACTGGTTGTTTTACAAATTTTCATTTCACATCATGCAAAATCATTGTTTTTATACCCAGAAATAGGGTCTCCATCACAGCAAACATGAACAGATTCATTAATTTGATCATTTGATAAAAATTATTACTTTTTTTATCTTTATATGCAGAGTTTCTTCTTGTTTAAGATATGACTAATTGATATAAAATTCTGCTAATTATAATCCATCCAATTGACTTAATATGCATTTGATTTCCATGAGCATTGGAACAAGGTCTGCCAAACCGCTACATTGCTAACACATAAGTTATCATTTCAAATTTTGTTAAGGCATGGAGGTGTGTTGGACGGCGAATAGGCGATTAATGGTTATAACCTTGTCCAGCCATTAAGTCGAAAATTTGACCACCAAAAACTGCTGTCAAACTGCTTCAAACGTCGATAAAAGCGATCAAACATCCACTTAATCTGATGCATGCAGTTGAAGAAATACACTTATCTTGCACTCCATGAGTGTACACAACAGACTGATGGTTTTGATGATGATGATGCCATTAACATTTAAAACACAACAAAATTACAAAATAATTCCTAGTTCTCCTTAGAGAAGATAAGACTCGATACATCTTAAACTAGTCTAAAACGTAGAGCCTCGAGTAGAGGTTCCTACACCAATTTCCAGCAATAAAACCCTTCAAATTCAGATGGAAAAGGCGTAACCAACTGAACACCGAAGAACACGAAATTCGCCTTGAGCGACACCAAGAGAAGAAACCAGCAGAATACGATGAATGAATCATACGTCAAACCGGCTGAAACAGTAACAACTATCAGAGATTAGGTCACCTTACTCGTTCATCGTTGCCGATAAGCAGCCACCTTTTCCCCATAATAAAAATAAAAAACAAACAAATAAGGCCATAATGATCTTATGCCCATCAAATACATTCTTCAGACCATTTTCCACCATTAAATCAATTTCATCAATAAGAACCCCATAATAATCTCAATAACCACTCAAATAAAACATAACACAAACATAATGTTACAAACCATACCCTAACTCGTACAAAGAACAACCAAAAGACCCAATCCAAATAACTACCAAATCAATTACCTTAAACCCTAATTTTGCAAGCAAAAACACACGAATTTGAAGCATATCATTACGTCGAATTAAACGAAATCTTTCAAAAACAAAATCTCCTACCAGAACGTATAGCCGCACAAAAAAAAAGGCAAATTGAATTGGGCGTAACTGTTAATGATAAATCAGCAAAAATAAATCGACAGATAGATAAGGAAATTAGGGCGTAAGGAATAGAGGAATACCTAACATGCGAATTGAATTGAATTGAGGGCTGCAAGTAAAGTGAAAAGAAAAGAGGAAATTGGTGAGAGTGAAAACCCTAGAAGTATCCACCGAATAAAAAGACGTGTCCCGTTCTTATAACGCCAAAGCCTTGTTGTTGCCACAGGATAGAAACAACTTAGGGCTAGCCTCGTTACGAGAAGCGCCAATATTATTATTTCATTATTATTATTATTATTATTATTATTATTATTATTATTATTATTAGAGTTAAATGCTTGGTTGGTCCTTGTGGTTTTCAAAAATTGCAGACTTGGTCCCAATGGTTTACTAATTACACGCGTGGTCCCTGTGGTTTTCAAAAATGCACTCGGTTGGTCCCCAGTCCTAACATCAGTTAAATTTCTTAGTTAACTATGTGTGAAATGACTATATTACCCCAACAATTAAAAAAATAAAAAATATATATATAAAGAAGACTCTTCTTCTTCCTCCCCTCTCTCTCAAAACCCACCACCCACCTTCATAATCACCATCAGTAACATCATCTTGTATCATCGTCATCATCATCGACGGAAAACCTCAGCACCGCCGTCACCGGAGACACTGGAAATCGAAGTCATAAAACGAGATTACTCGAACAGTTATCGCAGATTGAAGGTGGTAGTGGTGGGTTTACGGTGGAGGTGGAGGAGATGGGGTATACGGTGGAGGTAGAGGCGGTGGGTCGAAGGTGACGACGGAGGTGGTGGGTTGAAGGTGACGGCGGTGGTGGTGGGTTTATGGTGGAGATGGAGGCGGTGGGTTGAAGGTGTCGATGGAGGTGGAGATGGCGGTGGTGCTAAAACAAGATTCGATCTAATCCAATCACCATCTCCTATTTGTTTTCTGTTTTTGCTTCAACATTCATCCTTCTCGTATGTTTTCACCTTTCTCTCTTTCTTTTCAGTTAAGATTACTCGTTGATGTGTTGTATTTCATCAAATTCGAAGTTGAAATCACTCGATTGATGCGTCAATTCGTTTAGTTTTGGTGTACATGGTTGAATCTGTGATGGATCTTCATTGATTCTGCAGCCAAAACTCGATTAGTGTAATAGATTGCATTTGTTAGGATTTTTTTTATGAATATTACGGTGTTTGGTGTTCTTAATTGTAGACTGTGTTTAAATCTGGATTTTTTTTTAGTTTGGGGAATATTAATTGTTAGGACTTTAATTTGCAGTAATCATTATAGGCAAACTGGATTTATTGCAAAATGATATAATGTTGTGACGATAAATTTGTTAAGTGACTTGTTTGGTTCATTTTGTGATTTAAATTCATGGGACTTTTCTTTTATTATATGTTAGTTGTTAGATTCCTCTTACAATTTGAAGAAAGCGATAACTGATTAGTGGATGAGTTGATCTGATGCGCAAACTGAATCTAGTTCAGTTCATATGCAAACTGGATTGCTGCAAAATGATTTGAATGATGTGCTGCAAATGTTTGATTTCGGTGAGCTGTTGTTTCCAGGCTTATTGTTAGGATCATAATCTTGTCTTGTCGATGGAGGTGGAGGTTGCATGTTTGGGGAAGATGAAACCCTAAATTCCTTCGACAACCACTCACACACGCACATTCAATTGCAGGTTTGTTTGGGGAAGATGATGTGGTCAAAGGGATTATTTAAATTATAAAGAGAGTTAATAAGCAAGGGTATTTTGGTCATTTAACATGGACTTAACTGAGAAATTTAACTGATGTTAGGGCTAGGGACCAACCGAGTGCATTTTTGAAAACCACAGGGACCACGCGTGTAATTAGTAAACCACTGGGACCAAGTCTGCAATTTTTGAAAACCACAGGGACCAACCAAGCATTTAACTCTTATTATTATTTTAACGTACAAAACGTATGAACTGAAGGTTTTGCTGAAAAAACGCAATGATATTTTCATAATTATTAGTAATTATCGAAATTACTCTACAAATGATTCTGTATAGTAATTTTGTAAAATGTTCTTGTAGAGTGATTTTAATCTTGTAGTGTAATTATCAAAATTACTCTATAAGTGTATCAAAATTAATTTGCAAGTTTATCAAAAAACATAAAATTCAAAATTACTCTACAAAATCATTGATAGAGTAATTATGATACTCTGCAAAATTACATACAAGATCATTTGTAGAGTCATTATGATATTTTTCAAGATCAAAATTATCCTACAAAAACATTTTACAAAATTACTCTACTGAATCATTTGTAGAGTAATTTTGATAATTACTCTACGAGTTTGTAATTACGAAAATGTCACGCGTTTTTTTTTTCATGCATTTCGTACGTTTTTTCACTTTATACGTTAACTTAACTCTATTTTTTTTATGTTACTTTGTTTGATGTTATTATTATAAATCTATTACTTCAAGTGAGTATATACCTAGAGTGATTATATTGATTTGTCTTGTCGTTGGTTAATGTTGGGGACTTAACAAAACCGGATTAATGTTGGGGACTTAACAAAACCGGATTAATCTAAGAGTTTCATATCAAAATAATTTGATGGATCTTGAATTTTTCAATCGAATAAAACTCAGAACTAGAATTCTTTAACAACATGTATATGTGTGATGAACTTTTGAACCAGATCTTTGTGAGCAAATGAAGGTGAGGTAAATGTGTTTCTATTTTGAAAATGATAATGCCTCTAAAATGGAGCCAATTTCCGCCAAAATATTTTAAGTAAGTTTAAAGAAAGCTAAAATTCTAATAAATTTTTAAAGAAGCAACTTATTCGACCCCAAACCAGGACTAGCTATGCCCTTGGACCTTGTCAGGGGCCCCATCAATGGGACGTTGAACTCCAATTACTTAGGGGCTTCGCCCCTAAAAACTAATGAGGCGTAAAATGCTTGGTATAATTAAAAAAAAAACACTCAAGTAAACATGCACATCGTACTCTCTTTAACTTGTTTGTTGTATATTATTAAACACTTTGATCAACAAATCAACCCAATTAAACTAAAATAATCAACAGTTAATAGTTGGCTTAAATGAAATGATGGGATCGTGAGGTACTCGAATCTGTATGAAGTCGAGCTTAAATAACTTCAACAATTAATAGACAACTTAAATGAAATGATGGAATCATCAGCTACTCAAAATCAGCATGAAGTTGAGCTTAAACAACTTCAACGGTTAATAGACGACTTAAATGAAATGATGGGATCGTGAGCTACTCGAAATCGGTGTGAAGTCGAGCTTAAACAACTTCAAATCTAAAGTGGAGTTCGTTTAATAAACGAATCAAGTTTTATCCAAACTCAAGTTTTAGATATGGAGCTTAGAACGAGTTAAAGCTTAACCTTACATGTGTTTGATTCGTTCGTAAATGATGTTTGCGTATTGTTGTTTTTTTTTAAATAGTAGATATAAAAAAAAATGTTTTAACTCATAAATGTTACAAGTTCACCTAATCTTGTTTTTGGTTTTCCTTTTGTTTATTGAATGAATCATATGAAAAGATTAAGGGGCTGTTTGATAATTTGTTTTAATGTTTATCAACTTTGATTCAGTTTACCCATAAATGATAATATGAAAAATTATTTTTATCAAGTTAACTTGGATTTATAAAACAAACAAAACTAACTCTTGAAGCATACATGTCAGCATCTTGCTCTCATCATTTTCATGAAAAAAATATCATTTTAATTAATACAAAAAACATAAAATAGCTCATTGTGACATAAAATGCATCACCAAAATAAAACAATAGTTAACAAGGAAAACTGAAAAATTGGCATCTATTCTGTTACTCCATTGTTAGCTTAGAGATTTGAAGATAAAGATACTAATGTGTTAATCATTTGTAACTTAGTAAGGTGTATATAATATATTAATATACCAAATTTCACAACATTATTATATATATCAAATGACAACACCACTTTGCTACAGTGGTGTTGTCATTTTTCTTTTTCTTTCTTTTTTTTTTTTTTGGTTTTTTTTCTTTTTTGTTTTTACCCTTTAATTTTCAGCATTTACTCTTACAACCTGTTAATTTTCTAAATTCTTTTTAATCGAGTTTTACGTCTTTCTTTTTATTTACGTGTCGATATAAACTTAAGTTGATTTACATTTCGACATGATATTTTTTGTGTTTATTTACGATTTTTCCCCCAGTATAAAATTTGTTTTAATATTTTTTTTACAAGACTATGGTAGTGTTTTGTTTTAACGTGTCGATATAAACTTAATTTGGTTTACATTTCGACATGATTTTTTTGTGTTTATTTACGATTTTGCCCCCAGTATAAAATTCGTTTTAATATTTTTTTATGAAGACTATGGTAGTGTTTTGTTTTAATTGGTTGGCTCGATTTAATTTTTATTCGTCATGCCAAGCGGTAGTTTTTCCATCATTTTAGTTTTTTAGCAAAAGTACGGTAGTATTTTGTTTACTCAATGTAATTTTTTTTTAGATCGTGTTATGAGTATCATGTACAAGTAACTAAAACACAGACGTACATGCTATGAGAAAGAAATATTCGGCTTAATGCCCCGCAACGCGGGCGGAAAAAACCTAGTTATTATGAAAGTTAAGTTTTTTTTTATATAAGAAGGTTTTGAGTTACTTTAGTAGAAGCTTGCAACATTTCATTAATATTGAGTGATTATTCCCTTTGAAAAATTAAAGATACTAGCCAATAAAACATTCTTAACTAGTTGCTAACTAATTTCTTATTCTATGACCAATGTTTGGTCAAGATTTACAGCCCATTAGTGTATTACTTTGAAAAAGAAGCTAAGAACAATATGTTAAAAAAAAAAAAAAAAAAAAAAAAAAACCATTACATCCCAAACCTTATTAGCTCGGTCCTCACTGAAGCCTCAAACGTGTGTAAAAGCTCGGTTTCTGGTCAAATGGATATCTAATCGGGTCCAGTTTCTGACCCGTTTACATCCATTGAGATTCTTCAAAGCTCCACTTCAAGAATTCCAAAGATGAAGAAAAAGTATGTAATAACCATGATCTTTGCATTTGAGCTTAGTACCTTATAGGCCCATCCAAGTTCCCGGAGGCAAACTGATAAACCACACAGCAAATTATCAGCATCATAATAAAGGTTTGCCGGAAAAAGTCCCACTATAACATAAATAAAAAAGGATTTTGAATACGAATCCAAAGAATTCATAACACTTTTATTTTAATGTTTAGTCATATTGTATCAACTATTTGTAAGACGATAAAAAGTGCATAATGATAAAAGAGATAATGCATTGATATTAGTCTTTGCAGGCAATTCAAATCCAGAACCAATTTTAAGTAAGGTGTTGGGGAATTTAGAAATCAGCGGATAATCAGAGAGGCGTGTGATGACTTTCAGATCAAATTATTTCGGTGGTTCTCCCGAATAATTCAATCAGATACAACTCTGAATTCGAGAACAAGAACTAGACTACTAGTATGTGTGTGATGCAAATTCGTATGAACCAGGAATGTCACCAAAGAAGAAAATTCGAATTTGGGGATTATTTTGCAGATAACAGCCAAGGGGACGGGTGTTGCCCCCTTGGAACAGGGCTCCACCCGAACGCTCGGAATTATAACAACTCGAACAAGCGTACACTCCCGCACCTCCTAACTTGTTACATGTGTATTATAATTCCCTTTGGTCACCAAGTTAATCCTGATTACACTAAAATATCTAATACAGGGAACCACATGGTTTATCCCTAGCGGGTCAAATTAAGCTAGTGGTGTCAATTTCGACTCAATTACTTATGAATGAGTCAATATGGGTCATCGTTTATCCCTAGCGGGTCAAATGAAAAAAATAACTAAAAGGCAAACAGGACATATAGGTTGAACGAGCTGAAATTTGCTCCAAGTGTATTCTAAATGTGCCCCCTAAACATTTTAATATTTTATGCCGAAAATACGTGTGGATTAACCTGACCCGTAACAAGGGACAAATGGGTTTCTCCTTGTCCAGTAACTACACCAATTGCTAATATAAATATACAAAATTTACCTGTTGAACAATTGGATTTGTAGATGAAGTGAATTCATGAGTCAATCCTTGCCAGACGACCTTTCCCTCATGAAGAAACACCAACCTGAAAACACAATACCATTCAACAAAAATCAAAAAACTAGAAACAAATCTTACACATTATTTAATTTACTAAGGTCATGTAAAATTTAACATTTGACATTTTCAATTTTTCATCTTGTTTATATGATTGTGGGTCTCTTTTATTTGATGTAATTGTGATTAAGAATTAAAAAAAAAATTATACAAACAAATGGCAACCTGTCAACAGCTCTTCTAATGGTACTGTGTTGGTGAGTCACAACAACATAAGATGCAATCTTTCCAGGATTCCCGAGTGCATCTTCACCTTTGCAATGAACGGACCTGATCAAATCTTCAACTACAGTAGATGCAATTGGATCAAGTCCCGCAGTTGGTTCATCATACAAAAGCACCTGTTCATGATTGCAGCACAACATAACAATTACACCCAACACATCAAGAATATTAAGGGACAAAAAAGAAGGTCAAATGATATTAAATAGTTATATAAACGGGCACTATTATATATACCTCTGGTTCGATTGTATTATTTTTTGTATCATATATTATAGATCGAGCTAAAGCGACTCTTTTTTTCATTCCACCAGACAACTCAGATGGCATCCGATCCTCAACTTCCTGCCAAAAAGGTAAATTAAGTTTAGAAGAAATTAGAGATCAGCCAATAGTGACAGTTGTCAATTCATTAATCAAATCATAGTAGACTAGTTATCAAGTCAAGAATCTAACACATAAGATAATCATTCTGGCGATCGAATAAACAAAAAAGAAACTAATAGTTAGCGTGTTTTGCCATGCTACATAAATTTATAAAAACAACACAAAAAAAAGGTTAAAATTTAACGGGATTTTTGATGATGTTTCCTTTAACTCACCTTTAATCCAACTGCAGCCAATGTTTCTGCAACAAGTTCTTTAATTTTATCCTCGGGCATTCTTGAATGCTCATACCTATTACATTCAACGAAGAAATTACATATAAGAAATGATGAATGCTCATACCTAGTAAGGGAACTTACAAAAGAAAACCAACATTCTCCCGAACCGTTAAAGAATCAAAAAGCGCTGCACTTTGAAACACCTGATTATCGAAAAGATAATTATTATTATGTAATTTATCACCAAACAAACAAAACACCAAAAAAATCTTTACGAAATTGTTGAGTAGGTGGATAACACCTCACCAGGCCAATTCGAAGGCCGTGCATATCATCATCGCTTATTAATCCCTGTCTTTTCCGTCCTCGAATGTAAACTTCCCCCTGCTCAAATGCAAAAACCAACTTTATATATAATAAAATAAACACATTTGGATGACTATTTCGAAAGACTATTTAAACACCTTATCTGGAGTAAGGAGCCCTGCAATGATCTTTAAAATGGTAGATTTTCCGGTGCCAGAAGGCCCGATTATTCCAACTGCTTCTCCATGCTTGATCTAACAAGTTATACCACAAATTAATACAAAAGTTAATAAATTACACATAGAAATATGTAAGTGTTCTCTTCCTGAAATTTATGCAGAAAGTTTAAACCTTTACCTTAAAATTTACGCCTCTTAAGATGTGTTTCTTCCCAAATGACTTGTAAACATCTTTACACTCAATAAGCACATCTGTCTCCTCTGAACCTTCTGTAAACAAATTTACAGAAGAATCCTATCACACGCAAACAAAAAGTTACCATTTTGCATCTAATAATCCCCAAATTCAATTTCTTTGTGTGAAAATAGATGAGAGAAATTATATTCATCACTAAAATAAGTCTAATACATCGAAATAGAAGGCAAACGCGCAACAAGCTGCACCGCTAGCTCGTTTTGAATAGCAAAACTATATCTTTTAAAAACTACATTCAAACGGGGTCATAACATTATCATGCATGACCAGTTGGACTCACTCAACTAAGTAGCTCCACAGCCTCGCATGAATAATCAATTATAAGCAGAATAAGCAAATAATCAATTTATAAATATTTTCTAGTAAACAAACTTAAAATTGCAATAAAAACAAGCACTAAATCATCACACAAAAAAAACTCTATGAATCATTGAATTAAACACACACACACACACATATAAGAGCATTGGGAATTTATACTTGAATTTTGGAAGAACTAAACTCATCAGCAGGCTTTAAATTATGTGGAGCAACACTGCAACAAACGGGTCTCCTTGCATTGGTGGAAAAAGTAACAATCTTTTTACCAGATTTACAATACCCAGATGAGGGATTAGATAAATTCCGCCAATTTAGAGTGGAAACAGAAGAACCCACCAACGAATTCATGTTTCAAAACAATTTGGGGGAATTAAATCAACTCAAATTGACCGAATTGGAGAGTGCCCAGATGGAATTGAGGGTTCGGAATCATGAGAGATATGTTGGGGTGACTGGGAATTGAAGAAAAGAATAAAGAGTAAAAAAAAGGATTGGGAGTTAGAATGTTTGGATGTTCGAATATTCTGAATTCAGGTTGTTTGGTGATGAAAGTTTGAAAGGATGATGCGAATAAGGCGTCTCAGTTACCCAGCCATATTTCACCTCACTGATTACCGAGCTATATTTACGTCAAAACGTAAACTAAGATCGTGGGGGTATGGTAGAGCTAGGGTTTGGTTGGGGGCATGGTGTGACACGTGGACTATGAGGCACCCAAGACCAAAAGCCAATTTCAAAAGAGTATGGCGGGGCGTGGCTTGGCCAGGTGTATTAAAATAAAATATCTAAAATTTAAACATGGTCCGCTATGCCCTAGCCAACAAGCCAATAAGAGCCGGCCACATAGGATCGCTAGCATGCCCCACGCCCGGCCTTAAACTCTCGCCCAAGGGGCCACGCCCAAACCCAAGCCCACCCGAGGTGATGACTTGGGCGTTTCTCTCCAACCCACGCCCCAACCCCCGCCCCATACCCCATAGTCTAACTTGAATCTAATCTAATCTAATCTAACTATATAATAAAAGAAACCACTTTCGGGACACTTGTCATCATATTAGACCATCTCTTATAGATAATTGTTATTTTATTTTAATCTCTTCTAATTAATTATAGATAACACTCCTACTAAATATTATTTATTATAATATTTTATATTATAGATAACTCTCCTACTAAATATTATTAGTTTAATATCTTATGGATAATTATTATTTAATTTAATCTCCTTCTCATTTATAATATTATTTATTTGAATTAAGTATATTTAAACATTTTGTTTAGTTTGGTATCAAATAGATTTTATGAAACTTAGAATAAAATTAACTAATATTATTTATCATTTATACATTTACGGAGTTTTAAATAAAGGGCTAAATTTATTGAGACTTCGTTAACAAATTTTGCAACAACAGAATAATCTATTTTTATCACGAAAACCAAACTTTGTATTAATATATTTAATATTTCTATTTTCACTATACAAAATTACATTTACTCGACCCATGTAATACATGAGGTTTTTTAATATATAACTTTTTATTATTTGATATATAAAATTAGATTTATTCAATTTGTACAATACACAGGGTTTTTTAAGGATATATATTTTTTCATTTAGTACAGAAAATTACATTTATTCAAACCGTGTAATGCGCATATTTTTAAAGATGTAATTTTTTTATTATTTGGTATATAAAATTACATTTATTCAACCCGTATAATACACGTGGTTTTAAAGATATAATTTTTTTATTTGGTATATATAAAATTACTTTTATTCAACCCGTACAATATGGTTCTTAACATTTTATTATTTAATATATAAAATTATATTTATTCAACCCGTGCAATAAATGAGGTTTTTAAAGATATATTGTTTTATTATTTAGTATATAAAATTTATTTATTCAACCCGTGTAATACACGGGGTTATAACCTAGTTTATATATAAATGCACTTAAATAAAACACGTAAGAAAATTGTATTTTTTAACTTAAAAAAATGGTATCACACGCTACTGAAGTGTTGAAACGTAAAGCACCTCGAATTTATATCATCTAGTGAAAATGTATTATATATGACAAAATGTAGACCAAGTGAAAACATACATAAAAATAAACACGAAAACATATTGCCATAACACAGACCAACAAAAACATACAAGAAAATAAGCACATAAAACTCGAGGGGGTCAAAGTAACATTTTACAAAGTTTTTATGAAGTTAAGGGGTAAAAATGATAATATACAAAATATTATTTAAGGGTAGAAAAGGAAAAAAACAAAAAGAAAAAAAACAAATCAAGACAAGAAGACTGTTTTTGGTTTTGTGAAATGTTATATATATATATATATATATATAACTAGTTTTTTTATATCGCGCGTTACGGTGAAAACGAGCAAGTAATAATGTAAAACAAACGTGATTTGAAAATAAAGCATTTTGTTTAGAAAGTCAAATCATTAGAACGATTTAGTTTATCATCGTACCGTTTTATGATACCAAATAAATACTTTATTTTGAGTATAACCTCGTTTTAACAAAACTTATAACGGAATGTCAGGGAAAGAAATTAAGCACAACTACGTACTTAAGTTTTAGAAAAAAAGTTATAAACGTAACTTATTAAAGAAGCATCAAATTAATCGATAAATTAATATATTTAAAAATAGAAAAAAAATTATTAAAAAATGGTAAAGGAAATATATGTTTAAAAAAAAGAAAAATATGTTATTAAAAGTAAATATAATAATAAACTATTATAATATATTAAATAATAAAATAATAAAAAACTATATATTTTTATAAAAAAATAAACTATTATAATATATTAAATAATAAAATATTAAAAAACTATATATTATTATAAAAATAAAGTTATTATTCATCATCCCTCGAAATCAATATATATATATATATATATATATATATATATAATTGGTGTATTCTTACAAAATAATATGTTTATCCTTTAGGGTGGAAGGGGCACCTTTGATGACCCAAGATTACAGCACGGAAAGGTGGCGTTGGTCTTCAATCGGTGAGCGGGGAGTGAGTTTCTCGGTGACTACTCACCGAAGTGGGGAAGAGAAGAGATAGAGGAGAGAGAGGGTTAATGGTGGGCCCCAACCCCTTCCAACCAATCACACATTAATTTTTTATTTTTTTAAATAAATTGTTTACCACTCTCCATGTGTTTGAGCACCCCTAGTGATTGAGTGTAAAATGGGGAGTGGAGTGGGGAGTTGACATAGCATAATATTATTGGCTAGAGAAAAAGTTTACCACTCCCCATTTGGGGAGCACTCCTTCCACCCTTAGTCTCAACTTCTATTGAATCGTAAATTTTGTCCTTTATTTATGTATCACATTACGAGCGGTATTATTTGCCTTTAAAATTGACGAATTTTGTACTTATTGTATAAAATACCACACAATATGCCTTTTAGCCCTAACCCGATTTATTTTTCAGTTAAATTTGATTACGTACAGTTCACGTGAGGGTAAATTTGTTATTTCTTACACCCTTTACATCCCCCCCCCCCCCCAATTTATACCCACCCAAACCTTAATTATTAGTTTATCCCCAAATTGATTCCTACAATTCAAATTAGACCTCATCATCCCCAAATCAATTCCCCTAATTTAAATAATACAAAAGTTTTGCATATTCGAATGCAGCATGAGTGGATAAATTTCAGAAATCAAGTCAAAGATGCGGGAAAAAGTCAAATAGGATACAACATTTAATGAGAGTCATTAACGCGTGTTCTTTAACGAAGACGATGAAAAGCTTTAGAAAAGAGCAGTAATGGATGTCTTCATTACCAAACTTTTTGCTGTTATGTCATTTGTTAAAGTTGCATACTGCAAAAACACCTTGATGATCTCTGAATTGAAAACCTTGTCTGAATTAAAACAATCTTTTTTTGAAAGAAAACATCTTGATGATTTTCCCCAGCGGCGGCAACTTTACACAGCAACAGATCTGGCTGCAACACTATGGTGGTTTAGCAGCGGTGACGAGTAACAGGTGAGGAACTCTCGTGAGGGTTTTATTAGACTAGATCAGACTAGATCGGGATTCGTCTGAACTCACTGGAAACATATCAGGTATGCGAGTTTTTGGACTTCTGGAATCGGAGTTCTGGAATCAGACTGGTATGTGTTGGAAATTAGATGGTGTGAATGGATATTAATTTAGTGACATTATAATTTAGTAAAATTATAATTATTTACTAGACTCTTCATATGGATGATAAACTATTAAGTGGAGTTTTTTTATGTTAATTTATTAGTTTTTATTAGAGTTTATGTCTCTAATAAAAAAAAACTCTATCTTTTGAAAATCATGCTAAGGAGACTACAAGAATACGTTACTAAAAATCAAGTTGAAAAAAAAAAAACAGATTTCGTGAGATTGTTGCTATAATCTTAAAACCTTATTTATAAGGATTTTGGGTTCACGAAAGGATTTATAATAAAAAAATATTTTTAAAGATTATGATCTTATAAATATCTTTTTGGGAAATATGTATGTAGTAATAAAAAAAAACCCCTAGATGTGAAGCAAGCTACAAGATGACTCACCAAAATGCTAGGAATGACTAACACAGGAATAAGCAGACGAACCCCGCGTTATCAGGTGCTCAAGACTACCAAACAATGCACAAAATTACCTAGCAACTTCTAATTATCTTTCAAATCAAAGAAGATGGATGCACACTAATGTCTAGCTAATTTTAAACTGATTTTATGCTATGAATTGTTACCAATTTCAAACAATTAGATTGAGAATCGTGAATAAACAATCTAAAAGCGAGCTTTAACACAACTAGTGGTGACTTGTTCCTACCAAAAGCATCAAACTCAACAACAATATCAATAAATTCGGCAAAACAAAAGCATACACAATCAATTCTAGCAACAAATCATAACCAATTTACTCCAAAACATAATCAAAGTCAACTAGTCAAAACAATTGTCAAACATGCATCAAAAGATCATCCAAACCTAAGTAGTTTTAATGATTTAGCTATCCATCATAAGTAGAAATCAGTAATCAAAGCAAAGACAAACATGGTTCCAAGGTTTAAACTACGAGAAATTAACAGAAATACAAACCCGAGGAGTTCCTGCTTCAATCCTATGATCCAGAACCTTCAAATATTTAAAAAGCTATTCAAAATCGCCTCTAAACTGCTCTTGTTTGTATGGTTGTGAGGTATATCAAAACCCACGACTTCTAGGATTTTTTTAACATTCTACTCGTTATACGTTGATTGATCCTGACCCATGAACAACTAAGTCAATATGGTCAAAGGTTGACATTTGAAATGGTCACCTCTCGCACGGGACCATCATGCGAGAAGTGGATTTTTCGTATCAATCAACCATGCGAGAACATAAGTTCTAGTCCTATTATGTCGTGCAAGAACTCATGTGCGATCTAGAGTTATCATGCGCGTAGATTTGCAAGAATTACCATGCGAAAAAAATACTTATATGAAAATGCAAAATCTATCATGTGATACCTAGCATATGAGAACTATCATACGAGAACTACAATGCGGTAGTTCTTGTACAAGCTTACTATGCGAGAACCTTAGTTCTTGTACGGTTTTTTCATGTGAGATATCTACATTTTGCGTATACAGTACATGCGAGAACCCACCTTGTTCTCGCGCAGAAACCCAAAACGAGTTGTGATGGCGGATGCCCTTCCTTGGATCTGAAAATGCATCAAGGTTAAAACCTTATTGTTGAAAACTGATAAGAAAACATTGTATAACATGTTTCCATGCATTGAACATGATCAACATGCAACCATACCGTAACACCTTGATTTCCACGACAAGATGTCATGCTAAATTACTTAGTTGGAACCTTGAATAGTGGAGTGACTGGCAATCATAAGAGTAATAATTACGTGACTCTCCACGTGAAAGTTAACCATGTAGCTTTGGGAACAAGCTGAAACAATGGCTAAAGTGAGGGACCTGAGTGTAATTTGTTAAAAAAAATTCCCCGCTGAACCTCTATGTCGGTTTCATGTCAACCCCAGGGAAGTCCTGGGAGGTATCCGCAAGTAGGGGGAGCAAAGGGGCACATCGAGTATGATTTAGACACTTCGTTGACTTCACGTTAGTATTTTCTTCGTTAATCATTAGTTTATGTGTGAATTGGAACCCCGTTTCATGAATTGGGAAGTGATTGGGTCACTTGTGGGATGGACTTGGGTGATGGTGGTTGGGACATTGAAGTGGAGGTTGAGAGAGACTGTGACACGGTCATTGGGGGGGGGGGGGGGGAGGGGGGGCGCCGATACTGTCTGGCAAACTCGCCATCACGACCGACGCCGACTTGGCTTCGAGTGGCTCGAGTTTGGTCGTAGAGATGGGGGCGCAAGACCAAATAGGTGGCGGTGATGGTTAGAGTTGTGCATGTTCAATTTTTGGGTTTCCGGGTTCCATGTGGGTCGCGGGTAGTTTGCTTGGTTATGTTAGGAGCTAATTCGGGTTCTAGTGAGATTGACTAGGCGTGCTCGGGTGCCCGAGGTGGAAACCGGTTAAGGTTCAACGATGGTAAGAGCGATCTCGAGGGTGGAAGTCGGAGTAGTAGGGGTTCATGTGATGCATAGTGCATGATTGAGTCTAGGTGTTGTGGTTAGGGATGAGCAAAATGGACCCGGTACCGGTACCGGTACCGAATTTACCGAACCGGGTACCTTTTCGGTACCGATTCGGTACCCACTTTTGACATTTTCGGTACCGGTCCGGTACGGTACCGGTTCGGTACCGGTATTTTGCTCGTTTTTATCCTCAAATACCGGTACCGAACCGTACCGAACCGGGTATATTCGGTACCGGTACCAACTTTTGAAGATTTTCGGTACCGAACCGGACCGAGCTCATCCCTAGTTGTGGTTATCATCTCGCATGGTTGGTCGTGAACTTGCATGAGTGCATGTAAGTACGTGGTTACCAAACCCTAGACACCATAATAAAATTGGGTTAAGGGTTATACGTAGACTGGTGATGTAAATATAGAATATTAGTAACCTTATTTATATGATGACATGTCGGTGTTTGGTTACACTCGCGCAGGATGTTCAACTTTGTGAGGAAGAGCATTCTCGCCAGGAGAGATCTAATGCGATGTTTTCATGTTTTGGGTTAGAATACATGTGTTACCATGCATGTTTTCGTTAAATGGAGAGTTTTATCATAGATTGATAGTGTAATCCATAAGCGTTTTCATGGTGAAACTGTGTTTTGAAGAGTTACGTAAACTCGTAGTATTGTGGGATTATTATATAATAGGTACCTTGCCAGTAGCGGGTACGTAGGCACGTACACAACAAATAACGAGGTTCAAAGGTAGCATGAGTTTTCTATAGCAAGATGATGTCTAGATGAAAATGTGCTAGGTGGGGCTTTATCTATTAACGGTCTTATGGGTTTCCTACATAAACGTTGATGCTTTTGAGGGCTTGGGTACGGTGAACTATTACTAGAGTGTAATTAAATACGGGTTATGTGACGGAGGTCATGTACGTTAATACATTGGCATGTGACTATGTGTGAATGTGATTGGTTGTGTCCTTATAGAGTAAAGGGATATAGGTCAGCTGACGTTAGTGAGGTTGTGTGGTTAATCCACAATGACGTGAAGTTAATGCGAACCTAGACATAATGTGTGTGTCTATGTGGTCATGGGTGAGAAATAGTAGGCTCGTATTATTGGCACACATTGGGGATTAAATCGACACCCTCAATACGTATCGTATAGGCCTATACGATGCGTATTTGAGGTGGGTTTAAACTTCTATGTTTGCCAAAGGCTGTCATTGTCCCCTACCAAAAAGTAATACGCATCGTATAGGCCTATACGATGCGTATTGAGGGTGTCGATTTAATTTTTTAATTTTTGCAAGGTAGCTTCCTGTCACGCGAACGAAAAAGCAGCACTTTGGACATTTGTTGGTCTTCAAACATCTAGGAAACATTATTTGAGAATACCCCTGAATTTATCGAAGCTGTAGAATGAGATCCTTCATTGTTGGGTTATCATTTTTCAACCCAATTTTCCCTAAATTTATCGATTATGTTTTTCAACAGGGATGTAATGCAATGATTCCTCTCAATTGAATAGACCGACACTTGCTTCATAGGACTCACTTGAATCGTCTCGGATGTAATAACAGTACGTTTAGCATCTGTGCCAGCTTGAATTGCAGGAAGCGAAGGATAACGAAGATGAACATGTACTGAACAACCAAGATAACAGCTCTTGTTTCATCAGTTGCATTTGGAACAGGAGAGTTGAAAAAACTGCAATTGGAATTGATCTTGGAACAACACACTCTTGTTACCATATGACACATGATAAAAGCGCTTCTCTAGACGGTCTCTTTGCTTCGTCCACTAGAACTATTTGTGTATGCATTCTGTTGGTACTGAACAACAGAATCAGGTTCTCAAAACAAGGATCGTTCTAATAGATTAAAGAGAATAAACCCTCGTTTCTTCATCTTCATCTTCAAGAACAATGATGAACAGATGATGTTTTTTTTTGCGGAACCGTTGGTATACGTCGACCACAACGAGAACAATGCAGCAACAGGTTGGTCATGCGGCGGTGCCGGTGGCTAGAAGAGACATAATCGTGGTGGATTGTGGTGGTTTGGGTCTAGGGTTGTCAGAGAGAGAAAAGGGTAAATAGATTCCGAAGCTGTTATTTCAGTTATTTCTGTTGATCCACAAATTCCAACAAATTGTGTCTAATGCAAGGATCTTCGAATGCGGTGTGTACGTTAAATACCGTTCACCGCTTTTTTAGTTGCTTCTCTTGTTAAGTTTCTGAACCAACCGAAATCCACAAATTCCAACAGTTTCTCAGTTGCTAATTTCTCCACTCACCGTGAAATCGAACAGTTTGTTCGTATATTCCGTCCGGCTTCAAAGCCGGTTGAGGATTACGAGTGTTCTAGACTCATTCAAGGCATGCTTGTTTGGGCGATTTACAAAAATACGGATGCATTCCACGGTAAACGATGCAACTGATGAAACCGAAGCTGTTATTCTGTTGTTCAGTACTTCCGAGACGATTCAAGTGAGTCTTATGAAGAACGTGTGCTTCAAAAATTCAGTTACGTTTTTCAACAGGGATGTAATGCAATGTTTTCTCTCAATTGAATAGACCGACACTTGCTTCATAGGACTCACTTGAATCGTCTCGGATGTAATAACAATACGTTTTGCGGTTTGTATTTCGCATAGCCACCGTTTCCGTAGTAAAAAATGGTTGCAGTTTGCCCGAATAGAAATCTGAATCAGCGTGCATTGTTTAAATCTGAATCAGGTTCTCAAACAAACACTACTAAAAATGATCCGAATCAGGTTGTTAATTTTAATGAAGCAATGAAGATTGAATATGCAAATCGCATCCGTCTTCTGTGATGATTCGAAACATTCCGAATAACTAGCAGAAGAACCCGACACGTCTTCTGCTAGTTACTCTTTTCAGCAGCCATTTTTCCTTTTCCTTCAATTTCGAGAACATTTTCCCTAACATGAGAAACGAAAGAGATTTCGATCAGTTCGTCGATGACATGATAGATAAAGATCCTGACACATGTAACATCTAGTTATATTCCTACATCTATATCTTTTGTCATGACAAACTATGTGACATGTGTCTATTCCAGTGGTCCCGGTACTATTTGTGTATGCATTCTTTTGGTAGTTAATAAAACGAAAGCTATCAACGCAGGGATGGGCACAGAACCTGACATGTCTTCCTGAATCTGAATCTGAAAGTTAACTTTGACTTATAAAACCCACTAGCAAAATAAGTGCTTTTATCATGTTAGGGAAAGGAAAATTGGTATCTTTGCTAGGGTTTAGAATGGTATCTTTGCTTCGTCCACTAGAACTATTTGTGTATGCATTCTTTGCTATAACAGGATGGATGTGACACACACAGATAGATAAATATCTGATTGTTTCAGATTGCTATGAATACACACAACGAATTTGACAACTGTGACAGCTTATTAAAAGTATAAATCACCTCGAATCATTTCCTGGTCAAATCACACACTATAAAGTTTAAACTTATCGTGTGTTGCAGTTTGGAAAGATGACCGAATAGAGATTTGAATAACAAACTATGGAGAACTTGTTTGCGTTATCCATCAACATATGCTAAAATACTCTAAAATTAACAAGGCGGTCTCTTTGTTGCGTACTGATTATTGAAAAGATTTGTTGAAATCGAAGAAAAGAGTAAAAAAGATGAATTGAGGCGTACATTAGGAACAAGAAGTCCAACAATCCGTTCATTATCTGTTGTTGTCTAAAACAATATGAATGCACGCAATGAATTTGTCAACTGTGGAGCGTGATCAACTACTTTGGGTATATTCGAAACCAACTAAAATACGTTGGGTATATTCAAAACCAACTAAAATACGTTGGGTATATTCGAAACCAACTAAAATACGTTGGGTATATTCGAAACCAACTAAAATACGTTAAAATACGCTAAAATTATTTTACAATACGCTAAAATACGTTAAAATACGCTAAAATACCCTAAAATACGTTAAAATACGCTAACTTACGTTACAATACGTTAAAATACCCTAAAATATGTTAAAATGCGCTAACTTACGTTACAATACGTTAAAATACGCTAAAATATGTTGAAATACGCTAAAATACGTAAAAATACCCTAAAATAGGTTAAAATAAGCTAAAATACGTTAGAATACGCTCAAATACGTCAAAAATACTATGAAATACGCAACAATATGTTAGAATACATCAAAATTACGCAAAAATACGTCAAAGAACGCGACTAACGATATTTACACACACGTATACATATAACACGACACTATGGAATCCAAGTGGATTTCAAACAAAACAGCACGTAATCATTGAATACGATATTCGCACGCAACCGAACGGCACCGAAACGACTTATGTTGAAGGTATACGTCATAAAACGACAAAATATGCGAAAGTTCGGCAAAAAACGAGACGTATACGCGTCGAACCGAGGGAAACACGATAAAACTAAATTTGAAATAATGCCCAATACGTATAGGCCTATGCCGTATCGTATATCAGCTTAATACGCATCGTATAGGCCTATACGATGAGTATTAAACTTTGAATTTTCTCAAAAATACCCCTGAATTTATCAGAAAAACAGGGGTATTTCAGTAAATTCATCGTTCAATATGCATCGTATAGGCCTATACGATGCGTATTAAACTATAAGTTTCTCAAAAATGTTTTTCAAATCAAGGGTTCCATCATTACAACCACTTGTTTTCAACAGGGATGTAATGCAATGATTCCTCTCAATTGAATAGACAAACACTTGCTTCATAGGACTCACTTGAATCGTCTCGGAAGTACTAAACAACAGAAATAACAGCTTCGTTTTCATTAGTTGCATCGTTTACCGTCGAATGCATACTTATTTTTGTAAATCGCACAAACAAGCATGCCTTGAGAGTCTAGAACACTCGTAATCCTCAACCGGCTTTGAAACCGGACGAAATCTACGAAGAAACTGTTCGATTTCACGGTGAGTGGAGAAATTAGCGACGGAGAAACTGTTCGACACAGAAACTGTTCGATTTCACGGTGAGTGGAGAAATTACAAGTTTTCAATAAAATTTCATTCTGTTGTGAACTTGTTCTCTATGAAATGTCTCACTTAACAAGAGAAGCAACTAAAAAAGCGGTGAACGGTATTTAACGTACACACCGCATTCGAATATCCTTTCATTAGACACAATTTGTTGGAATTTGTGGATTTCGGTTGGTTCAGATCTCTATTCGGTCATCTTTCCTCGCAATTTGGATCTGTATTCGGTCATCAAACAGGCATGCCTTGAAGTACTGAATCAACAGAAATAACTGAAATAACAGCTTCGGAATCTATTAACCCACAATTTGTTGGAATTTGTGGATTTCGTTGGTTCAGACAGACACAATTTGTTTTCAACGGGGATGTAATGCAATGATTCCTCTCAATTGAATAGACAGACACTTGCTTCATAGGACTCACTTGAATCGTCTCGGAAGTACTGAACAACAGAAGGATGAGATATCGGCAGTTAGCTCGAAGAAGGTTCTCTCAATCAGGTGTTCCAATAGATTCTCCCTTTTAACAATGTCCTGTTAATTGTTGGAAATTTGTGGATTTCGGTTGGTTCAGACAGACACAATTTGTTTTCAACGGGGATGTAATGCAATGATTTCTCTCAATTGAATAGACAGACACTTGCTTCATAGGACTCACTTGAATCGTCTCGGAAGTACTGAACAACAGAAGGATGATATATCGGTAGTTACGAGATTCTTCGAGAATTAGAAAAGGAGAAAATACGGAACGACAAGGGTAATATGAGTCTGAGTCCATTGTGGTTCGTGTTAGGTTTGTATTTCCCATAGCCATTGTTTCCGTAGTAAAAAACGGTTGCGGTTTTCCACATTCAATCTTCATTATAATTAATAACTAGCCGTTTACCCGCGCGATGCGGCGGGAAACATATCACTTAGGTTGGTGAGTATAGGGCTATGTACGGGGCGGTTCGGTTTTGAGCTATAACCAAAACCAAATTCGCGATGCAATGGAAAACACAACACTTGTTAGTAATTCTAAGGGTGTGCATGAGAAGGTTCAGTTCAGTTGGGTCATAACTAAAATCTAAATTTTCGGTTAAGGTACTTAAAAACCGCTCATGGGGATTTTAAGAGTTTTAAAAGGATGTAAAGAAACCGAACTGCGCCAAGCCAACAAAAGCAAAACCATAAGCTCAAAACTAATCAAACCAATCCGTTAGTTTACCGTAAGTTTATCAGTCGTCTCGTGATATATTGTATAGTAGTTAAGTTAGTTTTCTTATTCGTGATATGTTGGCAGAGTGTTTTTCTGTTTGTTTATCGATTCTTTGGTGATATACTTTTATTAATTTTTGAGTAAATTGCCAAAATCATCCCTAAGGTTTGGGTATGTTTGTCATTTTCATCCAAAACAATTTTTTTTACCATATAGTCCTTTACTTTTGGGATTTTTTGCCATTTTCATCCAAACGTCTGACTTTTTTCCCAAAATCGTCCCAAAGATTTGGGATTTTTTTGTCATTTTCATCCAAATGTTTGATAGAAAAAATAAAGTAAATTAGATGTTTGGATGAAAATGGCAAAAAATCCCAAAAGTGAAGGACTATATTGTACAAAAAAGTTGTTTTGGATGAAAATGGCATACATGCCCAAACCTTAGGGACGATTTTGGCAATTTACTTTTAATTTTTTTAGCTATTAGTTTATCAATCTTTCCATCAAATCAATCATAAGACCTAATAAGACCACCCATTGTGGTTTAACTAAAAAAGTGCATAACGTTCTTCCACGTCAATGACACATAGGCATTAAGCTTTAACTAACCCACCCTTTAACTATCCAAGATTTGAAAAGAAAAAAAATTGATTAATTGATTGAGGGTGGATCCCACACGGTCACCCTCCTTTTAGCCTTATGGGGTTGTGTATTGAGTCGTTAAATCAACGTATTGAGGGTCGTTGAGCCTTATGGGGCTGTGTATTGAGTCGTTAAAGCAACGTGTTGAGGGTCGTTAGCCCACAACGTCAAGTCTGATGGCTCATCCACTGATTGTGAACCATGGAATTCCTTAATTTTTGAAAAAAAAAAATTAGTCTTTTTCTTATAATCAATGTCAAATATAGAGCTGAAAACCAAAAGACAGATGAATGTTTGAAGTAACCTTTGTTTAATACTGATCTGGTACAATATAATACTCTTAGAAAAACATATCTTAATATACAAAATCAAATATTAATATTAACTTATACCAAAATCTTTTCATTTACAATAATCTCTCTTAACAATACATCAAGCTTTGGAAAACGACAGTGAAGACATAGACGAATACTTGAAAACATACTATAAAAGACCATATAATTGACATCTTAAAAAAGCCGAAGAACACCCAGAGCAACAATGACAATCAACAATCTGATTAGATTCTAAAATTAATATCATACTGATACAAATGAAAGATGTTCCATTACATTAGTGTCTTTAGTCTGCTTTCTTCAAGTTGAGACAATAATCTACTGCTTCATTGAAGAATTCTTGCACGTGTTTCAATTCCTTATCTGATATCACCAATAGCATGTCAACCCCATTAGAACCAAAAAAAATCAACTTTTATCTACTATTATGCATATAAAACACTGTAAAGAAAGTTACATTTATTTTACTGTCATTGAGTTCAAGCCTGGTGATTTTTTTTAATGTCAGTTTACCTTTAATCTAATTACACTACAAGAAATTTTTTCTCCATTTTGACATGTGTCCCGTTTTAGCTAGTTTTCTCTGCATTACCCATTTGACCCACTTAAGTAAATATAACCTGAACTGACCATTTTGGTAAATGAGTTAAAACTAACAGCACCGGTTTCACAAGAATCATATTTTAATAGAACTCTTCATTGTAGACAAATAAATTGCAAAATTACTCCTTTTTGACAAAGATGCAGTGTTATTTACTTCTCTCGCAGCTCTATTCATCACCATTGATGAACATATTGTCTTGCTTGTAGTTTAACAAGATATTAACCATTTTAGAAAAGATAAGAAAAAAAATTTGGATTAGTTTGGACCTAGTTAGTTTACGTAACATTTTTTTTAATCTTGTTCAGAAACTGTAAACCTAAAAAATTTAAAAAAAATTATTTTCTTTCCCAAAATCATGCTCTATCCAAAAAATCAAGACACAAAGAAAAAATTTAATTTCCTTAACGGGTCAACATGCCCAAAGTGACCGGTGACCTGTAACTTGTTTTAGTGTCTAGCTATTTTGACCAGTCGCAAATCCCAATCCAACCCAACCAAACCATTTTGACACCTACGGCGAAGAGAAAGAAACAAATGTTTGACAAGGTTATCAGATGTGCATGGCTTGACTATCAAAGACCTGGTGTATTGATGCATTATCCTACCCACTTTGAGAGATTGAGATATCTATCTTTTTATAATTCTGAAGTATTTTGACCCATTATCCTACCCACCCGTTTGCCACCTCAGTATTTACGCTTAATTTCTTTTACCACATATCGATTTACATTGAACACACCATAACTAATTAATTATTCGAAAAGTTAATCTAGTTGTCAAAAACTTCAAAACTGACACAATTTTCAACTCGAAGATGAGCTATTTGATTTTTTGAAGTGTAAGCTTAACTCTGATATGAGCCAAGAAACAACCCTAAATATCAGCATCCCACAATCATTGGCAAAATAAGAAAAAAAGAAACAAATCAAGTGAACCAAACATGCAGAAAATATAGCGTAGAATAAATTTACCTGCAGCCTCAAGTTGCTTTTGAAGTTCTTGACCAACAAGATCATTTTCAGCCTACACAAAAAGATTCATTATCTGTGAGATTACAATCTATAATCATTCTTCTTAACTTGTTTAGTTCTTTTAGGTTGTTATCGTCACGCGTATGATGATTATTCATGGGATGCACTATGGTAACAATTTTCTTTTAATAAAATCCACACATATAAATACTAAAACTTTCTATGTGGGCTAATATACCTGAAGTTCTTCTATTTTTTTCAGCTGAGCTTCCTCGCCTCCTTCGGAAAACGGAAGAGCGGCTACCAAGGCATCAAACTACACATGTTACAACATGTGAAAATTAATCATGAAAACTCACTTTCAAAGTCATGGACAAGAGTTATAATGCAAACAAATTATCTCCATTTAGTTCTATCTTGGTTTAAAAAAGCCTGATGCACAAAGGCATCAGGAAAGCGCCACAGGGACTTGAGGTAGAACCTCACACACAGTTAGGTTGGTGATACGTAAAACTATGAGACAAATGCCGCTCTTGGTTGTACATAAAGCTTATTTGGTTGTACATACAACAACACCTCGCGTGCATGTGAGGCTTTTGCTTCACGCCTCGGGCCTAAACGTAAAACGCCTCAGAGTGCTTCACGCTTTTCTAAACCAAGGGTACTTAAACCAGTCTTGTTAACCTTGAAAACACCAAAATGTCTGGTCTCGGAAAATTACTTCAGTGATTAACGTTTAAAAATCTTGGCTTCATTAAATTCTGTGCATCTTAAATAAATTGATAAAACTATAAGAAGAATACAAACAATAAAAATTGAAAACCATTGAATTAAGTGTACCTCCAAGAAAATAGGCGTACAGAATCTAGAAAAGAACCGTCGGGCAACTGTTTTTCCTTGTCCAGACTCAAGTTTCTCTTCTACCTGTATATAGTTTACTATTATAAATCAATTTAAGAGGAAAATACATTTACAAATATATAGAGACACCAGTTATAAAGGGACATTATTCAACCCAATTTAGAGTCCGGTAAATGATAACTTTACCAAGAAATTTGACATTTTCAGGGTTATTAGTGCATTAAATTGGCATAGTTTTCTGATAACTAACCATTAAACATAAAAAATAAAAATTAAAACATACCTCTTCCATCTCCTTCTTCTGAGATGCTTTTGAATCTGATCTCCAAGCTATATAGAGCAAACGCAACCCAAAAAAGGCATAAAGAACTGAATTTTCGAACAACTTAGATGTCTGCCAATCTTCGTATATTATATGTAATTTGAATATGGCAGAATAAGGTTCACATGTAATCATCTAAGAAGAAAGGGTCAACTACATGCCTGTAGCAGCATTGTTTGTGTGCTTCCTAGATATCAAATTTGGAACAATCCTACCAAGCCCTGTTGACAGTATCTACATACCAAGTAAACCAAAATCAAGCTTAATACGAAAAGATCATAATTCATTATGCATTCGAAATTCAAAACAAAAACAACTTGGATTTGTTTTTCTATGTACCCTCATCACAAACAATGCACTGAGGGCGCCAGATAAAACAATCGACTTTTGATGACGCATTGCCATAAGAGCTGCTATTATAAAAGTCTCATGTAGTCACCTAATTCACGGTTCGCTCTGGTTCGAGAACGCGGTTCGGGTTCGCGATTCGTGAGATAGGATGAATTTGGTACGAAGGGGGTAGGTTCATTTCGGTAAGATCCGGTACGGTGAACCATTGAGTCCGGTTCGGTATACACAAATTAAAACAGAAATTACAAATCCAAATAACCAAAATCCAAATTCATATTACCAATAGAAAACATAAACAAAAAGTTCTAAAAACACACATTAATTTTTTTTATCTGATTTATTGAAAACCCCTTGGCTGTCAAACAATATAACCCCAACCTTACCATTTTTTCCATCAATAAGAAAAAACAAAACCTAAAACCCTAGAAATGCTTTTACAGCTGCACACACGACCTATTCTTTTTATTTCTTTTTCTTCACTAAACAACCCAAAAACCCTAATATTTCTACCGTCCGCTCCTTTTTCACATTACCAGCCCACCACACCTCTTCTTTTTTGTTTCAATCAGACACAAACAACAATCAAACATATTCGAATTGTAGACCAAGATCAATAAGCAAATTGAACCAGATACGTACCAAATTGAACCTGGTACGCCAAGATTTTTTATCAAATTCGCTGTACTTGATCGAATTGGAGCGCTACCCACCGGGCTGTATTGAACTCCACTCAACCAGAGCGCCATTAGGGGGATTTGAGAGAAAGAGAATGAAGGAAGAGCAAGCACAAGATTTAATTCAATTTTGAGGGTTTCACGTTAATAACTGTGGAATTTTAGCCTACTTATAATAAAAATTTCATTGATGAATTAGGGTCCGGTAAAGTGCTTGAGGATTTATGGTACTGAAAGCGTAGAGGAATTGATCCGACTCATACTTGAGGTGTATTGAAAACTTAGGGCTTTTGGTTTCTATAAGGGTAGAAACGGAAGAAAAGTGTAAAAATATAGGAATTTGTTCTAGCTTTTGGTATGCCATCTTAAAAAATAGGATGGAAATTACATTTGTAGACATAGGAGATGCTTTATATAGTATTATAGATGCGCTCTTAATTGAAGATGTAATTGCAAGATTGTTTGTCGGGCTTCCAATGCTCACACAGGGTGATAAACAACGCTGATATTGAACGGATTATTGAACCAAGAAAGTCATTGGACTGCCGCATATGAAGTCAAATGTGACCAAACTTAGACATCAAACGTAAATCTTGAAGAAACGGAACATAATCCCAGATTGTCTAAAGAAGCGCTTTTATCATGTGTGATCCAGAGGTCGGTCTCGGGTGGGCATAAGATCTGTGGGCCCTATTGTCGGATTATTGAACCAAGATAGTCATTGGACTGCCGCAGATGAAGTCAAATGTGTTCAAACTTGGACATCAGACGTAAATCTTGAAGAAACAGAACATAAATCCCAGATTGTCTAAAGAAGCGCTTTTATCATGTGTGATCCAGAGGTCGGTCTCGGGTGGGCATAAGATCCGTGGGCCCTATTGTCGGATTAATGAACCAAGATAGTCATTGGACTGCCGCAGATGAAGTCAAATGTGATCAAACTTGGACATCA
Source organism: Helianthus tuberosus (assembly GCA_030545235.1). Classification (NCBI taxonomy): domain Eukaryota; kingdom Viridiplantae; phylum Streptophyta; class Magnoliopsida; order Asterales; family Asteraceae; genus Helianthus; species Helianthus tuberosus. The sequence goes on from CM060366.1 coordinate 51,873,130, forward strand.
GACGTAAATCTTGAAGAAACGGAACATAATCCCAGATTGTCTAAAGAAGCGCTATTATCATGTGTGATCCAGAGGTCGGTCTCGGGTGGGCATAAGATCCGTGGGCCCTATTGTTGGATTATTGAACCAAGATAGTCATTGGACTGCCGCAGATGAAGTCAAATGTGATCAAACTTGGACATAAGACGTAAATCTTAAAGAAACGGAACATAATCCTAGATTGTCTAAAGAAGCGTTTTTATCATGTGTGATCCAGAGGTCGGTCTCGGGTGAGTTGTGGTTGATTTAAAGGAGGAGGTTATGAAAAGAATATATGTTTATGCGAATTTAAAGGACAATACAGACCGAGGTGCTGGTCTTTTCTCCCATCGTGCAAAATTGAAAAATCTCACCATAACACATCTAACATGACACATGATAAAAACGCTTCTTTAGACAATCTGGGATTATGTTCCGCAAATTGGGAACCACATATTCGTGTGTAAAAGCTTGGAAAGATGAACGAATAGAGATCTGTATATACACCCTTTGTCACACCCCGATATTTCCACGTATTACCGGTGGCCCCGGTGGGGAGTATCGTGACGTAGTTGATATCATCATAGTCAAATAATCACAGTTCAACGCACAGCGGAAGTCTAAAGTAAATATATTACAAACCGATTTGAAAGTAACATCAAATATTACAAACGGATTGTAAGATGGATCCACAGGCGGATCTTAAAACAGAAACATAACACAGTTCAACAGACTTTAGACGTTTAGAACTTGCAAGGTTCCTTATTAACGCCCTGAGCTCCCAGCCAATTTACGTACAATACCTGTCACTTAACCTTTTTGGAAAATACGTCAGTTTACACTGGTAAATACAATTAACGGACTCTTTTGAAAAATCTTTATAAAAATTGATTTGGATGCACAAGGCACAAATATTCTTTTATAACTTGGGACAATTATATTAATAACAATCTTGTATCAGATTTACATGTTTGTCCAACATTTAGGGTCGGTGATTATACAAACCGATCAAGATTAATCGACACACAACAAAGATATCTCACAAGAAGTTACCTCACGAGTGAGTATATCTTTTACATACGCAACAGGAGGTGTTATGCCTACACCCTGTGCTTAAGTTGTGGCCATTTATACTTTTTAAATGAGCCAAGGATATCCAGGACATGGTCATTAACCCCCAATGTTATTTGTTATCAAGCAATACTGATTAAAACGGGATTATGCAATTTAATCATCTCCGATTAAAAGGTTTCTACACCCGACCAAGTGGTATATTTATAATACCGTATCCCAAGCCCGTATAAGGGAAAATAAGTTAAAAGTATTTACCTGAGCTTAAAATGCAATTTATACTCAACCGTATATCCTAATCAGCAAGCACAAGTACCTTTACTGGGGCTCTCAATCTGGAACGAAGGTTTTATTAACCTATTAGATTCCTAACGGGTCTTATTTAAGTTGTAACTTAGACCGGTTAGTTTTTAAGGAAAGGTTTACGGTTCAGAACGCAAGATTAAGCGAAGACCGGATTAGAAAGCGATTTAGACCCGATAAGTATGGAGACTTGTATAATATGGGTAAACTAAACACATTCTGGATTTTGAAATGAAAATGATAAGATTTGACCCGTTTCGGTTAATTTATGCAAACTAGTTACATAAACCGTACCGAACGCGAAAGACGCATAACGGGTAACCAAATGAGTCATGAACATGTTCCACAAGTTAATATGCTTTTAATATGTTGTGATATCAGTAGGATACCTTCCATTATGCCCAAAACGAATTTAAAACCAATTTAAGCCCCGTAGGGGTATTTTGGTCATTTTAAAGATTATAAAAGAGGTTAAATAGTAATCTGAGGTTCTGGTCTAAAATAATCAGTAAAAATATTTATTTTATCAAGTTTTATCAGTAAGATATCTCACATATGTGAAATTTATCATTTATGGCCAAACTATGCACCGTAGGGGCATTTTGGTCATTTCACATATACTTTAAGGGTTAATTTTGGAAGTCTGAGTTCAAAATTTTTATTTACTGTTAAAGTATAAAAATTTATTCATAACATCAGTAGGTATCAAGCTTTAGGTGCCTAATATGGTTTTAAACCATACTATGCGCCTAAATCGCATAAAAGTCGGTATTTGACAATATTCGATTTAAATAGGGAAATCTGAGATTTAGACCAGCCTTTACAGTTTAAAATAGCTTATTTATTATATAAAATCAGTAGAAAAAGGTTTGACATCTAAAGGATGTATAAAACTCTTTTTATTAGCAAAAAGGGCGTAATCGTCAATTAACGAGCCTATGCGAGAACTCTATGTTATGATCATTTTAAAATTTAATAAAAATTTCCAAAAATCTCAAAATATTATATTACATCAGTAGGTAAAAGGTTTGATGTCAAAATTTGGGTTTAAATAGGCTTTATGCCGAAAATGCCGTTTAATTAATAAAAAGCTTTCAATTTACGATATCAAGCATAACTCTTAATTTAGACCTCAAACTGATGTCAAATTTTTAGGACAAGTTTATAAATCAGTAATAAAGGTTTTTGTCCTTTCACATTTTCAAAAATCTCGTTTTTACATCAAAAAGGCATGATGGTCAACTTTTAAGCAATTAACGGAAACATGCAATGAACTAGGATTTCTAAGGAACCAAGTTGTATAACCTCAGAGGGTTATACTAGCCTATAACATGGTCCTAAAGGGATCCTAAGGCATATCTAAACTAAGCTAAATCGGGTCAGAACTGGAAGTCAAAGCAAAAGTCTACTTTTGCGACTTTCAGTTCCGAACCGAGCCTAAACTCAGAATTGTCGGGTTGAACATGCCTAGACATGTTCAATTAATATTTACCAAGTTACTAAAGTGACAAAACTGATTTTATTTCCTTTACATCATTAGTTATGAATTTTGTTTAAAAGACGACTCGCTTGACTTTTATTTTAATTACTTTGACCCGACAATTAACTAAGCAAACGTGGTAATTAGGAGGTGCCCTTTTGAGGGTTTAATACCTACCTAATTACGATCACGTAGCCATGTTCGTTGCGAACAATGGCTTGGCCGTTTAAAAGTCAAAGCGTTTATCACAAACGCTTGACTTTTCGGCTTTAAGAGCCAAACAATTGAACTAAGCACGAAAGGACACTTACAAAAGGTCCAAGCAAGGATGAAATTGATCTAGAAAGCTCAGGTATGAAGCACAAAAGCTCCAACTTAGAACAATTCAGATCAAGTGTGAAATGAGAGCAAGAACAAGTGGGTTTATATAGGATTTTGAGAACCGTTAGGATCATTTCTCGTAACCCGTGCTTCAATCTTGGCCCTCCATGTGTGCCCATGGTTTCTAAATACAATGGGGGTTGAAAACCAGCTCATGGTATTGAGAATTTTACATAAAAGTCCTTGAAAAACGACCAGAATGCTGAAAATAAGAATCTGCCCAGACCTGGGCGTAGGCTACCCTGCAGGGGGCGTAGGCTACGGCCTGCACAGATCAAACATATGCAACAACTTTCAAACTTTGTCATTTTTGGCCCCTTGTCTTCCATACATGCATGTTCTGACACATTTAAGGCCCGTTAAGCCATTTTCAAGGCTCTACAATGATGCCTAAACATAGGGAACATAAAACATGCTCAAAAATATGTTGGATGTCGGTTTGTTTGGTCGTATGGTTGCGTTGTTCGGCTAATTACGGCGAAACACGAACGGACGCGGAAAACGATCCAAATTACGCGACGAATGGAATTTTATCATGCCAAACACTAACATAAAATATTTTAATGTTTACATAAATTTTTTGATGTCCGGATATATTCAGAACGTAAGATATGCGCGAAAATGCAAACTTGTGCACTTTTTGACGCTTTTAGTCCCTGTTGATCAAATAAGTTTATTTTTGCACACCAAACACCTCTAAGCCTATTTCTAAGCTATGTAAAGGATATTTAGGGCATGTTTAACTTATGATCATATTCCGGAAGGTTCGATACCATACGAATCGATAGACTTTTGCAGTTTGACGCAAATAGTCCATCTAATGCGCAAACTTGCGCATATCATCGTTTAATAGCATTGAAGCCTTATATAATCCATATTAGGCATTCATGAAAGTATTATTAACCCTCACGATGCTTTGAGTTCGTTAAAAGGTCATTCAGAGGTATAATTAAACATATTGACGCTTTTAACCCCTTAAACTTGCAAAGTTGCGCGTAACGTCACTTAAAGGCATAAAAGCCTTAGACGGCCAATAATTGGCATTCCCGAGAGTATAATCAAATATCATAAAGCTCCCGGTTGGTTAAAAGGTCACTCAGAGGTAAGAATTAACATGTTGACGCTTTTAACCCTTCATTGCGCAAACTTTCAATTAATTACGCAAACGGCTACTCTCAATCAACGAGCGGCTCAATTGTGAATATGAATACCGTAAGAGGTTATTCAGAAACTTATTTTAAGTATGTTAACACTTCCAGTCCTTTCATAATCAAAGTTTTTGATTTTTCAAAAAATTAGTCCCTTAATTTCAATGTTTGACTTTATTAGGGTTTATTACACGTGTCAATACATCATTGGACGTGACTTTACGAGGTGTTACATCCTCACCCCATTAAAAGAAATCTTGACCTCAAGATTTGCTAAAATAATGGAAGTACTTTCTGCCGTATTATGGGCTTAACCTCCATAGCATATTTGGGCCTCTAAGGGCATCTCAGTTGACCTATACAATAGGTACTTACTTTCTTTCGGAGCTTCTTAACCTGTCGATCCTTAATCTATACAGGTTTCTCATCAAACCATAACTTCTCATTAGTCTGCATATCATTATGTGATAATGCTTCTTGTCTTATCGGCGAAACATATCCTTAAATTACTAGTGTGGGACATATTGATTTCCATCAAGCTCCTCAGGTAAGTTTTAGCTTATAAGCTACTTGGTCTTGATATATTTGATTTTCTTGAATGATTCTATATATATCCAGAGCTTAACTTACCCTGATAAATTAAAATTTAGCACACCCTTCTGAGGGCGATACCTTCAATTGAACCTTATTCCTTATGAAGGACTTAAGAGGGTTGCGACTTTCATCAATCCTAAATTTTCCGTCGATTACTGGCAACTTTCAGATGATTATGTATTTATATGATCTTATTCGTTGTTCCCAAGGCAACTTTCAGATCCTGATAATTGGACTTACCAATCTTCTGTCTAATAATAGATGTTCAACATTCCATCTATACAAGGTCCCCAAAGGAGTAGCCTTGATACTTACATAACAACTATTATAGAAAAGCTTATTTAAGGTGGGGTAATATTTCTAACTACAGCTTAAAACCAATCTTAAGGAATAGCTAATCCTTACAGCTAGTCGAACAACTCGACGATCCTGGGCAGCTGATGGCGATTCTTAATTGTTGCCTAAATAGGGTTGCGGTAATCAATGCATAAGCAAAATGAACCGTCTTTCTTAATTAATAATACTGGAACTTTTAGAATATTAAATTAGGCTTTATGAACCTTTATCTTAAAACTTACTTAATCAGGGTTTCGATTATTCCATAATAGGTGGTACTAATTAACACGGAGATTTCACAAAACTGCAGCCCTAAGCGGGATGTTAATCTTAACTCTACTTGTCTTTCAGGAGGTAATCATGGTAGTCTTTGGAGAAGATAATCAAGACACAAGGAGGTTACAGAGATTTTCCAAATCTCAGGCTCCAGTTCATCTATCATTGCCTATGTCAGATAAGTGACACGTTTTCTTTACGAATCCAAGGATGCCTTAATCAGAGACACTTACTTGGATAATTCTCTTCTGGATATCTTCTTTGAATACCGTTAGCTGACTTTAGTACCATATGACCATTGGAATATCCTTGTGGTTCCATGCATTAAATCTCCATACTGATCAGGCATGGAAGCAATCTATTGAACATATCAAGATACACCAATCCTCATATGGCGCCTTTATCATACAATCTGGTATTCGCAGTTGATAGGAATCAATAAGATATCAAACTACATATACTGACGTACTCCATCTGGAGAAAGAGTACTCTAGAATTTTACGACTGAAGATTTCTGACAGGAACAGAAGAATGGTTCCTATGATTTTCGCCTGTAAGTTTTACCTTACACTTAATATCTAGGGTTCTTGTGGAAGATTTTAAAAGTTTGCTACACTTACAATTTATGAAGGATTTATTGGTATCCGAATCAAAGAAGAACTCCTAGCATCTATATTATTGATAAATGTTAAGGAATGTACCTGTTGTTACTATTGATATGAACTGCCTCAGGCCTTTATTGGGAGAGTTTAAGCACTTTCATTCTTAGGCTTTCTATCCTTAGTCGCACCTCCCTTGGCATATTTAGGGCACGTAGTCTTGATGTGGCCTTTCTCGTTACAGTCGTAGCAGACTGCATCCTTTATGTCCTTGCAATCCAATGTTTTATGCTCACTTGATTTGCAGATCCCACAAGGTAGAGGTTTAGATTCAAATATGCATTTCCCGAAGTGGCGCTTCATGCAGGTCTTGCATACAGGTTTCTTGTTGGACTTTTGTTTGTTCTTCTTAAGCTCAAGCTTGCTCTTTTTCTTAGAAATATGGGAGTTATCTTTCTCCCTTTTCCTTTTTAGTTCATTCTTTGCATCCGAGGTATAAACAAGTTCTTTCTCGTGAGTAAGGGAGTGTGGTCTTAAATGGAATTTGGAGCAAGTAGCATTGGGCTCTTTGAACTTTTTCACGACCTTTCTCACAGCTTTTCCAACAGCTGCGTCTATCATAGCTTGGAGAACATCTTTGTCAATTCTGAGGTTCACAATTGCAGCATCATTAGCATGCGTCGCATCATCAATGGCGCGATTGACAGTTGTCTTATCCGAGTTTGTCATACTCGAGACTTGGTTCCTAACACCAAATGAAGCAAATACTTAGTTGCAATCCAACAACCGCTATTCATCATCCTGATGACCTAACATATACTAACCATGGTATCATTAAACCATACAGGCTAATATAGTACGAACATTCTTGATGAATGTTATTTAGATATATATATCAATTATACTTAGCCTAGGCCATACAAAGACCATCAATGGCATTTAAGGTTTGGGCTTAGTCCATCACCTTTTCGACAGGGGATTAAAATGTCACATTTGTCTTTATTATATTGCTGATTTTGGATAGCTTGAAAGCTCATCACAAGGATATCTGAGAAGAGTGATTCCTAATGGATATAAAGCATCCATCTAAGATTGTTGAAGCGGTCTCTAAAGTATCACCGGCTAATTTCTGCCTTGCGTTATATGTCTAGAGTCCTAATTAGGCGGAGACAACAGTTCACAACCTTTATTGTCCATGATAGACTTATCTATGTCGGAATCAAACAATTTCCCGCATAAACATAATTGATAAGGAAAGGTACCTGTTATCATTCTGTACTGCCTCCTGGGTATTCATCTGGAAGACTCACGCGTTTGTTTCCTTTGCCTCTCCAGGCTTCTTTATAAGTTTTGGGCAGTTGGTTTTTATGTGCCCTTCCTCGTTACAGTTGTAACAAGTCGCGTTCTTCAACTCCTTGCAATCTAAAGTCTTGTGACCCTTGGTCTTGCAAATTCCACACAGTTTAGCACGTGGGTCAATCGTACATTTTCCAGAATGTTGCTTTCTGCAGTTACTGCATTTAGGTCTGTTATTAGAGTAACTCGAGTTCTTCTTAAACTCGGAATCTTTCCTGTGCTTCGAACTTCCCTTTTTCTTCTTGTCAGATCGATGGGAGTTCTCCTCATCTCCTTTCCTTTTTCCTTCGCCAGAAGTCTTGACAGACTTATTCCTAATTGCATCTAAAGTGAGGGATAATGATAAGTCCACCGCGGTCCTATACGTGGTAGGCCTAGATGCTTTAACATTTCCCTTAATTTTTGGTGCTAGGCCTCCAATGAAACGTGCTATGCATTTAGGTTCAGGGGTGACTAAATAGGGAACTAGGCGGGACATAGTGTTAAAACTTGTCACGTATGCCTGACAATCCAAATTCTTCATGACCAGAGTCAAGAAGTCTGTTTCTATCCTTTCTACCTCATGCTGAGGACAGAAGTTTTCCTTGATCAGTGCAACAAATTGATCCCAAGATAGGATATAAAGTAGGATCTTCCCTGTGGCTTGGATCAATGATCTCCACCATGCCAACGCTTCTCCCTTGAATGATTATGAAACAAACTTCACGATGTCCTGCTCTGCACAACCACTGATGTCTACTACTGTGTCCATCTCATCCAGCCATGTCATACAATCGATGGCTCCTTTCTCTCCTGTAAAGTCCCTTGGTTTGCAAGAGACAAAGTATTTATAAGAGCAGGTCTTAACATGTTGCTCCTGATTGAGCACAATTTGTCGGGATGGAACACTTCTCTGATTTGAAGAATGGTGAGAATCATTCTTATAAGACGTATGCATCTTAGAAGGTGGTTTTGTGTGAGTCACAAATTGGATCCCACTATGAGCACCACTTGAATCTTTGAACTGCCTGTCAATGGCTTGAGTGACAGCTTTATCTATCATCTTCTATAATTCTGCAGCCGTTACATTCATCCTTGTATTATCATTCCTCATATTGGGATGACTGTTGACTTCATCTGATTCAGACATGCTGAAGCTTGTTTTCTATAAAACAATCGCCAATAATTTTGCTTAGGAGTCTATTTTGGAATCATCATCTTCGATGATTCATTAACCATGGTATTAATAGACCATATTTGGTTAATTTGATAATCAGGTTTATTTTAAATTTTCATTATAATTAATTCAACTATAAGCTATTAAGGATATTGAAATGGCACAAAGGCCTTGTCACGATGACAGTTTTGGATTTATAAGCCATGATCTTATAGGATCGAGGCATTAAGGTTTGAACGTAGTTCATTACCTTTCTTGATAGAGAGTCAAAGACCACAACTGTCTTTTGTCTTTTAGGACAACAGATATAGCCCTAATGGATGTTTATGTTATGATCATCTTATAGGATGATATGAGCCATGATTTCTGGATCATTAGTCTAAATCAGGAAATTGGAAGAATTCCAATATAGGGATGACTATTATGATTTTCTCGAACCACATCTGTCAAGAGTGTTAACACGTTCTTAGGTGTTAACAAGGATTTATTATCTTAAAAGGCTTTACCATCTTAGCTATGTCGAAAATGATATATCGGCTAGGTTATACCTTTAAGATTTTCTTTGATGTATAATGGCAGAGCAATCATAAATTTGAAATGACATTTTGATATAGGATATATTACATACGTATACTATTTAATACCAAAGTAAAATAGGAAACTTTTCTTAGAAAGCCTCAAAAATACAATAATTGCCCTAAATGGGTCTTATACAAAGAAATTTTCCCACGCAGGGACTTAAAAGATATATATATATATATATGTCCTTATAGGGACTACTATAGAAATGAAATATAACAAGGAAGTTTCTTCTTCATTCTATTTCTGAAAGTTTTCTCCTTGGTTCCCTGAGTGCGGTATGGGTACAGAAGGTTCTTGTGGGTAGTCGAAATCTTCTATCTTAGAAATCTTCACAAAAGTGGAATCCAAGGATTCTATGGTTTACGAATAATACGAATCATGAATAAGGTCAGGATAGGTATAATCCAAGTTTGGGATTCCAAGACTTGGAGGTAAGAAATACGGGTCCATAGGTATTATCTTTGGAGCGGGAGTTTCAGGGACAACTTGTATGAACTCCTCCGATGCTTGCTTCTCACTTGAAGTTTCAAAAGTCTTGGGTACAAAATTTGAAATATGGTTAATGGGTTCAGAAAGTCCTTTCTCCGTACTGGTCGTATGCTAATTCGAGCTGTAGTACGAAGCTTAGCATTTCTTATACTTCGGATCTGGAGAGCTTCCATCAATGGAAGCTTCGCTCGGCGACACGATCCTGAGATGCATAAATATCAAAAACAGCGTATACATATAATAGGGATGAGATCATTCCTAGTTCAAGTCTAGACTCGGAAGTCAAGGAATGTGCTACTGTGTCATTGAGATTAAACACAAAGGCTAGTGTTTAATTCACTCAATGTTGGCTCTGATACCAACCTGTCACACCCTGATATTTCCACGTATTACCGGTGGGCCCGGTGGGGAGTATCGTGACGTAGTTGATATCATCATAGTCAAATAATCACAGTTCAATGCACAGCGGAAGTCTAAAGTAGATATATTACAAACCGATTCGAGAGTAACATCAAATATTACAAACGGATTGTAAGATGGATCCACAGGCGGATCTTAAAACAGAAACATAACACAGTTCAACAGACTTTAGACGTTTAGAACTTGCAAGATTCCTTATTAACGCCCTGAGCTCCCAGCCAATTTACGTACAGTACCTGTCACTTAACCTTTTTGGAAAATACGTCAGTTTACACTGGTAAATACAATTAACTGACTCTTTTGAAAAATCTTTATAAAAATTGATTTGGATGCACAAGGCACAAATATTCTTTTATAACTTGGGACAATTATATTAATAACAATGTTGTATCAGATTTACATGTTTGTCCAACATTTAGGGTCGGTGATTATACAAACCGATCAAGATTAATCGACACACCACAAATATATCTCACGAGAAGTTACCTCACGAGTGAGTATATCTTTTACATACGCAACAGGAGGTGTTATGCCTACACCTTGTCCTTAAGTTGTGGCCATTTATACTTTTTAAATGAGCCAAGGATATCCAGGACATGGTCATTAACCCCCAATGTTATTTGTTATCAAGCAATACTGATTAAAACGGGATTATGCAATTTAATCATCTCCGATTAAAACTTTTCTATACCCGACCAAGCGGTATATTTATAATACCGTATCCCAAGCCCGTATAAGGGAAAATAAGTTAAAAGTATTTACCTGAGCTTAAAATGCAATTTATACTCAGCCGTATATCCTAATCAGCAAGCACAAGTACCTTTACTGGGGCTCTCAATCTGGAACGAAGGTTTTATTAACCTATTAGATTCCTAACGGGTCTTATTTAAGTTGTAACTTAAACCGGTTAGTTTTTTAGGAAAGGTTTACGGTTCAGAACGCAAGATTAAGCGAAGACCGGATTAGAATGCGATTTAGACCCCACAAGTATGGAGACTTGTATAATATGGGTAAACTAAACACATTCTGGATTTTGAAATGAAAATGATAAGATTTGACCCGTTTCGGTTAATTTATGCAAACTAGTTACATAAACTGTACCGAACGCGAAAGACGCATAACGGGTAACCAAATGAGTCATGAATATGTTCCACAAGTTAATATGCTTTTAATATGTTGTGATATCAGTAGGATACCTTCCATTATGCCCAAAACGAATTTAAAACCAATTTAAGCCCCGTAGGGGTATTTTGGTCATTTTAAAGATTATAAAAGAGGTTAAATAGTAATATGAGGTTCTGATCTAAAATAATCAGTAAAAATATTTATTTTATCAAGTTATATCAGTAAGATATCTCACATATGTGAAATTTATCATTTATGGCCAAACTATGCACCGTAGGGGCATTTTGGTCATTTCACATATGCTTTAAGGGTTAATTTTCGAAGTCTGAGTTCAAAACTTTTATTTACTGTTAAAGTATAAAAATTTATTCATAAGATCAGTAGGTATCAAGCTTTAGGTGCCTAATATGGTTTTAAACCATACTATGCGCCTAAATCGCATAAAAGTCGGTATTTGACGATATTCGATTTAAATAGGGAAATCTGAGATTTCGACCAGCCTTTACAGTTTAAAATAGCTTATTTATTATATAAAATCAGTAGAAAAAGGTTTGACATGTAAAGGATGTATAAAACTCTTTTTATTAGCAAAAAGGGCGTTATCGTCAATTACTGAGCCTATGCGAGAACTCTATGTTATGATCATTTTAAAATTTAATAAAAATTTCCAAAAATCCCAAAATATTATATTACATCAGTAGGTAAAAGGTTTGATGTCAAAATTTGGGTTTAAATAGGCTTTATGCCGAAAATGTCGTTTAATTAATAAAAAGCTTTCAATTTACGATATCGAGCATAACTCTTAATTTAGACCTCAAACTGATGTCAAATTTTTAGGACATGTTTATAAATCAGTAATAAAGGTTTTTGTCCTTTCACATTTTCAAAAATCTCGTTTTTACATCAAAAGGGCATCATGGTCAACTTTTAAGCAATTAACGGAAACATGCAATGAACTAGGATTTCTAAGGAACCAAGTTGTATAACCTCAGAGGGTTATACTAGCCTATAACATGGTCCTAAAGGGATCCTAAGGCATATCTAAACTAAGCTAAATCGGGTCAGAACTGAAAGTCAAAGCAAAAGTCTACTTTTGCGACTTTCAGTTCCGAACCGAGCCTAAACTCAAAATTGTCGGGTTGAACATGCCTAGACATGTTCAATTAATATTTACCAAGTTACTAAAGTGACAAAACTGATTTTATTTCCTTTACATCATTAGTTATGAATTTTGTTTAAAAACGACTCGCTTGACTTTTATTTTAATTACTTTGACCCGACAACTAACTAAGCAAACGTGGTAATTAGGAGGTAATTACGATCACGTAACCATGTTCGTTGCGAACAATGGCTTGACCGTTTAAAAGTCAAAGCGTTTATCGCAAACTTGATGCATAAACATAGGGAACATAAAACATGCTCAAAAATATGTCGGATGTCGGTTTGTTTGGTCGTATGGTTGCGTCGTTCGGCTAATTACGACGAAACACGAACGGAAGCGGAAAACGATCCAAATTACGCGACGAATGGAATTTTATCATGCCAAAAACTAATATAAAATATTTTAATGTTTACATAAATTTTTGGATGTCCGGATATATTCAGAACGTAAGATATGCGCGAAAATGCAAACTTGTGCACTTTTTGACGCTTTTAGTCCCTGTTGATCAAATAAGTTTATTTTTGCGCACCAAACACCTCTAAGCCTATTTCTAAGATATGTAAAGGATATTTAGGGCATGTTTAACTTATGATCATATTCCGGAAGGTTCGATACCATATGAATCGATAGACTTTTGCAGTTTGACGCAAATAGTCCATCTAATGCGCAAACTTGCGCATATCATCGTTTAATAGCATTGAAGCCTTATCTAATACATATTAGGCATTCATGAAAGTATTATTAACCCTCACGATGCTTTGAGTTCGTTAAAAGGTCATTCAGAGGTATAATTAAACATATTGACGCTCTTAACCCCTTAAACTTGCAAAGTTGCGCGTAACGTCACTTAAAGGCAAAAAAGCCTTAGACGGCCAATAATTGGCATTCCCGAGAGTATAATCAAATATCATAAAGCTCCCGGTTAGTTAAAAGGTCACTCAGAGGTAAGAATTAACATGTTGACGCTTTTAACCCTTCATTGCGCAAACTTTCAATTAATTACGCAAACGGCTACTCTCAATCAACGAGCGGCTCAATTGTGAATATGAATACCGTAAGAGGTTATTCAGAAACTTATTTTAAGTATGTTAACACTTCCAGTCCTTTCATAATCAAATTTTTCGATTTTTCAAAAAATTAGTCCCTTAATTTCAATGTTTGACTTTATTAGGATTTATTACACGTGTCAATACATCATTGGATGCGACTTTACGAGGTGTTACACCCTTGTTATTTGTTTACCACATGACACATGATAAAAGCGCTTCTTTAGACAATCTGGGATTATGTTCCGCAAATTGGGAACCACATTGTAGACTGGTGGGCTTGAATGGTTTTACTAAATTCAACACAACACAACAAAAAATAAATTCAAAAAAATTGTGGGCTGATACGCATCGTATAGGCCTATACGATGTGTATAAAGCCCGCCACCAGACATAACCTGCACCTGTCAGTCTGCCATGTCTTTTACTCTTTTTCAATACGCATCGTATAGGCCTATACGAGGTGTATTGAATTGAAAAGGTGTGTAGATAGACAGGGGGTGTGCCATTAGAAAACCCCAAATAGTATCCATGTGATGTTGATGATGTAGACAGTCGTAGTCTCATGATAGCGATGCGTCTTGATGATGTTTACTTGATGAAAACCAAGCTTAAATGATACGTACACTTCTTAACACCATGCTTAGCCTTACGCATGCATTCTACCACTTTTATGCCCACGTCTAGAAGTTATGCTGTCTTTTAGTATTTGAGTTAGTTATTTATGGAGTCCAATAGTTAGTGGTGTTAGTGGTTTATTTCATCTTACTTTGTAAGCCTATAAAAGGCCTTCTTGTTCCCGTTTGATGGTATGAATAAAAAATTTAAAGAATTATCTCAAGTCTTACTTCTTGCTAATTTCTTTTGAGTTTGATTCACTCAACAGATTATCTATCAACCTATTGGTTCATATCATTTAAACAAGCTCATGGCTCTTTTTTTCTCAATGAAATAAACACAAACTCCTAGCCCTTCCATTCTAATAGCTAAACCTAACAAAAAGTTATGATTTTTCCTTGTAAACCACATCAGAGTGAACGGTGTGGAGTCGGCAAACTCCTTCGGCACCGATCGGTGACCACTGCCAATATGTTTACCGAACAAGTTTCACCGAAATGGGGGGCGAAATCGGTGAAGGTTCACCGAATCGGGGAAAGGGAGGGAAGGGGAGAGAGAGGGGTGTGTGTGGTGGGGTCCATGCCTTCTCAACCAATCACACATTTTTCCTTTTTTAAATAGTTTACCTAATCCTCATTAGGTAAACCACCGCCAACGTTTTTTAGCATTAGGTAAACAATTGACATGACGCTATGTGATTGAGTGATTTGGGAGTTTACGTATTCCAAATATTGAGTAAATTACAAGTTTTGTCCTTTATGTTTAGATCAAATTGCAGGCGGTGTCCTTTGTCTTTAAAATTGATGTGTTTTGTACTTAATGTTTCAAAATCTTGCACGGTATGTCCTTTGAGCTTAACCCAGTTTTTTTTTTTTTTTTTTTGTTAAATCTGGTTACCCAGGGGTATTTTAGTCTTTTTACCCTATTTATTCAATATCATTTTAAAAATAAAATAAAATAACTTATAGCCCTTCCTATCTTCAACATCAATGCACCTGCAACACCACCTAACACCACCTCCCACCACCGCCTAACCCACCTTCATCATCCACAACCCACCTTCATCATCCACAACCCACCACTCCGGCCACCACCACCTGCAACACCCCTAAGACCACCTCCACCACCGCAAACCCTTTTCTCTCTCTACTCTCTGTCCACCACTACCAATAACCACCGCCACTCTTAACCAACATCCATACACCCACTTTCTGTCGATTACAATCAACATATACAGCTAAAACCATAAAGATCAACCAATGGCAATGAAGCAATTTCTTGCAGACCCATTAAAAAACAACCAAACATAAAAACCTTAAAATATACAAATTAAACAATCAAAGACCAGTCAATGACCGCCACCCAAATCAAGAACTTAAATAACCTACTTTACAAAAATCATTAGCATTTAGCTTCAACAAACTAGAAAACTCTCTACTCAACAAATCAACAACTCTCTAAGACTCCACCGAATCAAATCCCCTTCTTCAGTAACCAAACCCACGGTAACCCCCAACCCCTTCTTCAGTCACCAAACCCCCTTCTTTAGTAACCAAGCCCACGGCACCTCTGTCTAAACGCAGCGGCACGCGCAGGAACGAGATGGATCGACATAAAAAAGATGTTTGTATGTGTGCGTGATGGATGATGATCTGTGATTTTGTTAGTTTGTAGGGTATCGAGATAATGGATGGATGATGATCTATGATTTTGTTAGTGTTTTAGGAGATTAAGGGTGATTTTGTAAGGAGAATGGGGCTTGATCTGGTGGAGTCTGGTGAAATGGTGGTGGTGGCGGCGGTGGGGGTGGAGGTCATGGGGTGGTGGTGGCTGTAGAGGTCTGGTGTGATGGGTAGTTTTAGAGAGAGGTAAGTTGAAAGAGAGAGATGAGTTTAGAGAGAGAAGGGAGAGATCAGTTTTTTATATTTTTTATTTATATGTTTTTTACAAAATATTCCTTAAATATTAATTACTTACACACTAGTCCCTAGAAAGATAAAATGACAAGAATACCCTCATGTGCAAGGCACATGGCCAGATTTAACCAAAAAAATAAACTGGGTTAGGATCAAAGGACATAGCGTGCAAGATTTTGAAACATTAAATACAAAACACATCAATTTTAAAGATAAAGGACACCGTCTGCAATTTGGTATAAACATAAGGGACAAAACTTGTAATTTACTCCCAAATATTTAACCACTCCCTTCACCCTCGAAATTGTCTTTCTCTCTCTATTCAAGATGGAAAGAATAGAATAAGGGAGATGCGGCTAGGGCACTTCTTACAATAATATTATCATGTCCATCAACAAAATAAAAACAATTGGGCCTTTTCATAGATGTTACATTGCATAACCAGATAAATTAAGGATGTTTAAATCTTACCATATTTATTTAAAAAGAGCAAGCTTATTTGTTAAAAATACATTCTATTAACATATAATAAAACGACGGATACGATCAAGGAGAACGCTTATTTTTTTATTACAAATGGATCTAAATTTTGTAATATCGACTGGAACATATGGTTGATTATAAAATTTGAGATGTAATCTTGTAATCCTATTTTGACGGGTTTTTCAGGGGCTTACTGGTCCATTTCTATATTTTATATAGAAGTTTCGCTGTTCAAATATATATATATATATATAGGGGAAGGTTCTATACAGAACACAAAATATTGCGAGAACACGCAGAACACAATGAATCACCTATTTTTTCAATCCTAAAAACCTAAAAAGTAAATGAAAATGTTGCAAATGGAAGATTTATTCTTTCTTACACTAGAATTCAAAACAAAATATGGAAAATTTTCACTTTCTGTATATATATATATATATATATATATATATATATATATATATATATATATATATATATATATATATAGGGGAAGGTTCTATACAGAACACAAAATATTGCGAGAACACGCAGAACACAATGAATCACCTATTTTTTCAATCCTAAAAACCTAAAAAGTAAATGAAAATGTTGCAAATGGAAGATTTATTCTTTCTTACACTAGAATTCAAAACAAAATATGGAAAATTTTCACTTTCTGTATAACCTACACATATGTAGATTATGTGTAGGTTAAATTACCAACATGTGTGTAAGCTACGTGTAGGTAAAAGGATATGGTTTTTTATGTATATATAATACACATATGAATGTAAGAAACATAAAATTTAAAAAACATGAAACTTAAATCCCAAATTTTAGTGTTTTAGAGTTGTTCTTTTTGTTCTTGCAATAGTTAGTGTTCTGTAATGATCCTCATCCTATATATATATATATATATAAGGGAAGGATCCACTAAAAAGTGAATTTTGCTTAAGTAGCCTAAGAAGGATTGTGATGATGACATTTGGCACTCCTAATAAGTAGGAATGAATGGCATTTTGGTCCTTATAAATAGGAGTGAAAATGACATGTGGCACCCCTTTTGTTTTTTAAAAATACAACAAAAAAATCTAGTACAAAAAAATCTAGCACAAAAAATTTAGTACAAAAAAATATAGCACAAAAAATGTAGTACAAAAAATATTGCATAAAAAATATAGTACAAAAAAATATAGCACGAAAAAATTCAGCAAAAAAATCCAGCACAAAAAATTTAGCACAAAAATATAGTACAAAAATCCAGCACAAAAAATGTTATACAACATAGAAATACAACACATTTTAGTGGGTTTTTTAGTCTTCATATTTTATATAGCAATATGGTACTCAAATTAAAGATAAAAAGACGTTCGATTTTATGGTGAAATTTTTATGAAAAAATAATGTCGTATAAAAAAGTTATGAACGTTTAAAAAATGGGGGTGTAATATGCATGTGCCTTGCATGTGGAGAGAGAAAGTCCATAAATAAGATTTTCCAAAGATACCCTTGCACTCCTCCTTTCTCCTACACTTTGATCTTAACCATTGATTTGAAAAATGAATGGTTAAGATTCCTTCTCATCCTACTTAGGCAAAATCAACTTTTTATTTGATCTTACCCCTATATATATATATATATATATATATATAGGGGGCCGCTAAAATAAGAACCACTCCCAGTTATAAGAACCGCGAGAACCACTCTCCACCAATCATATTCAGCCAACAAAAGGGGTATATTGGTCATTTACTCTAAATGTCATATCCTACCCCATCTCTCTTCATTATTATGATCAGACATCTCTATTCTCTCTCTCTATTTTATATCTTCCTTTCTCTCTCTCAAAACTTGAAATCCATCACCGGAGATCAAGCTTCTGTCTCCTCCGCCCTCCGCCACCGGATATCACTCTCCGGACCACCGGAGATCAAGCTTCTGTGTGTTTTTTTTTTCTGGTTTTCAAAGACCAGTTCTTCTGGTTGTTCTTCATCTGAGAGATTAAAGGGCGATGATGATGTCGGTGCTGCCGGCGATGTTGGTGGTGCCGGTGGTGCCATCGACGTCGGTGGTGCCGGTGTTTGAGTGGTGGCTAGAGGTGGTGCCGGTGATTTGAGTGATGGCTATCGGTGGTTGATTTGTTGGTTTAAACGGGTTCAGGTTTGTTTTTTGGTTGTTGATTATTGGTTCGATCTGTTGGTTCATGTTTGTTTTCGACTGTTGATTTGTGTGTTGATTTTGTTGGTTTAATCTGTTGATTTGTATGTTCTACTTTTCTATAATCTGATGGTGGTATGGTGGGGGTTTGATTTGGGTGTTCTTGAATCTGATGATGGTATTTTTTCTATGATTTATATGTTCTACTGTTCTTGAATCTGATGGTGGTATGTTGGGGGTTTGATTTGGGTGTTCTTGAATCTGATGGTGGTATGTTGAATGAAAACAGTGGTTGGAGTGGGTTGAATGATGTTCATTATTTTGGTGGGTTTTGTAAAAAACAGTGGTTTTGATTATTCTGGGTTTGAATGATGTTCATGTATCCTTATGAATGTTTAAATCGGTTGAATCTGGGATTGGGGTTGATTTGAATTCTTGATTCTGTTGATTTGAATTCTTTGATTATGTGGGTTTTGATCGGTTTGGATTTGGGGGGCGATGATGCAAAAAAAAAAAAAAAAACGTTGATTTTGATGACGATGGCGCGGCAAAGACGGCGGAGGGTAGGTTTTTTGAACCTGCAACCCCATTTTGCAGCCTTTTTTATTATCGGAAAATCTGAGCCAAACCCCTTTTTTTTTCGAGTTACCCTTTGTTTTGGTGTTGTTGGCTTTTTATATTTTTTTCCCTAGTTGATGACGATAACAATCTATCTGAGACACCTACCGAGTTTGCGTTTTCTGGGTGCGTTCGTGTTGCGTAAAAAAGTTGTTGTAAAAAAAATTGTGTAAACCGTAAACTTTTTAACGTAAAACGTAAAAAGTTTAACGTAAAACGTAAAAACGTAAACTTTTTTAACGTAAAAACGTATAACGTAAAAAGTTTTTCGTAAAACGTAAAAAGTTTTATGTAAACCGTAAAAAGTTTTTTGTAAAGCGTAAAAAGTTTTAGGTAAAACGTAAAACGTAAATTTTTTTAGTAAAACGTAAAAAACCGGCGCGTAAAACGTAAAAAAACGTTAACGTAAAAAACCGGCGCGTAAAACGTAAAAAAAACGTTAACGTAAAAAACCAGCGCGTAAAACGTAAAAAGCCGGCGCGTAAATCGTAAAAACGTAAAAAAATGTTAATGTAAAAAACCGGCGTGTAAAACGTAAAAAACCGGCGCGTAAATCGTAAAAATGTAAAAAACGTTAACGTAAAAAACTGGCGCGTAAAACGTAAAAAAAACATTAACGTAAAAACCGGCGCGTAAAACGTAAAAAACGTTAACGTAAAAAACCGACGCGTAAACGTAAAAAAACGGCGTTAAAAAACGACGCGTAAAAAACGGCGTTAAAAACGGTGCGTTAAAAAAACGGCGTGTTAAAAAAACGTCGCTTGAAAAAACCCGGCGTAAAAACGGCGCGTCAAAAATACGTAAAACGTAAAAAGTTTAACGTAAAACTGAAATTGTAAAAAGTATAAAAAATCTTTAAAAAAATCTGAATTTAAAAATGTTTTTAATAAAAAATTATGTTTAAAAAATAAAAAGTAATATAATAATACAATAAAGTAATAAAAAAACAATAAAGTGAAAAAGACAAAATAGAGTGGTTTTACCTAAATACCCTTTTGGATTATAATATTAGAGACATAATAAGACAAAAAATACTTAATATTATTTTTAAATACTTTCAATCTCATCCATCCATCTCCTTGATCTAAAGGCCAGAAAGTGGTTCTCGCGGTTCTTACAACTGGAGGTGGTTCTCATTCTAGCGGTCCCCTATATATATATATATATATATATAGTGTGGGGTTCATTGGGGAACACCAAAAAAGTGGGGAACAGGGGAACACCCTTGGATTAACTTAATCAAGGGCTGGGATTAGATTAAATTTTGCAAGGCTTAAAAAAGGCGGAGGGGTAGTTTTGGTATTTTTGAAAAGTTTCTATTAGGTTTCTATGGAGTCTGTTTTGAATCTTGCAACTGCCGTCTCTTCGTCGGAGATTCGATTTGACATCTTTTCACCGTCGCCGCCGGATTATGTGGCCGGAATATTGTGTTAATCACCGGAGAACAGTTAATCGTGTATAATCTTCGTTAATTTCCTTTATTTCATCTGTGATTTTTCATATTTCGGCTGAGATTTTTCGAATCTACATTGATAATCTACGTTTTTTCAGATCTGCTTACGGAAGACTGTTAGAAACTGTAGCTGTTGCCGATTTTGTCTGAGATCTATGGAGTATTTTAGGGTTTCAGATCTTAGATCTCAGTTTAAGGTATCATTTATTTGTGATTATCATTTAAGTTTTATTTAATTTAACCTGATTATATGAAATTATGATTATTTGTAGATTTTTGTAGTTTTTTTTAGAAAAAAGAAATTGTTTTAACATGTTAATTTTTTAATTAAATTTGATTTATATATCGCACCAGTCTTCCGGCTGCATCATCCGACGAATATGACCGTACGTTTACTTTTTGGCTATTTAATTTGCTAATTTAGTAGGTTTTACTATTCCGATCGTTAGATTTGATTGATATGCAGTATGATTTTAAACAATCAGCAAGTTTTGATGACGATAGTTATCTTGATGAATCTGAGTGTGCGTTTACTGTACTTTTCTATCTATTTTGCTAATTAGTAGTTTTAGTGCTTAGATTGTTAGATTTGATCGATGTGCATCGCATCTGCGATATGATTTTCATTTGATAGGCAAATTTTGACTAGAATATGAGGTCCTGCTCCGAGCTGGAGGCTGTTGTCGTCACTTGTGCGGTCAAACGTTGGTCACTTTCATTTCGATTATCATCTTGATTTCATGTTATTAATTTTCTTTTTAATTTCACTTTTGGTTACCTACATTTCATAATTTAAATTAGGTTTACATAACTTTAAATGCAAAACATATAAGTTTTACATGTTAAACAAATCATTTTTACATAATTTACAAGTTTTAAACAAATCAGTGGCTGCAATAGAAAACTATCTATGGAGGTTTCATGTTACTGTTTTGACCTGCATTGTGATTAGTTAAAATTTTGATGGTTTGTAAGTTTCACGAAAATACAACAATTTTCATTTTACCGTTTTGACCTGCTTTTTTGGTGACTGTTGGTTCCAAACCGTTGAATTTCTTGATTGATTTTCTTATTGAGTGTTCCTCCCAACACAAAATTCAATAATGGTGCGACTGATATTAATCGATTGCTGATTTTGATGTTTAGTTATGGAGCTTGTATAGGTTTTGACGTTTGATTTTGGTGCAACGGTTTTTGGTCCAAAGATTTTGGTTCGATTCTACACAACGGTGTCTATATGATCTTGTTTTTCACTTTTTTTTAGTTCAACTAATTTCTCCAGTATGCTACTTTTTTATTCAATATGCTTTTGTTTTTACTTACAATTAGCATGCTTCTGTTTCACTTATTCCATTTGGAGTTCGGTGTCTTCACTTTGAAGTTCATTCGTTGTTCTCAAAGTCGGAGATGTAACGAGGGTATAAAAAACTTGTTTTTACATGTAAAAAACTCGTGTTACATTTGTAAACCTCGTTTGTAACCCGCGTCTTTAACGGTAAATCAATCTTAATCCGTAACACATGAACATCTATAGGGAAAATGTTGCAAAGAAGCTCTTTCTTGCGTCAGGAGATTTTGAAAGCTAAATGTGAGAATGTGAAGAAAGTTGCAAAGCAGCTTCGTGTTTGTCTCTCATGTCGAGAAAACCTCGGCGCTGTTATAATTTCTTTTTTTTCTTTCCATTTGTGACTATTTTTGAGTTTATAAGTAGAAGAACATGAATCGATTTCTTGAAAAATAAACCATTACATGCACTAAACTCAAAATGATAGATTGGTAATGAAATAATATAGCTCCCATGATCATATGGCATACTAATTATTTTTATTAATGTAATAATGTTGATCAAAAAGTATGTTATATTGTTAGGTCTATAACATATGCCCAGACGAAGGAGTATTTCATCATCTAGTAGAAGTTGGGCATCAGCTAGTATCAAAGAGGCTTTCTCTTCAACACTTGTAGAAAATAGGAGGGAGGATGGTGAAGAAGAACTCAAATGGGCTGCAATTGAGATGCTTTCTACATATGATAGATTAAAGAAAGGAATCTTGAAGTATGTTCTTGATAATGGACATATCGTTCACGAAGAGATCGATGTTACACTTCTTGGACCGTAGGAGAAAAAATAGCTAATTGAGAGCATGTTTAAAGTTGTTGAAGAACACAACGAGAAGTTCCTTGTTAGAGTTCGAGCTAACCGATAGGTTGGGTTACTTATTTTAACATGTTTGGACAAATAAAGTCGAATCAAGTTTAGTTGATCAATGCAAACTTTTCTTTAACATGTTAAATTTATTTATTTTAATATTTTAAGCTCGCATAAACTCCACACAAAACTTTATTTTAGTATTTTTATACTCTAATCCAAAACTTAATATATAATTTGGTCAAAAAAAGTTAAATCGAACCTAGTAGATCAAGGCAAACTCTCATTTAACATGATAAAGTTTATTATACAAAACTTATTTTAACATGTTTGGTCAAATAAAGTCGAATCAAGTTTAGTTGATAAATGCAAACTTTTCTTTAACATGTTAAATTAATTTATTTTAATATTTTGAGTCCGTATAAACTACACACAAAACTTTATTTTAATATTTTGGACTCTACGCCTAAATAATATATAATTTGGTTAAATAAAGTTGAATCACACTTAGTTGATCAATTTAAACTCTCATTTAACATGTTAAAGTTTATCGTACAAAACTTATCTTAAAATGTATGGTTAAATAAATTCGAATCGAGTTTAGTTGATCAATGTAAACTCTCATTTAACACGTTAGATTTATTTATTTTAATATTTTTAGCTAGCATAAACTCTACACAAAACTTTATTTTAGTATTTTAAACTCTAATCCAAATTTTAATTTATAATTTGGTCAAATAAAGTTAAATTGAACCTTCTATATCAAGGCAAACTCTCATTTAACGTGTTAAAGTTTATTGTACAAAACTTATTTTAACATGTTTGGTCAAATAAAGTCTAATCAAGTTTAGTTGATCAATGCAAACTTTTCTTTAACATGTTAAATTAATTTATTTTAATATTTTGAGCCTGCATAAACTCCATACAAAACTTTATTTTAGTATTTTTAGACTCTTATCCAGTATTTAATATATAATTTGGTCAAATAAATTTAAATCGAACCTAGTAGAACAAGTCAACCTTTCATCATGTTAAAATTTATTGTACAAAACTTATCTTAATATGTTTGTTCAAATAAATTCAAATCAGGTTTAGCTGATCAATGCAAACGTTTTTTTAACATGTTAAATTAATTTATTTTATTATTTTGAGCCCGCATAAACTACACATAAAACTTTATTTAAGTATTTTGAACTTTAGGCCGAAATTCAATATATAATTTGGTTAAATAAAGTTGAATCGCACCTAGTTGATCAATGTAAACTCTCATTTAACATTTTAAAGTTTATCGAACAAAACTTATCTTAACATGTTTGGTCAAATAAATTCGAATCGAGTTTAGTTGATCAATGTAAACGCTCATTTAACATGTTAGATTTATTTATTTTAATATTTTTAGTCAGCATAAACTCTACACAAAACTTTATTTTAGTATTTTAAACTCTAATCCAAAATTTAATTTATAATTTGGTCAAATAAAGTTAAATCGAACCTTGTAGATCAACGAAAACTCTCATTTGACGTTTTAAAGTTTATTGTACAAAACTTATTTTAACATGTTTGGTCAAATATAGTTGAATCAAGTTTAGTTGATCAAAGCAAACTTCTCTTTAACATGTTAAATTAATTTATTTTAATATTTTGAGCCCACATAAACTACACACAAAACTTTATTTTAATATTTTGGACTCTAGGCCGAAATTCAATATATAATTTTGTTAAATAAAGTTGAATCGCACCTAATTGATCAATGCAAACTCTTATTTAACATTTTAAAGTTTATCGTACAAAACTTATCTTAACATGTTTGGTAAAATAAATTCGAATCAAGTTTAGTTGATCAATGTAAACGCTCATTTAACATGTTAGATTTATTTATTTTAATATTTTTAGCCAGCATAAACTCTACACAAAACTTTATTTTAGTATTTTAAACTCTAATCCAAAATTTAATTTATAATTTGGTCAAATAAAGTAAAATCGAACCTTGTAGATCAAGGCAAACTCTCATTTAACGTGTAAAAGTTTATTGTACAAAACTTATTTTAACATTTTTGGTCAAATAAAGTCGAATCAAGTTTAGTTGATCAATGCAAACTTTTTTTTAACATGTTAAATTAATTTATTTTACTATTTTGAGCCCGCATAAACTTCATACAAAACTTTATTTTAGTATTTTATATTCTTATCCAGAATTTAATATATAATCTGGTCAAATAAATTTAAATCAAACCTAGTAGACAAGTCAACCTTTCATCATGTTAATGTTTATTGTACAAAACTTATTTTAATATATTTGGTCAAATAAAGTCAAATCAAGTTTAGTTGATTAATGCAAACGTTTTTTTTAACATGTTAAATTAATTTATTTTAGTATTTTGAGCCCTCATAGACTACACATAAAACTTTATTTAAGTATTTTGAACTCTAGGCTGAAATTCAATATAAAACTTGGTTAAATAAAGTTGAATCGCACCTAGTTGATCAACGCAAACTCTCATTTAACATGTTAAAGTTTATCGTACAAAAATTATTTTAACATGTTTGGTCAAATAAATTCCAATCGAGTTTAGTTGATCAATGTAAACGCTCATTTAACATGTTAAATTTATTTATTTTAATATTTTAAGCTCGCATAAACTCCACACAAAACTTTATTTTAGTATTTTATACTCTAATCCAAAATTTAATATATAATTTGGTCAAATAAAGTTAAATCGAACCTAGTAGATCAAGGCAAACTCTCATTTGACATGATAAAGTTTATTGTACAAAACTTATGTTAACATGTTTGGTCAAATAAAGTCGAATCAAGTTTAGTTGATCAATGAAAACTTTTCTTTAACATCTTAAATTAATTTATTTTAATATTTTGAGCCCGCATAAACTACACACAAAACTTTATTTTAATATTTTGGACTCTACGCCGAAATTCAATATATAATTTGTTTAAATAAAGTTGAATCACACCTAGTTGATCAATTTAAACTCTCATTTAACATGTTAAAGTTTATCGTACAAAATTTATCTTAAAATGTTTGGTCAATAAATTCGAATCGAGTTTAGTTGATCAATGTAAACGCTCATTTAACATGTTAGATTTATTTATTTTAATATTTTTAAGTAGCATAAACTCTACACAAAACTTTATTTTAGTGTTTTAAACTCTAATCCAAAGTTTAATTTATAATTTGGTCAAATAAAGTTAAATTGAACCTTGTAGATCAAGGCAAACTCTCATTTAACGTGTTAAAGTTTATTGTACAAAACTTATTTTAACATGTTTGATCAAATAAAGTCGAATCAAGTTTAGTTGATCAATGCAAACTTTTCTTTAACATGTTAAATTAATTTATTTTAATATTTTGAGCCCGCATAAACTCCATACAAAACTTTATTTTAGTATTTTAAACTCTTATCCAGAATTTAATATATAATTTGGTCAAATAAATATAAATCGAACCTAGTAGAACAAGTCAACCTTTCATCATGTTAATGTTTATTGTACAAAACTTATTTTAATATGTTTGTTCAAATTAAAGTCAAATCAAGTTTAGTTGATCAATGTAAACGTTTTTTTAACATGTTAAATTAATTTATTTTATTATTTTAGGTCCGCATAAACTACACACAAAACTTTATTTAAGTATTTTGAACTCTAGACCGAAATTCAATATATAATTTGGTTAAATAAAGTTGAATCGCACCTAGTTGATCAACGCAAACTCTCATTTAACATGTTAAAGTTTATCGTAGAAAAATTATTTTAACATGTTTGATCAAAACATACACCCACCAGAACAGAGTTATCTGCCAATTTACATCACATGAGACAAACTAGACCAAAGAACGAAGAACAAAAAACAAAAACAAAACCGCGCAGCCTCCATCATCCAGCATCAAACACATTAAATGTTTTCCATCGAGCCCACGTAATTGAATGCTTCTTAGATCTGTTTCTCACCCCTCTGAAGCCCATGGCCTTTACCTCTTCAACGACCTTCTTTAATGAAACCTCCCCGGCCTTGATTGAAAACAATATCACTTCTCAATTGGCAAACACACCATATTCCTGTTAAAATAACAACATATAGAAAGCTTTCTTTTTTTTTTCTTTGTGCCTTGGATAAATTCGTGCAGCCGCAATAGATCTCGGAAACGAAATGCATTGATGGATTGAACCTTTGCACCACTGAGAGATGATTTGCCACAAACTTTGCACGAAGGAGCACGACACAAATATGTGTTCACACGATTCTATTGCATCCCCACATAAGACACATAAATCCTAAATCACGAAAATATTCCTTTTTGCGAATGCTTCCAGTGTAGGTAACCTGCCCTTTCTACCTTCCTCCTAGTGACTTTTGAGACTTTTTTAGGACCCAATACTGAACACATAATCCGGAGGTCTGTATTTCAGTGACTACAACCTGTTTTTGAGACTTCACACCGAAAACAACCCAATATCCTGCAGCCCCCACACCCATCCATCCACGTTATCAGAAAGAAGAATCAAGTGACACATAGAGGCAAGCTGAGACAGTTTCGTTAGCTCCGCTGATCACTTTTCCTGTGAGTTCAACTTTTGGAGAACACGAGCTACCTCTATGAACACCCTTTCTTTTCCTGATTTTCAATTTTAGTTTAAATAAGACAGTAAATAATGACGATATCCTATTAATGGAAATGAAAGATATGCAGGTTGGATAAAGGGCTAAAATTACTTCAGTCTTTGAGTCATTATTCAACTCTCTCTCCTTCCCATCTTCTTCCCCTTTGTGGTAAACACTCACCGCTTCTTTACTCAATCACCGGGGTGGTGAGGGTCGGCAGCAGTTTTACCGCGCGACAAACTTGTTCACCGATGCCTTCCCTACACCCACCCCATTGACCCTTACAATCCTTTGCTCTAGCTTGCCAAAATTGTAAATTCTTCTCATCACTATGCAATTTGAAGAAAATATGCTCCAATATGTCTCCTAGAACCTCAAATGCTCTAGATACATCAGGTGTCAACCTGGATCAAGGAGCATCTGCAAATTACAAAATTATCATGTTATAATACATCTTCAACTGTTCAGGTATATTTCAACTTCAAATTATTAGTATAATACATCAGATATCAGTTTCGATCATGGAGCATATGCTAGATTCAACAATATTGTTCAAATACAAAGGCCAATTAACAAAAAACCAATCAGTTTAGAGACTACAATAACAAAAAAACGCTACAAAACAGAAACATAAATCTACATAACAGAAACAATGAAAAGAATCAGGTTAAATTAAATAAAACAATTAAAAATTATTAACATGTTAAAACAATTTTTTTTCTAAAAAAGCTACAAAACAGAAACATAAATCTACATATAATCATAATTTCATATAAACAGGTTAAATTAAATAAAACTTCATTGATACTCGCAAATAAATGATACCTTAAACTGCAAAGAATCAATGAAAAGAATGAAACGCACATAGAATGTTATATATAACACATCTCTATATAAATCAAATTTAAATAAAAATTATTAACATGTTAAAACAAATTTTTTTTTTTCTAAAAAAGCTACAAAATAGAAACATAAATCGACATAATCATAATTTCATATAACCAGGTTAAGTTAAATAAAACTTAATTGATAATCACAAATAAATGATACCTTAAACTGAGATTTAAGATCTGAAACCCTAGAAACTAATACTGCATAGATCTCAGTTAAAATCGGCACCAGCTAAAGTTTTGTAATAGTTTTCCGCAAGCAGATCTGAATAATATGTAGATTATTAATGTAGATTCGAAAAATCTCAGCCGAAATCTGAAAAATCGTACACAGATGGTGCTAGACCTTCTATTAAATCGCAGTGGTTGTTGCTGGTGGTGTTTAATGTTTGCGTTCGCTGATGCTGGTGGCATATTGTGGTGGTGGTGGTGGTGTATGGTGGTGATGGTTGCGGTGTATGACGGTGACTCAAAGAGAAGCTAGGGTTTCAAAGTGTGGATGGATTTTGTTTTTAAAGCTGGAAGTAATTAAATATTATTTTTGGACAAAAATGCCCTTGTTCCCTTGTTCCCCACTTTTTTAGCGTTCCCCAATGAACCCTTCCCTATATATATATATATAGAGGCCAATTAACGTACAATATGTCTTAACGCACTTCACGTACGACAGATAATTACGCACGTTCATTTGAAAATCACGCACGTTATAAACTAAAAACCCAAATCACACATGTTGGAAAACATTAATCACGCATGATGAATACATTAATCACGCACGTTATACACATAATCACGCACGTTGTCGTACGTGATGTACGCTAAGTCTTATTGTATTTTACACTTTTCCTATATATATATATATATAGGGGATGGATCATGAGAAAACTAGTTTAAATGAGAAAACCAAAAAACTAACTAAAAAAGCCTAAAAGAAACCTAAAAACATACCAAAATTTTTTTTTTTTACAATTTTTTTTTTAAAATCGCTACTTTTTATATATGGAAAAAAAATTTCAAAATTTTTTTTTTTTTTTTTTTTTTGTTGTACTGCACATGTGCACTAATACATAAAGCTTAAACCACTTAACCCACTCCCCACCCGACACCCCCCAAAAACCTAAACCCCCCACCCCCACCCCCCAAAAACCTAAATTCACCCTCCCACCAAAAGCCTAACCCCCCACCTCCCACCCTCCCGAAAACCTAAAACTAAACCCTAAACATAAACCCGAAAAAAACCTAAACCCCCCTCCCCCCCCCCCCCCCCCCCACCCAAAAACCTAATCCTAAACCTCCAAAAAAACTAACCCTAAAAGCCAAACTAGACTCAAAAAGCTAATTTTAAGCATGTAATGCAATAAAAAAACCTAAACCCCCCCACCCCCCAAAAACCTAAACCCCCCCTCCCCCCCACACCCAAAAACCTAATCCTAATCCTAAACCTCCAAAAAAACTAACCCTAAAAGCTAAGCTAGACTCAAAAAGCTAATTTTAAGCATGTAATGCAATTGTAGTACATGTTATATTGCACATGTACACTGCTATAATAATAGTATTGAAAACAAGACGACACCATAAATCTTTTTTTATGCCATAAAAAATATGCTCGAATATACTTGAATGAAAGATAATAAAATTTGTGATCTTATGGTGCCATTTTTGTTTTAAAATGATAACGTATGAAGAAATGAGAAATGTTTGAAAAGTTATATATTTTTTTTTCCAATTTTACCCCTCCTTCATTAAAAGTCTCCCCCTCCTTTTTAGTGCTTTTTTGGTTAGTTTTTTGGTTTTCTCATTTATATCTAGTTTTCTCATGATTCTCTCCCTATATATATATATATATATATATATATATAAGAACACGTGTAACATAACTAATTGTAACTGGATAATCCGAAGAATAGTCGTACAAGTAATTTTACGTAAAGAGAGACACTTATCTAATAAATATTTAAGTTAAACAACATATATATGTTTATTAGTTCAGCTTGTTAATAACCAGTCTTACATATCTGATATCACAGTCAAACAACATATATGTTTATTAACTCGGATTGTTAATAAATAGATAAGAGTTTTTAATCTAAGATTATATATCCTAAATTCAAGTATGGCTAAAATTGACTAATCAACAAGATGGTTCATTTTGTGTTAATTGGAAATGAAAGAAAGCTTAAAATGCAAGTTCTGTTTAAACTCATTAATTTCTCTCAACTTTAAAAAAAAAATGATTTGTGTAAGTAATGCCCTCCAACGTTAATAATTTTTACAGTAACTTTTTTGAATAATTATCAATTAGCGCATGAATGATCAATAGCATATAATGACTTTTTTTCTTTTTTTCTTTTTCTTACGTCAACTTTTTAATAATTTGTACTTCTGAAAAATGTAAATTTCAAATCTACTCCAATCAAAAATCTTCTCAAAAGTGCTAATATTTTAATATTAACAATTTATCTCCATCTCTTTGATTTTTCAGACACCCTCCCCTGCTTTGTTATAATTAAGTACAAATAAACTTGAAAAAGTAGACGCAACTCTCAAAATGCGCGTAAATTCTTTTTAACGATCTATACGGTTTACATAATAAAACAAAATACAAAAAAAGTAATTTCTAACTCATTATATTATATTATATTATATTATATACAGACAGGTTATTGTACAAATTATCTTAAGTACGCTACGTACGAGATATAATATCAACATGCGATTTTAGTTTTTTTTCAACAACATGCAATTTTTTTTTTAACATGCGAAATTATTTTTTTAACATGCGATCTTTGGTTTTTTTTTAACATGCGAGAATTCCTTTCTGTGGTTATAACATGCGAACTTGCCATAGTGTAAGCTTCATACATTAAGTCATTTTTTACGATACACTTTTTCATATTATATATATATATTAATTATTATTTATTTATTTATTATTAATTAATAGATGCTAATGAATAGTAATTTTAATATTATACTAATATATATAATATTAATTATTATTAATATAATATAATATTAATAATAGAAGCAAATGACTAGTAATTTTAATATTATAATAATATTTCTTTCTTTAATTTTTAAGTTAAATAAATATATTTTTATATTTTTCTTAACTTTAATGATTTTTTTATCACAGGTTAGGATAAGCTTAGTGTTAACTGGTATCGAAAATACTGGTACGGTCCTGTTCTGAAGGTAAAAACCGGCACCAGTCTAGTACAGAAAACGCCAAAAGTCGATACCGAATAGATATTGAAAATCTTTTAGTTCGGAAAATTCGGTATTGCTACCCGGTGCCATTTGTTCATCCCGATCATGGGTACTGATGCGTTGTCGAGTGTTATATATATTAGGTGTATATTTTAAGCCCCTTTAACACTTTTTAGTCAAGTTTTAAATTTATAAAACACGATATTTACTAACACTAGACACACATATGGGCAAGTGCACCCATCGTGAGCGTAGTATAGTGTTGGTAAGATACCGAGGTCGTCCAAGGACACAAGAGCTTTTAGTACCGGTTTATCCTCAACGTCTAAGCAAAACAAAAAGAAGTTTTAGAAAAATATTTTAAACTAAGAGCTTTTAGTCCGAGACGACTCACACACTCTATGATGGACAATGGATGATGGTGGTGGAAGATGGTGTTATGGTGGTGGTGGGTGGTGGGTGAAGTGTGAGAGAGGTGGTGTGCCAAGGGATGGTTTGAGCTTGAGCTAAACACTCCTATTTATAGGCTGAACAGAAGCTCGGGCACGGCCCCGTGTCTAGTGGGCACGGCCCTGTGTCCACATCCTCTCTTTCTTTATTTAATGCAGCTTTGTCTTATTAGTTGACCACGCCCCCGTGTCCGCTGAGCACGACCCCGTGTGCAGAAGAATCTTTGTACTATGAAGATTTGCCTGGATTGTGCGAATCTTATAGTTGACCACGGCCCCGTGTCTGCTGAGCACGGCCCCGTGGTGGGCAATAGAAGCTTCTACCACTTTGTCTTTTCTGCTGACACTTGGGCACGCCCCCGTGCTGGCTGAGCACGGGGCGTGTTCAGTCTTCTGATGTCTTGTTTTGCTTGGGAAGATGCTGTCGTGGGGTCGGGCATGTCACGTCTTGTTCCTTTTCTTGTATTTATGTTAGATTTTGATGTCTTTTTGCTTCTTTTGTTAATTTGAGCTCATTTAATCCTGAAAATACAAAAGGAAGACAAAAGCACACTTTTTCCAACACTAGTACTAAAAAAGGGTTAGTTTTATGCCACAATTGATGAAATTTATATGTTGCATTTTGAACACATCAAATACCCCCACACTTGAATCTTTGCTTGTCCTCAAGCAAAACTCTTTAATATGTGGCTATTACACTCCCAAATGGAATGGGTAGAAAAGAAGGTTTTGGGCTTGTCATAGAGTGTCGGGATTTCCAAGATTCTTTATTTAGTTTTATTTTTATTTATTTACAATCCTATTCGTCATGATTTATTTAAAACTTTTCATAAGATAAATTACTTATTAGGGCATAACATGCATTTGTAAAATTCTATTTATATACAAGTTCACATACCTCACGGGGATCACTCAACACTCGGCCGAAAATGTATTTTTGTGGATTACTCGAGAGCGGCATGGAACTTACTCCTACCATAGGCTTGCCAAGCAATCAATCCTCCTCCTTTTTAACTTATATACCTTTGTAAATATCAAGAGAACTTTTTGGGTGAAGGGTTAGGCGTGGGTTAAAGGTAGGTGGTTGGGTTGGTGGTTAGTGGTTAGTGGTTAGTAGAAAAAGGGCTAAAAAGCGTAACAAGTGTTGGTTTTCGTAAGACTTTCTATTTTTGTAACTTTTATTTTGATGAAGCTATTATTCAAACAAAGTTATTTTTGATGAACTTGTTTGTTTATTTTCTTTTGCTTCATCATCAACACAATTTTTTTTTTGAATAGTCATACGAAGAACTGAACTTGTTACTAAAACAAAGGGTTAAAAAAAATATAAAGGTTTTGGTGGTTAAAAGGGTGTTTGGTTTGGGTTATGAAATGAAAAGGTTTAGGCTCAAAGGGGCTAACTAGGGGGATTTTGGGTAGGTGGTAAAAAAAAAAAAAATGGTGTAGAAATAAAAAAGGGTTAGTCCTAATGCCTCCATCATTTACTTACTCGGGTTTAAGTTGGTAATGACCGGGAATGTATCGTCATGGCAAGTTCTAGAGTCGTAAGAACCAAGCGGCTATTCACACAAGAAACGAAAATGAGCATTTAGTTCTAATGATATGTAATTGTATGCTCAATAAAGGCTCAAAACTCACTTTTGTGGGAATGGGTTTTTATGTGATCAAGTATATATAATCAAATTTTAACTAAGCTTGTCATGCCTTTTCATAATTTTCTTATGTTGGTTCTTTTTATCACGAAGTTATCGGTTGTAAATTCGTAAAAATATAACCTTTTTGAGAACTTGAATTTCCCGAGTTAAACCTAGACAAGTAAAGAAAAAAAAAATGAAAATTTTTGAAAAAAATTTGGGGTGACTAGCGGTTCCAATAGAGTTTTGTGTAAGGCTTGTATTTAGGACTTGCAAGATTCAAGGTTTCAGCATCCCCCCCCACACTTAAATTACACATTGTCCTCAATGTGTCCCAAAAATAAGTTTTTTTTAGTATTGAATTTGTGAAAGGTGTGAAAAAGCAAAAAATTTTATGTTACTGGGCGCTGAACACGGCCCCGTGTTATCCGGGCACGGCCCCGTGTTCAAGTGCCAGTAACAAAATTAAAACAAGAGAAAAAGAAGCCTGGACACGGGGGCGTGTTGGGTGAACACGGCCCGTGTCCAGTTACCTGAACTGGGTCTTTTTCTGCAGACTGTGCAGCACGGGGCCGTGTTGGGTGGACACGGCCCGTGCCGAGCTTACTGTAAACGAAGAAATTTGTCGGATGGTCCTGTTTTCCTGCATGGGGTGCTGGTTCAAGTTTCCCTTGTATCCTTTGTCATCTCAAGTGTGTTTTATTCCTGAAAATTAAAACTAGCTAGAAAACAAGAAAATTAATCTAAACTAAACTAAGGATAGTTCCGCGGAATGCCTCCGTGGTGCGCCACGTTTATAAGGGTCCTTGGCTAGACCTGTAACAACTCTCATCAAAAGTCATAATTATTAAATTAATTAATCCAATAGGAAACCCTAATTGAGACACCCAAGTGATTCTGAACAAACCCTAAAATTTTCAGAATTTTCAGAATCAGGATTAGGGCCCCTAAAACTCAGGGGGGGTTAAACCCTATTGACGATTATCCAAATTGTGAGCTGTAGAAATCAAATTTTTGAAATCCACCAACTCAGCAAGCCTACCCATGCACGTAGCTACCCTATGAATATAGGTTGGCAGTCGCGTAGCGCGACGACTAAGGGGTAGGCAGTCGCGCTACGCGACGGGGTAAAATTTTCAGTATAAATAGGTTGGTTTGGGACTTGAATTCTGGTACTGAAACGACGGAAAAATTCGAAGTATACTCTAAGTTATAGCAGGAATACTCTAAATAACACACACGGGTCACGAAATTCTGCCACAATACCGGGTATTAGCACAATCGCTGCTACGATTCATTTATCCGACGATCAATATATCCAATGAAGGTTTAAGTGCCGCCCACATTAGGGTTATACTTTATTATTCGTCATTAATTTGACGGATCATCGTTAATTCGATAGATAAAGTATTATACTTTGTCGTTCGTTGTTAATTCAACGGATCATCGTTAATTCGATGGATGAAGTATTGCATTTTGTCATTCATTGTGAGAATTTGATCTCGTGAATTATCGTAATTGCTGGATTGATTACTAACCCAGTTTTGTGTGCATTGTTAATTATATTAGGTTAACAAGGCTAAATCATAGATTAGACTCTGTCCGTATTAAATCAACAATGTGAGTCATTCTCTCTTTTTATCAAATCTATTTACAAAATCATGTTTATTTCAAAGTTATAATTACGGGGATTAAGTCTTTGTAATCACCAAGTTACAGCCGGTATGTGGGGTTTTGTATACATTACTTGATAATCGTCACCATTGGGGCAGCCAATGGGGGATATGACCATAGTCACAGATTTGGTCGAGTGACAAATACCGTGGGTAGTTGGTTTGATAATAGAAACATTGTAATCGCTCTTAATACTGTAAATTATAACAAATGTGTCATTTTAGTAAATAGAATGATTCACTCAGTATTTCCAGCTGACAAAACCTTTTTCAAACATATTTCAGGTGATCTGTTGTAATTCAGAAAAAGTGCTGGGGAGCATTTCAAGCTTAAGATAGTGGCTCATTATAAAATAAAGAAATAAGTTTTGTAATATCACTATTTCATAGTAAAAACATAATATTGTAAATTATCAAGGTTTTATCCCGAATTGTGAAATAAAATAATCGGGGAAAATTTTAGCTTTAAACGATCCTTTTAAATAAACTTCCGCTGTTAAACTCAATTAAATAAATACCGCAGTATTTCTGTCCCGCGGCTCCTGAAACGGGTCAAACCGGGTCGGGGGCCGTGACAGAAAAAGGTGGTATCAGAGCCACTGGGTTAAGCTAAATTAAGTATTTAGAAATACTTAATTCTTCCTGATTACTATTA
The DNA here is from genome assembly GCA_030545235.1 of Helianthus tuberosus. NCBI lineage: Eukaryota > Viridiplantae > Streptophyta > Magnoliopsida > Asterales > Asteraceae > Helianthus > Helianthus tuberosus. The sequence goes on from CM060366.1 coordinate 51,909,178, forward strand.
TGTGATTATGTGTTTTATTAACTGGCTATTTGTTAATTACAGTATGGGTAAACAAAAGCTATCAAGCATCTATCTTAAATTAGATAGATCATCTAATGAGAAGGGAAGTTCATCCCAAACCAAATCCTCGAATCAGGCTGAAATTCCTGAAGAAGGAATATTCGTGCGAAAGGCACAATACGAGGAATCACTTTCTCCTCAAAGGAGGGAAATGATTATTAAGAAAAGTAAAGAGAAAATCCGAGAAAAGAGGATTAAACGGGAAACTCAGGAATTAATTGATAAATCACCTTGGGAAGATAAACTAGATGAGAAATGGGCAAATTTATATATGCTAGCCACAGTAGCAGAAAATATAAATCTTTAAAAATTTAGCACCCTACCCTCACAATCTAGAAACTCTGTGTAATAAATAAAATTTGAAACCTAAGTGTGTTTTCAGTTATCTTTGTAATCAATTAGTACACAGTATGTAATAAATTACAAAGTTATTTGTAAATTTTAACTTAGTATTCTATGCATTTTGCATATATGCTACATCAGCATGAGTGGGATATCCGAAGCTTTTCAGAACCTTAATCTTTACCCCGTAACTATCGAAGCTTCCAAGGAATATACTAGCTACTATCCCGATGTTGAACAACCAGTAGAATTCAAGGTTCCACCTTTGAGCAAGCCAAAACAAAAGAAAAGGACTTATGTAGGATGGAGAAAAATACGTAAGAAGAAGCCAGCTAAAAAGCTGCCCAAAATAAACAATCATTTGAAAAAGGGAAAAGAAATTATAACCGGAGAGAGTTCTAAACAACAGGAAATGAAAACTGAAGACAAAGAGGAGGGTAAGGAGATAGAAATACAGATGGAGGAAATTACTAAAGAAGTAGTAATGGAAGTTGGGCAAGGGTCTATACCAGCTCAGAGAGAAATCGGAGAGAGTTCCAATCCAACCCAGGAAAGAACTTTTCAAGATGAGATAGATTTCCTATTGGCAAGCTGTGAAACCATTCAGCCTGTCAATAATAATAATAATAATAATAATATTTTTAATTATCCTCTTGGAAACCAACTCCCTATGAATTGGGAACCAGCAATTCCAGATCCAATAGTCCACTCCCAACCCATAGGAATGGACGAATGGTGGACAAACGATTGGCAATTTCAAAATATTGTCAACGATTCTTACTCTTTTCTTCCACAATTCGATCCAGAACCATTACCTAATCCACCCATGAGTAATGAAAACATGGCTGAACTTCGCCACTTTGGTGAAGAGTTGTTTGATGCTGGAACTAGAATCAGGGAAATAGGGGGACAGATTGCTTGGAAGTACGATGAGAGGGAAATGCGTTTTTAGAACGGCAAGTGACGAGAGATAGAAGGATGGTAAAACGGTGTTTGTATAATAGTACTAGTAAAGTTAGTCTGTAAATAACCAATAAAACTCTGTATGATATCTGTGAGTAATGATGCATACTATGATAGATATAAAATGAAATCGAGAAATCGATTGTTTTGACTATATCTGTATTATAAAATTTTTTGATTGTTTGTATATAATTATTATTTGTCCGTTACTAATAAAATTTATATATATACATTATCAGATGGCAAACAGTGATAATGAACCTATTAATGAAGTTAATCATTCTGAACAACATTCAAGAGATCAATATATGACTCGGCAAGATATCGAAAACATTGTTGCTCAAGGGATAGCCAATGCTATTCCAGCATTCGTTGCTGCTATAAAGAATCCGATCGAACCGCAACAGATTGTTCCTAGTAAACAAATTACTGAAGATAACTTCAGTAATAGTATAAATGGAGGCAATAACCATAATAAGGAACCACATCAAGCTCCATTACCCAAGAAAATGAAAACTGCAACGCCTGGTTGCACTTTCAAAGAATTCCTTGCTTGTAAACCCATTGAATTTGCAGGCAATGAAGGAGCAACTGCATCACTGCGTTGGTTAGAGAAAACCGAAGCAGTCATTGCAATAAGTAAATGTGGTAAAGAGGATCAGGTCATGTATTCATCCAATCTGTTCAAAGAAGGAGCACTCGAGTGGTGGAACACTGTGTTACAATCAAAAGGAAGAGTAATAGCTTATGCTATGACTTGGGAATAATTTAAGGGTTTGGTAGAAAGAAAATTCTGTCCCGAGTATGAAAAGGAACATATGGCGAATAAGTTTCTAAATCATCGGATGATGAATGTAGATTGTCGTGGTTATACCTCGACATTCTTTGAATATGCAAGAGTAGTACCAACATTGGCTTCGCCAGAACCGGTACTCATTTCTCGCTATATTTGGGGGCTAATTAGCGAAATCCGCAATATTGTTAAAGCTGCGAGACCTCGCACTATTGATGATGCGGTAGAATTAGCTAACACTCTAACCGATGAATTGGTACGCACAAGAGATGAAGATAGGAAAAAGGCACTAGCTCAGAAAATTACCCAAGGATTTCGTGCGGGTAATAATAACAGCTTCAAGAGAAAAGGAACAGGGCAATCTCCAGCTCCGTTATTCTGCAGGAAATGCAAAAAGAAGCATTATGGAAGATGCGATATCACTTGCAATTTTTGCAAAGTTATAGGACATCGTGAAGAAAACTGCAAAAAGAAGACAGTAATCTGTTTTAACTGTGGAGAAGCGGGGCATTATAAAACAGAATGTCCTAAATTGGTCAAACCAGCAGATAACAAACCCAAAGCGACCGAAGGCACTACTAAGAAGAATGCTAGGGCATTTCAGCTGACCACTCAAGAAGCAGAACTCATTCCAGATGTGATAGCGGGTACGTTCTTAGTTCACAACGTGTACGCAAAAGTATTATTTGACTCTGGTGCAAACCAAAGTTTTATAAATACTTCATTCTGTCAAGCTCTTAGTTTACCTTTAACCAATATTAGGCAGATTTTTACAGTTGAAACCGCAGACGGAAATTCAGTTAAAATAGATAAAGTTTTGCAAGAAGGAAACATAGAACTTTTAGGACATAAATTCTCTGCAAGACTATTGCCGATGAATTTAGTTGAATTTGATGTTGTATTAGGAATGGATTGGTTAGTAGCCAACCATGCTAGAATCCTTTGTGATCAAAATTCCATAGAAATTCAATCACCTACTGGAGAAGTGATTAGGATTACAGGAGATAAACCACGTAAGCCCATGAAGTTCATATCAGTAATGAAAGTTGCTAATTATGAACGAAAACAAGGAATAGTTTATATGATTTCAGTAATCATTAACACTAAGGGAAAAGATCTTAAGGAAATACCAGTAGTATCAGAATATTCTGATATATTTCCAGAAGATTTACCAGGATTACCTCCAGATAGGGAAGTAGAATTTAGGATTCATCTAATTCCAGGAACTACACCGATAGCCAAGGCACCTTATCGGTTAGCACCCACAGAAATGTTAGAATTGAAAAAGCAATTAGATGAATTACTAAGTAAAGGATTCATATAACCTAGCTCATCCCCTTGGGGAGCGCCAGTGTTGTTTGTGAAGAAAAAGGATGGTTCAATGAGAATGTGTATCGATTATAGGGAATTGAATAAGGTTACAATTAAGAATCGATATCCATTACCTAGGATTGATGATCTTTTTGATCAACTTCAGGGGGCTAGATATTTTTCTAAAATAGATTTACGCTCTGGATATCATCAATTGAAGGTACAAGAAGAAGACATACCTAAGACTGCTTTCAGAACTAGGTATGGTCATTACGAGTTTACAGTCATGCCCTTCGGATTAACGAATGCACCTGCAGCATTCATGGACATGATGAATAGGATCTGTAAACCGTACTTGGATAAATTTGTAATTGTCTTCATAGACGATATACTTATTTATTCCAAAAGTCAGGACGAACATTGTCAGCACTTGCATGCACTCTTAACTTTGTTAAGAAAAGAAAAGTTGTACGCCAAATTCTCGAAATGCGAATTTTGGCTAAAGGAAGTGCAATTCTTAGGACACATGGTAAATCATGAAGGTATTCATGTAGATCCTGCTAAGATAGAGGCAATTACCAAGTGGAAGGTTCCACAAACAGCAATGGAAATAAGAAGTTTTATAGGTTTAGCTGGGTATTATAGACGGTTTATTAAGGATTTTTCCAAGATAGCCGTACCATTAACTAAGTTAACCTGTAAAGCCACTAAGTTTGAATGGGGACCTAAACAAGAAGAAGCTTTTAGGATTTTGAAACAGAAATTAACCCATGCACCAATCTTAGCCTTACCAGAAGGAACTGAAGATTTTGAAGTATATTGTGATGCTTCAAAACTAGGATTTGGATGTGTGCTTATGCAACACAAGAAGGTAATTGCGTACGCATCAAGGCAATTGAAAAAGCACGAAGAAAACTATACGACTCATGATTTAGAATTAGGAGCCGTAATTTTTGCCCTTAAGATTTGGAGACACTATCTTTACGGAAGTAAATTTACTGTCTACACAGACCACAAAAGTTTAAAATATATATTTGGGCAAAAAGAGTTAAACATGAGGCAAAGGAGATGGATGGAAATCTTAAGCGACTACGACTGTGATATTCAATATCATGAGGGAAAGGCAAATGTAGTTGCAGATGCCTTAAGTCGTAAGTATTATGAGAAACAACGACGGGTTCGTGCTCTCAGATTAAATCTACAAATAGATTTAATGGAACAATTGAAGAATGTTCAAACTACAGCAATCAAGGATGATGCTGAAGGAATGAAAGGAAGAATAAAGGAATTAGAACAAGGAGCAGATGGAATTTGGAGATTCCACAAAAGTAGAATTTGGGTACCTAAGCAGGGAGACTTAAGACCTAAGATTTTAGAAGAAGCTCATAAATCTAGGTACACTATGCATCCAGGAAACAATAAAATGTACCAAGATTTAAGAAAGAACTTTTGGTGGATAGGAATGAAAAAGGATATAGCCAGTTATGTTTCTAAATGTCTTACTTGTTCACAAGTTAAAGCAGAACATCAGAAACCTTCAGGACTGTTACAACAGTTAGAGATGCCAGTATGGAAATGGGAACTTATAACAATGGATTTTGTTACTAAGTTACCCAAAACCAGAAAAGGTAATGATGCAATTTGGGTAATTGTGGATCGATTAACCAAATCAGCTCACTTTCTACCTATGAAAGAAACTTTTAGCATGGAAAGATTGGCTAAATTGTATGTAGATGAAGTTGTATCCTTACATGGAGTTCCACTCTCCATTGTTTCGGATAGAGATAGTCGTTTTACTTCCCATTTCTGGAAAAGTTTCCAGCAAGCTATGGGAACTCGACTAAATTTGAGCACTGCATATCATCCCCAAACAGATGGGCAAAGTGAAAGGACGATCCAAACTCTAGAAGACATGCTCCGAGCATGTGTAATAGACTTTGGTGGAAGTTGGGATGATCACTTACCATTGATTGAATTCTCATATAACAATAGTTATCACTCAAGCATTGATACTGCTCCATTTGAAGCATTATATGGGAGAAAGTGCAGAACTCCAGTTTGTTGGGCAGAAATTGGAGAAAGTCAATTATCAGGTCCTGAAATAGTGCAAGAAACAACTGATAAGGTTACTCAAATCAAAGAAAGGCTGAAAACGGCTCGAGATCGTCAGAAGAGTTATGCAGACAATAGATGCAAGCCGTTAGAATTCCAAGTTGGAGACAAAGTACTATTGAAAGTTTCTCCTTGGAAAGGAGTAGTCAGATTTGGAAAGAAAGGAAAGCTAAGTCCAAGGTACGTAGGACCATTTCCAGTGATCCAACGTATAGGACCAGTAGCTTATCGTTTACGACTACCAGAAGAATTATCTGGAGTACATGATGTATTTCATGTATCCAATCTCAAGAAATGCTTCTCAGATGAATCACTGGTAGTACCTCTTCGAGATATAAAAGTAAACGAAAAGTTAAAATTTGTGGAGAAACCTCTTCAGATAGAAGACAGAAAAGTAAAGTTTCTCAAGCACAAACGACTAGTTTTAGTCAAAGTCAGATGGGAGTTAAAAAGAGGAGCTGAATATACTTGGGAACTAGAATCAGAAATAAAGCGAAAATATCCACAATTATTCCAGTAAATCTCGAGGACGAGATTTTTCTTAAGGTGGGGAGAATGTAACAACTCTCATCAAAAGTCATAATTATTAAATTAATTAATCCAATAGGAAACCCTAATTGAGACACCCAAGTGATTCTGAACAAACCCTAAAATTTTCAGAATTTTCAGAATCGGGATTAGGGCCCCTAAAACTCAGGGGGGGGTTAAACCCTATTGACGATTATCCAAATTGTGAGCTGTAGAAATCAAATTTTCGAAATCCACCAACTCAGCAAGCCTACCCATGCACGTAGCTACCCTATGAATATAGGTTGGCAGTCGCGTAGCGCGACGACTAAGGGGTAGGCAGTCGCGCTACGCGACGGGGTAAAATTTTCAGTATAAATAGGTTGGTTTGGGACTTGAATTCTGGTACTGAAACGACGGAAAAATTCGAAGTATACTCTAAGTTATAGCAGGAATACTCTAAATAACACACACGGGTCACGAAATTCTGCCACAATACCGGGTATTAGCACAATCGCTGCTACGATTCATTTATCCGACGATCAATATATCCAATGAAGGTTTAAGTGCCGCCCACATTAGGGTTATACTTTATTATTCGTCATTAATTTGACGGATCATCGTTAATTCGATAGATAAAGTATTATACTTTGTCGTTCGTTGTTAATTCAACGGATCATCGTTAATTCGATGGATGAAGTATTGCATTTTGTCATTCATTGTGAGAATTTGATCTCGTGAATTATCGTAATTGCTGGATTGATTACTAACCCAGTTTTGTGTGCATTGTTAATTATATTAGGTTAACAAGGCTAAATCATAGATTAGACTCTGTCCGTATTAAATCAACAATGTGAGTCATTCTCTCTTTTTATCAAATCTATTTACAAAATCATGTTTATTTCAAAGTTATAATTACGGGGATTAAGTCTTTGTAATCACCAAGTTACAGCCGGTATGTGGGGTTTTGTATACATTACTTGATAATCGTCACCATTGGGGCAGCCAATGGGGGATATGACCATAGTCACAGATTTGGTCGAGTGACAAATACCGTGGGTAGTTGGTTTGATAATAGAAACATTGTAATCGCTCTTAATACTGTAAATTATAACAAATGTGTCATTTTAGTAAATAGAATGATTCACTCAGTATTTCCAGCTGACAAAACCTTTTTCAAACATATTTCAGGTGATCTGTTGTAATTCAGAAAAAGTGCTGGGGAGCATTTCAAGCTTAAGATAGTGGCTCATTATAAAATAAAGAAATAAGTTTTGTAATATCACTATTTCATAGTAAAAACATAATATTGTAAATTATCAGGGTTTTATCCCGAATTGTGAAATAAAATAATCGGGGAAAATTTTAGCTTTAAACGATCCTTTTAAATAAACTTCCGCTGTTAAACTCAATTAAATAAATACCGCAGTATTTCTGTCCCGCGGCTCCTGAAACGGGTCAAACCGGGTCGGGGGCCGTGACAGAAAAAGGTGGTATCAGAGCCACTGGGTTAAGCTAAATTAAGTATTTAGAAATACTTAATTCTTCCTGATTACTATTATGTGATTATGTGTTTTATTAACTGGCTATTTGTTAATTACAGTATGGGTAAACAAAAGCTATCAAGCATCTATCTTAAATTAGATAGATCATCTAATGAGAAGGGAAGTTCATCCCAAACCAAATCCTCGAATCAGGCTGAAATTCCTGAAGAAGGAATATTCGTGCGAAAGGCACAATACGAGGAATCACTTTCTCCTCAAAGGAGGGAAATGATTATTAAGAAAAGTAAAGAGAAAATCCGAGAAAAGAGGATTAAACGGGAAACTCAGGAATTAATTGATAAATCACCTTGGGAAGATAAACTAGATGAGAAATGGGCAAATTTATATATGCTAGCCACAGTAGCAGAAAATATAAATCTTTAAAAATTTAGCACCCTACCCTCACAATCTAGAAACTCTGTGTAATAAATAAAATTTGAAACCTAAGTGTGTTTTCAGTTATCTTTGTAATCAATTAGTACACAGTATGTAATAAATTACAAAGTTATTTGTAAATTTTAACTTAGTATTCTATGCATTTTGCATATATGCTACATCAGCATGAGTGGGATATCCGAAGCTTTTCAGAACCTTAATCTTTACCCCGTAACTATCGAAGCTTCCAAGGAATATACTAGCTACTATCCCGATGTTGAACAACCAGTAGAATTCAAGGTTCCACCTTTGAGCAAGCCAAAACAAAAGAAAAGGACTTATGTAGGATGGAGAAAAATACGTAAGAAGAAGCCAGCTAAAAAGCTGCCCAAAATAAACAATCATTTGAAAAAGGGAAAAGAAATTATAACCGGAGAGAGTTCTAAACAACAGGAAATGAAAACTGAAGACAAAGAGGAGGGTAAGGAGATAGAAATACAGATGGAGGAAATTACTAAAGAAGTAGTAATGGAAGTTGGGCAAGGGTCTATACCAGCTCAGAGAGAAATCGGAGAGAGTTCCAATCCAACCCAGGAAAGAACTTTTCAAGATGAGATAGATTTCCTATTGGCAAGCTGTGAAACCATTCAGCCTGTCAATAATAATAATAATAATAATAATATTTTTAATTATCCTCTTGGAAACCAACTCCCTATGAATTGGGAACCAGCAATTCCAGATCCAATAGTCCACTCCCAACCCATAGGAATGGACGAATGGTGGACAAACGATTGGCAATTTCAAAATATTGTCAACGATTCTTACTCTTTTCTTCCACAATTCGATCCAGAACCATTACCTAATCCACCCATGAGTAATGAAAACATGGCTGAACTTCGCCACTTTGGTGAAGAGTTGTTTGATGCTGGAACTAGAATCAGGGAAATAGGGGGACAGATTGCTTGGAAGTACGATGAGAGGGAAATGCGTTTTTAGAACGGCAAGTGACGAGAGATAGAAGGATGGTAAAACGGTGTTTGTATAATAGTACTAGTAAAGTTAGTCTGTAAATAACCAATAAAACTCTGTATGATATCTGTGAGTAATGATGCATACTATGATAGATATAAAATGAAATCGAGAAATCGATTGTTTTGACTATATCTGTATTATAAAATTTTTTGATTGTTTGTATATAATTATTATTTGTCCGTTACTAATAAAATTTATATATATACATTATCAGATGGCAAACAGTGATAATGAACCTATTAATGAAGTTAATCATTCTGAACAACATTCAAGAGATCAATATATGACTCGGCAAGATATCGAAAACATTGTTGCTCAAGGGATAGCCAATGCTATTCCAGCATTCGTTGCTGCTATAAAGAATCCGATCGAACCGCAACAGATTGTTCCTAGTAAACAAATTACTGAAGATAACTTCAGTAATAGTATAAATGGAGGCAATAACCATAATAAGGAACCACATCAAGCTCCATTACCCAAGAAAATGAAAACTGCAACGCCTGGTTGCACTTTCAAAGAATTCCTTGCTTGTAAACCCATTGAATTTGCAGGCAATGAAGGAGCAACTGCATCACTGCGTTGGTTAGAGAAAACCGAAGCAGTCATTGCAATAAGTAAATGTGGTAAAGAGGATCAGGTCATGTATTCATCCAATCTGTTCAAAGAAGGAGCACTCGAGTGGTGGAACACTGTGTTACAATCAAAAGGAAGAGTAATAGCTTATGCTATGACTTGGGAATAATTTAAGGGTTTGGTAGAAAGAAAATTCTGTCCCGAGTATGAAAAGGAACATATGGCGAATAAGTTTCTAAATCATCGGATGATGAATGTAGATTGTCGTGGTTATACCTCGACATTCTTTGAATATGCAAGATTATCCAAATTGTGAGCTGTAGAAATCAAATTTTCGAAATCCACCAACTCAGCAAGCCTACCCATGCACGTAGCTACCCTATGAATATAGGTTGGCAGTCGCGTAGCGCGACGACTAAGGGGTAGGCAGTCGCGCTACGCGACGGGGTAAAATTTTCAGTATAAATAGGTTGGTTTGGGACTTGAATTCTGGTACTGAAACGACGGAAAAATTCGAAGTATACTCTAAGTTATAGCAGGAATACTCTAAATAACACACACGGGTCACGAAATTCTGCCACAATACCGGGTATTAGCACAATCGCTGCTACGATTCATTTATCCGACGATCAATATATCCAATGAAGGTTTAAGTGCCGCCCACATTAGGGTTATACTTTATTATTCGTCATTAATTTGACGGATCATCGTTAATTCGATAGATAAAGTATTATACTTTGTCGTTCGTTGTTAATTCAACGGATCATCGTTAATTCGATGGATGAAGTATTGCATTTTGTCATTCATTGTGAGAATTTGATCTCGTGAATTATCGTAATTGCTGGATTGATTACTAACCCAGTTTTGTGTGCATTGTTAATTATATTAGGTTAACAAGGCTAAATCATAGATTAGACTCTGTCCGTATTAAATCAACAATGTGAGTCATTCTCTCTTTTTATCAAATCTATTTACAAAATCATGTTTATTTCAAAGTTATAATTACGGGGATTAAGTCTTTGTAATCACCAAGTTACAGCCGGTATGTGGGGTTTTGTATACATTACTTGATAATCGTCACCATTGGGGCAGCCAATGGGGGATATGACCATAGTCACAGATTTGGTCGAGTGACAAATACCGTGGGTAGTTGGTTTGATAATAGAAACATTGTAATCGCTCTTAATACTGTAAATTATAACAAATGTGTCATTTTAGTAAATAGAATGATTCACTCAGTATTTCCAGCTGACAAAACCTTTTTCAAACATATTTCAGGTGATCTGTTGTAATTCAGAAAAAGTGCTGGGGAGCATTTCAAGCTTAAGATAGTGGCTCATTATAAAATAAAGAAATAAGTTTTGTAATATCATTATTTCATAGTAAAAACATAATATTGTAAATTATCAGGGTTTTATCCCGAATTGTGAAATAAAATAATCGGGGAAAATTTTAGCTTTAAACGATCCTTTTAAATAAACTTCCGCTGTTAAACTCAATTAAATAAATACCGCAGTATTTCTGTCCCGCGGCTCCTGAAACGGGTCAAACCGGGTCGGGGGCCGTGACAAGACCCTCCTTATCGGGTGGTTCTGGCTCATCTTCAATTAGGGGGTTATTATTGCCGAATGGATATTTCATTGACCGCTCAAGATCGACACTCTTTTTAAATGCCCCTAATTGAAGAGGTAGATTGTTATACTTCCGGTTCTTCAAAGCTTCGTGGGTTTTTACAAAGGGTCGTCCCAACACTAGAGGAGCGTCATCGAGGATGACAAAGTCGGTTGGGATTACCATTTGATTTGTTTAAACCAAGACATCCTCAACTACACCGATTGATTTTATTATTTTCCGATTGGATAGAAAAATGGGTATTTGAAGTGGAGAAAAATCACTAATACTTAATTTTTCGAAAATGTAGTTAGGCATTATGTTAACACAAAGATCTTTATCGATTGTAACGTTACTAATAAACGAATTTTGAAAGAAACATGGAACCGGTGTAATGTTAATTTCAAATGGGTCTTCTTTTATTAGCGAAGTTTGATCATTAGTTAACTTAACACTTACCGTTTCGTCAATTTTAGTGTTAGTGTTTAACTCTTTTAAAAACTTAGCATGAGTTGGTACTAAACAATGATTTTCGAAAGAAGGTGACAAGAGATTAATTTCTTTAAAATTAGACTCTTCTTGAATTTTAACGTTGTCGGACTCACCTTTTTTGTTGTTTAACTCATTTGTCGGTTTTTCACTTATTTGTTCTTCCATTTTTACATTTTCAGTTACCTCTTCTTTTTTTAATTCTTCTCTTGCGCGGGACTCCTCTTCCCTTGCGCGAGATTCTTTTATACATCGATCGATAACTCTAATGTGTTCTAATATCCTATCGGTCACATCGGTTATGGGGAAAGAATCGGGATTTTCTAAGCTTGAATCCAGTTGTTCGACCCTTTGTTACTCATAATACCCATATGAAGTCGATGGTTCGCACCATTGTTCTTCATTGTAAGCATATGATGGATAAGGTTCGTAGTTTTGTTCTTCATAATACTCATATGAGGTGGGTTGTTCACACCATGGTTCCTCATAATAAGCATACGAAGGTGGTGGCTCATATCTTGGTTCCTCAAAGTATGAGTAAGAAGGCTCATACCTTGGTTCATCAAAATATGAGTATGAGGGAGGAGGTTCATACCTTTGGTCTTCATAGGATGTGTATGAAGTCGATGACTCGTACCTGGGCTCCTCATAGTAGGTGTATGAATTGGATGGTTGATATGAGTGATTATTTTGAACCGAACGTGAGTTACGACAATTAGTGCAATAATTACCCCTATAATCATCCTCCTCATAGGTGTAGTTGTAACCTCCTGAGTGTTGATCCATAAGGATCACTCAGCAGACCACAACCGAGTCTCGAGACCAGAAAACAAAAATAAAAACGGAAACAGAGGCTGGACACGGCCCCGTGTTCAGAATCTGTATCTGGGCGTTTTAATTAAATTTACTGATTTCGTTGAGCACGGGGCGTGTTTAGTGAGCATGGCCCATGTTCAAGCTTCTGTTACTGGGTGTTTTAAGAAAAATGTGCAGCACGGCCCCGTGTTCAGTGAACACGGCCCCGTGTACAGGTTACTGTAAATGCAAAACTAAACTAAAATGCAGAAAAAAGTGCGCGCGTTTTAAAAGGTTTTGAAAAACTGATTAGGCCGTCGATTTTAAGCTTTCTTAAAATCCTTGTGTCCCCGGCAACGGCGCCAAAAACTTGATGCGTTGTCGAGTGTTATATATATTAGGTGTATATTTTAAGCCCCTTTAACACTTTTTAGTCAAGTTTTAAATTTATAAAACACGATATTTACTAACACTAGACACATATATGGGCAAGTGCACCCATCGTGAGCGTAGTATAGTGTTGGTAAGATATCGAGGTCGTCTAAGGACACAAGAGCTTTTAGTACCGGTTTATCCTCAACGTCTAATCAAAACAAAAAGAAGTTTTAGAAAAATATTTTAAACTAAGAAAAATAAAAACTAACTAAAATGCTGAAAATAAAAATAAAAAGAAAAACAGATAGACAAGATGAATCACTTGGTTCCGACTCGTATCTAGTGTAACCTTTGATTATTTCCGCACTTTTGCACTATTTTAAGAGATTATCTTAGTTATTGTAGTAGGCCCCTCTTTTGAAGGTGACGTTACCCTCACCCCAGTAGTTTGAGTCAGCAAGGATACAATCCTAAAAGGGTGGATTATTGGAAGATAATTAATTAAGTTATTAATGCAAATTATGGTAGGCCCTTCTTTTGGAGGTGACGTTACCCTCGACTAAGTAGTCTGAGTCAGCAGGGATACAGTCCTAAATAGCCGGGTTATAGTATTAATAGTAGTTAACTTATGAGGGGATCAAAGAGCTTAGATCCCCGCCATCCAATACCGTTAAGTATTGAAGGAGGTCCTACTAAATTTGACACAGGTCCATTGCAGGACCTCTAAACGCTGAACAATGGCAAGACCTTTACCAAACCGTGTAGGATCGTGAAACGACCTAACGAGTCGATCAGAAGAGTGCTCAGACCGAATCAGAGGCGGAATTCATTGATTCGGTCTTCGTTCAGCTTGGATTCACTATTAAATGTCTTGTTTATTGATCTTTAACAGTTTACAGTACAGAGACACTTCGACAGCACCTCGGCGTCGGAAACTAGAACCTTACAAATGAACTCGTTTGAAGGCTATTTATAGGCTAGACCCTTCCGTTTGAAAGTGACCCTTCCGTTTGAAAATGACATGACCATTTCAAACGGAACCCTTCAAACGGAACCCTTCAAACTTTCAATTCAAACGGAACCCTATCTCAAACTTTCATTTCAAACTTTACATTCAAACTTTCAGTTTCAAACTTGTAAACCGAGACTCGATATAAGACGTAGACAACAGATGAATGCACCAACAGACTCCCCCTCAGATGTTGACGGAGTCTTCAGTGTCGAGTCTCTGCATCTTCAATCTTTATCAGTCTGTTCACTTTCTTCGCATATACCAGGATCTTCTCTTTGGCTCTAACCTCGTCAGACTCCCCCTCTCATCATGATGGGATCGCTGTCTGGAATTAGCTATCACCTTGAGATCAATCCCTGGCTTTATCTCTATTTAAGCTCATTTCCTGCACAATCTTCTCACAAACACATAAGTTTTTACTTAAATCAATAAGAAAAACTTACTAAAAATAGTTACATCAAGTTCAAATTAATGACCTTGATTAACTAATCAAACTACTCTTTCAAAATAAATTTCTTCTGTTAAACTCACACCCCCAAACCTGTTCATCATGTTCAGCACTTGGAATTTTGAAAATCAGCTCTTCATCATCAGTTGTCGAAAATCTTTTTGGACTTTTCAAAATAATGAAACATGAATGCAATAACAGAAATTAACTGCAGAAATAAAATATGTACAAACATATTTTTGTGAGTTTGCGAAAGAGGATCATATCAGTTTATGAGACACATCACAAGCACCGTTAAGCTTTAAACATTTTAAGCTCTAAACGATTCACATGGATTGACGATATTGTTGTCCACTTAAACTCAAACTAAAAACTTTCAATCTGCTTACCGATACTTTAAGGTATATTAAGATAGCACTAAATTCTTATGGACCCCACGATCTCAGCATATCCCCTCATCATGCAATACACTAACTCAAGTAATGCCTTTAAACTTTTATCAACTGTGATTTGTGCGAAAACAAAGCAGAATGTTTAAACATTAACAATCAGGTCGATACTTCCGTATACGCAGAGAAAGTCCAATGTTTAAACAAAATAAGAAAATAAAAATAAGTTGAAGTTGTTTAGGCTTTAACCACCAGGTCGATACTCCCGTATACGCAGAGGTGATCCAAAGCTTAAACGAAACACCAAAGAAAATAAAGCAGAACGTTTAGGCAACAACATCCAGGTCGATACTCACGTATACGCAGAGGATGTCCGATGCTTAAACAAAATAAAGAAATAAAACAAGTTTAAATCTTCGCAAAATGAAATGCACAATCACAGCGACTTTTCAGCAAAGTTGTGAAAGTTCACAAACTTAACCAGTTTTATGTCTTTCGACAATCAGCGATTACCGAGTAGGCACACAATCAAGAAGGACAAAACTAAGTACTATGCTTTCGATCATGTTTCCCACTAGAACTAGGCTTTTTTGCTTTAGGTTTGTATCGTTATCGCAAATCTACTAGTCTAGCTGAGCCTACCGTCACATCTTTAGTGAGATCGTTTATCACATTATATCTTTCCATTTCTTTAGCATGCTGTGACAGTCCAACTGATCTACTATCATTTCCTCTTTTTTCACAACAAAACTCATTTTTACATTTTTTTCAATGTTTTTGACATTTTCAAATTTTCTAATTTTTTTAAAATTTTTACCCCCCCTAAAATCAAAATATGTCTCAATTTTGATTTTCTAGGAAAATTTGAAACAAACTGTACAAGAAATGTGACAACATGATGAGAATCACTTCAATTCTCCATTCACCTGGCATAAACAATCAGAACTCCCCCTCACAACAAACTATTTTCCCATAGTGATTTCAAAACACTTAAGTTTGTTTTAATCAAAATGGTTTTTCCGGAAAATAAGTTTTGTGTGTCTTTTCACAAATTTGGGGTTTCATCACCTTGTTCTTTAACTACTTGTAAAAATTTAACATTTCCAAGATCAATCCACAAACATCACTTGTAGAAAATCAAGTACAACTTAATGTCCCTGATTTACCACTTGTAAGTCGAAATATCACTTTCGTGAATTTCTCAAGAAATGTGCCGATTCATGTTCCACGCTTACCAACCTGGGAACTCCGGCAAGTCAGGTTTTTCTATTTAAACAGATTCACCCAAGCCTGACGGTTCTTGGGTGATTTCGAATTCTTGTTCAACAATGGTGGAAAATTTGCATCATCCATTGTTAGACCAGAATTCTCATTTTTTACCTCAATACACGGCTCTTCTGGCTTTACCACACCAGATTCATTGCCTGATCGTGGCTTGTCTGACTTTGATGAGCCAGATTTATCGCCGACATGTGGCTCCTTTGTTTCCGAAGAAACAGATTCATTGCCAGAAAGTGAAAATGTTACTTTCTTTGTTTTGTTAATCTCTTGATTAACCAATTTCTCTTTCTTCAAAATCCCTTTCGTCCTCAAATTTGTATCTGATGAATTTGTCTTGCTTGACTTTGCAGTCGAGGAGGTCGATTTATCAGAACTCTTATTTTTACCAACAGATGAACCCGAGGACAAAATCTTTTCCAGATACTCTCTGGCCTTCTTCCTCTTCTTCCTCAGTCTGTCTTTTTGCCCCTGTGAAAGCTTCACTTTCGTTTCTTGAACTTTAGGTTCTTGAACCTTCTGTTCTTTGGGCTTGACATAGACTGGTTTTTTCACCTGCTTCTGAGATTCAGCCCTCGATCTTCTCATTGATCTCATTGAGCAATCTCTAGCAATATGACCTCTGATGTTGCAGTTAAAGCATCTTCTCGTCTCATAACTCCAACCTTGGCAGTTAACAGCAATGTGTCCTTGATAACCACAAATGTAACACACTCTGTTATCGTACCAATCACCATTTTCAGCCCAAATGCTCAAATCAAAGCACTGTTTGGCTTGGTGATATTCCTTGCTCCTCTTGATTGCTGGATTTGACTTTTGAGCACTGTGGTCCGACCTGCACCACTTATTGCCAACAATTTTAGAGTTTTCATTTTTCGATTTTTGTAATTTTTCATTGCGATTGGATGATTGATCTGATGAACTTTTATTTTCTTTTTGAACATTTTTCAAAATTTTCTCTTTTTGTTTTTGTTCCACTTTCTTCTTCAAAGGTTTTTGCTTAGAGCATTCTCCCTTTTCAGTTGATTGTGGAACAGATTCTTGAAACTTTTCTTTTAACTTCAAAAATAATTTTTGTTTTTCGAATTTTTTATTTTCATCATCAGATTTCTCATCACAATCTTCAACTTTGACTTTGTCAAAGTTTGTGACATCGTCACTTATTGGAACGGAATTGATCGGTTTTGGACAAGGAAAATTCAAACTATCTGATGAAGTCACAAAACCTTTCAATTTCCTTTCAATTTCATCAATCTTGTTTCTTGAATTCTCAGCTTCGTTTTCAAGCTGAGAGATTCTTTCAAGATGAAACTTGATTGATTTTTCATTCTCATTCTTCATGTTTTCAAGAACAGACTTTTCATTTTCCAAAACATTTATCTGTTCTTGAAATTTTGTCTCATTTGCTTTCAGATTTTTGTTCTCAAGCTTTATCCAGAAATCTTCATTTTCTGAATTCGACTCCTTTTCTTCTAACTCTTTGATTTTCTTTCGAGCACATTCACATTCTTTTTCAAGTTTGATAATTTTCTGAAGATGGGAATTTATCATTTTTTGCTTTTCGATGTTGTTTTTGCTAAACACATCTCTTCCATCTTCAAGAATTTTTATTTGATTTTGAAAATCTTTTTCAATTCTTGATTTTTCATTTTCAAAACTTTTCTCTTTCTCTTCAAAATCATTTGCTTTTTCTTTCAATTTCTGATTTTCCAATGTCAAACTGTTCAATTTACTTAACAGTTTGTCATTTTCAGAGTTCATCTTTACACATGTTTCTTTCAAACCAAGAATCTGTTTATCATCAGCTTGCTTCTTATCATTCAGCTTTTTGACTTCCAAAATCAAACTTTCCGCATCTTTCACGAGTTTGTCATTTTCCGTCTTTAAGCTGTCACAAGTAAAACACACTGATGTAGAATTTGAAGATTCCTTCTTTACAGATTCTTCCTTCTTTGACATTTCCTTTATCTCTGTTTTGTATGTTCCTGCACAAAAAATTTTAACGAAATCAAGAGGATTCAGATTCTCATCAATATAACAACCCCTTTTCATATCGTATGTTAGATTACTTTTTGCAGCAAGACATACATTAACTCTTCTTTTCATTTCAAGAATCAAATTAAAATCCATTTCCATCAAATGATTTTCTAAAACATTTATCACTTCTTTCCTTTTCTTTCCATTTTCAAATTCATGAGTTTTAAGTATACTAATGAATCTTTTTATATGTAATTTTGAAAAAATTGAATCCTTTCTTAGATTTTCCAAAAATTCATCCCACTCAACTGGTAATGCATCAGCAAACTTTGATACTTTTTCAGTATCTGACAGTCTTATCTCATGTTCTTTCAAATGTTCAATTAAGACTGTATATCGGTTTGCCAGATCATCCAACTTTTCATTTTTTAAACACACAAAATATTTAAATCTTTTCTCCCATCCAACCTTTTTCACATTTCTATAACTATCGTCCAAATACCCCATATACCAATCATTTAACCTTTCAAGATCATGATTTTCCATTTCATCAAACATCTTGTCCATTTTTCAAACCAATCCGACAAATTTCACTCAACAACACACTTTCAACTTGTTCCGAATATAAATTGCACTACACTTGACTGTGATTGAACGGATGATAATGAATCTTTGAAATGATTAATACTCAATGATGATTGGGCCGCTAAACTCCACTAAATCCAACAATTTAAAATGTGATCACATGGGCTGATATTAACCACTTTGTAAAACTGAGATTGGGCCGCAAATGTCTGCTATCACTTGGGCCTAGGACACCAGTAATTCACGTGGATAACATTTGCAATTTGACTTAATTTTTTTTTTTTTCAAAACCTGACAATTTTTGATCTCTAAATTCCCATTTGACCTCCCAAAAAAACTGATTGAAAATCCACTAAACCAAACTATGATTGGGCCGCAAGACTCACTATCCCGACAATATTATTCTCTTTGGACCTTTTGCTGAACATTCACATTGATCGAAATATCAACACATGAGTTGCAAACAGTAGCTGACAACTATAACACCTTTTAATTCAGATCACATGTAAATGACAAACTGATTGACAATTATCAATTAAACAAACACCATTCGAGACTTTTGTGTCACATGCCCACTATCATGACCTGACAATACATTGATATTTTCAATTCAACATATGCTAATGACAACATGCAGCCGACAACATGATCACAGAATATTCTTATTTGGCTGAAATAATCACATGGGCATGACACATCTGATCAGATTAAAGCAATTATCACGTGAAGACTCAACCATTTTCAAACAGGAACCATTTTTCAAACTGTCATGTTAACAACTTGAAACTGTAGGGTGTAACTTTCAAACTGTCAGGTCAGGTTCAAACGGTGGACTAAATTTCAAACGACAAAATTTCAAACGATCAGTTTTTCAAACGATGGGACCCAAACTTCAAACGATTGACATCAGTTTCAAACGATGGAACATAATTTTCAAACGATGGACCAGTTTTCAAACGATGGATCAGTTTTCAAACGATGACGTCATCAAATCGCGAAACTTTTCAAACGGTACACATGATTTTGATCAGTTTTAGGTCGTATTTTGATTTCAAACTTTCAAGGATTGGTTAATAGTGAATTCCGAACATAGTGTGAAGATTTGAGCTGATTTTATCCGTAAAAAGTATCGATTTTAAGAAAGAAAGTGTAGAAAAATCAGAATTTTGCTAGCGAAAACGAGCTAAACGGTAAGAACTCTTCCTCCTGAGCTCTGATACCACTTGTAGGATCGTGAAACGACCTAACGAGTCGATCAGAAGAGTGCTCAGACCGAATCAGAGGCGGAATTCATTGATTCGGTCTTCGTTCAGCTTGGATTCACTATTAAATGTCTTGTTTATTGATCTTTAACAGTTTACAGTACAGAGACACTTCGACAGCACCTCGGCGTCGGAAACTAGAACCTTACAAATGAACTCGTTTGAAGGCTATTTATAGGCTAGACCCTTCCGTTTGAAAGTGACCCTTCCGTTTGAAAATGACATGACCATTTCAAACGGAACCCTTCAAACTTTCAATTCAAACGGAACCCTATCTCAAACTTTCATTTCAAACTTTACATTCAAACTTTCAGTTTCAAACTTGTAAACCGAGACTCGATATAAGACGTAGACAACAGATGAATGCACCAACAAACCGTTCCCTTAACCCCCGACCAGGTAGCCAACATACCTCCATATAGACCGTGGAGATATGAATGGTGAAAATCTTTTATTTTATATAGACAGTAAAATAATGCCAAGACACCACGGACAAACGATAAAGAAAGATCACCTTCAACATAAGTAACTAGTTATTAAAGTCATTAATACGAAACCAAATAAAAAGTGCGAAAAGATTAGAAATAAAAAGTATTACACTAGACACTTTGTCTTCACCAAGTGATGTAAGAGACTTAGGCAAACATGGCCTTGATTGTCAAGAACTCTTACGATCAATCTTGGATCCCGAGACGACTCACACACTCTATGATGGACAATGGATGATGGTGGTGGATGATGGTGTTATGGTGGTGGTGGGTGGTGGGTGAAGTGTGAGAGAGGTGGTGTGCCAAGGGATGGTTTGAGCTTGAGCCAAGCACTCCTATTTATAGGCTGAACAGAAGCTCGGGCACGGCCCCGTGTCCAGTGGGCACGGCCCCGTGTCCACATCCTCTCTTTCTTCATTTAATGCAGCTTTGTCTTATTAGTTGACCACGCCCCCGTGTCCGCTGAGCACGACCCCGTGTGCAGAAGAATCTTTGTACTATGAAGATTTTCCTGGATTGTGCGAATCTTATAGTTGACTACGGCCCCGTGTCCGCTGAGCACGGCCCCGTGGTGGGTAATAGAAGCTTCTACCACTTTGTCTTTTCTGCTGACACTTGGGCGCGCCCCCGTGCTGGCTGAGCACGGGGCGTGTTCAGTCTTCTGATGTCTTGTTTTGCTTTGCTTGGGAAGATGTTGTCGTGGGGTCGGGCATGTCACGTCTTGTTCCTTTTCTTGTATTTATGTTAGATTTTGATGTCTTTTTGCTTCTTTTGTTAATTTGAGCTCATTTAATCCTGAAAATATAATAGGAAGACAAAAGCACACTTTTTCCAACATTAGTACTAAAAAGGGTTAGTTTTATGCCACAATTGATGAAATTTATATGTTGCATTTTGAACACATCAGGTACCGTACGAACAACAGTATCATACAAACTTTTTGTTGATTTTCTTTAACTTTTAATGATTTATTTGCTCATCTCTGGCCACGTGTTTCATACGAACAACATCGTTACCATACACTTTTTTTGTTGATTTTCTTTTGCTTATCTTTAGTGTTGTTTTTCTACATTTTTATTATTATTCTTGTAAGCGGTTCCATTCGCAACGCGCTCTTAGTGATTTCAAAACACATGTAAACACATACTAAATAATAAAAGAAGTCCGTCGCAACATGACGAGTTTCTTTAAGCCTAGTTGTATAAATAACAGCTTTCATTATATTTCACTAAATTTGGGTATTTAACCAGACAAACTAATTAACTAATTGGAGTATAGGGTAATACCAGAAAAAGTTAAAATTATAGAGTTAAAATCGGGGGTAAACTTGTAACGTGGCATCTTCATAACTTGACAAAATCATTAGGCCATGTGTAGTCATAATGCCCATTTGGGGGCGTTATGCAACACGTGTCGCGCCACGTCATACAGGGGCTTTATGGGACGTTATATCACTATAGCTCGTAGTCATAAAGCCCCTACCTCATCACTACTCAATTAATTAATTTTCAAAATTTTGTAATTAATTTCTAACTTTATAAAATTAAAACCATTTCATTAATTAAAAAAACATTACAATAAAATTAAAAAAACATTAAAATAAAATAAAATAAAATAAACATTACACTAAAAAAACAATACATTTATTCTTCATCTTCATCGTCGTTCTCTCCTTCTTCCTTTTGGTTATCTCCAGCATCCAAACCTATGTTTTTAAAGTTCCCGACTTTGAATTCCTCAACTTCTTCTTCCTCGGAATCTTCTTCGTCGTCACCATCGTGTCAAATTGGGCGAATCGCCTAAGCCTGCTCGACCAAATCCACCTTTAACGTGTTATGTATATCCTTAGATCGCAATAGTTGAACATTTACGAGTCTCTCTTCCATTGTTGTTTGGGTTCCTTCAACTACATCTTTCGGAAAATAGTTTTGGTATATCGCATTTCCATCATCCTCGATCATATTATGCATAATGATGCAAGTATACATGGCCATTCGTATTCTATCCTTATGCCACATACGACAAGGATTTCTGATAAAATGCCATCGTTGTTGACGAACCCCAAAACACCTCTCGATGTCCTTTCGCGAAGACTCTTGTAGGTTTTTAAAATACTGCGTTTTCGCACCGAACGTTTCAGAAAACGTTTTAACAATATTCGAATACTCCAGGTATATACCATCCCCTAGATAGTAGCCATGCTCGTAGTCGTTCCCGTTTGCATGAAAACCGGCCTTTGGTATCGTTCCAGAAATGCAGCTCTCTAACAATGGTGAACGCTCGAAGGTATTAATGTTGTTCATACACCGGGCTACACCAAAGAAAGCCAACCAAACCCAAATTCGTATGACGCAGCCGCTTGTAAAACCAAAGTTGGCCCTTTCTAGTCACCCCGTATATGTTGACCTCGTCATGCGGTTGGACAATTATACCAATCCCATTGACGACAATCAATTCTACCAATCATGTCGGGTATTCCATGCTTTTCTAGATGCACAACGTATATTTGTTGAAGGTAATTCCAAGTGGGATTTCTCAAATAACGTTTTCCATATAACTGGCATATACCTAAAATATGATTAAATATATAAAAGTTTCACTAGTGATGTACTTAAAAATAAAAATAAATATATAAAAGTGAGTAAAAGATATACCATAGCAAAATTGTTCCACGCTATCTCGTGTTGTTTTCTCCCCCATCTTCAAGTACTCGTCATTGATGTCGTACGTGTTTCCGTAGGCTAGTATGCGTAAAGCGGAAGTTACCTTTTGAATTGAGGTGAACCCTAAATATCTCTCGCGTCCATTCTTTGCTTAAAGAAGTCATACTTAGCTTCCAAATCATTATTGATGCGCAAAAATAACCTTTGGGTCATCTGAAACCGTCGTCTAAAAACATTGGGTCTGTGAACCGGTGTGAGATAAAAATAGTCTTTCATCAATCGCTCGTTCGCGGCTTCACGATCTCGCAAGATAAAGGTGCGCCTAAAAATGGGGCGTGGAGGAGAACGCCGAACGTGTTCAATTGCTTGTATCGCGAGAGTACATGCACTCGTAACCGCATCTCCCTCCTCCGCGATTTCTTCGGGTGAAAAAAATCTTCGGTAAATATCGGTGAATGAATCTTCCGATGCGGAGCCCATTATTTTTTAGAAGAAAGTGGGAGTAATTTCTAGATTTTTATAAAAAAAAAGGTAGAGAAGAGGTAATGAGAGTGTGATGAATTTAAAAAAAAATGGGAGATATGGGGAGTATTTATAGATATTAAAAATGAATTTTTTTTCTGACCGTTCAACGATCATATTTTTGAATTGATCTTCCTCTCACGCCGCTATGCACATAACGACTTCATCAAAAAACACCCCCATAGCGCCGCCTGTTTCGGTGTGGCTGGCGCTATGGGGCGCCATCTCTCACAAATCTTCCCCCGTCGCGCCCCATTACACATGCACTTAGACGCTTACAAAGTTCAAATTACAAGCTTCTAATTAGAGAATGAGATTATCTCATCCGTTATCTCATCCAATTGAGTTTTTGTTATGAGCCGAAAAATACATCTAACACTATACAGTGTGGGAGGGTATGAAAAGAGAGCATTAAACGTGATAAAAAAGCACGGAGTGGGAGAGGCGTGAAAGTGACGTTTTTATAAATAACTAAATAAATAAGGACCAATCAAAACAATCCAAAATCCACCAATCAATGAAAAGCCACCACCTCACCTTGTCACACCCCGATTCCCGGTGGGCCCGAATGGGTATAGTCGTGATGGTTAGATAACAGTTATCACAATATAATAATATGCATTGGAAGTATTGGAGTTAAATTATTAAATAAATCTTGAATATACGAAAGTATTACAAGCGTTCGATACAAGCCCACAGACAATACATAATAAACAAAGTTTTAGACATCATAGCCTTAAGCATCAGGAGTTGCAAATTTCTTAGCCTCTAGCCGACCCGTATTCCCAACCTATAATAAGATTCGGTACCTGCGGTTTCAATCTTTTGAAAATACGCCAGCCAAAGCTGGTTAATACAATTAACTGACTCTTTGGAAAACAGTTTTTCGAAAATAGTTTTATACATAGAGAAAACCCGTAGGTGATCTTTTAATTATATCTTGGGATTTATTCTTGTTACTAGATTTACATACTTGATTAACCCATTGGGACGTCCGGACACGGTATCATTAACCCCTAATCATTTCAATTATCAAGCAAAACGTAATAAACCGGATTCTTACATTTTTGCGCAATCATAGGCGACTTACTTATGTAATACCCCCTCAAAGTGGCATAATTGCCATCCCAAGTTTAAAACTAAAATAAGTTAAGAGTATTTACCTTTTTGCTAGCTTCCAATCAACAAGATTATAATTTAGCAAAAAGCCGCAAGTCTAAGTACTATCGACCCAAGTTCGATTATCTGGGGGGTACTATAGTCTGGAATAAACAGATTTATTATCTATTAGAATGTATACCGGCCAAAGGTAGTTACTTTAAATATGACCCGATACTAAAGAATAAGTTCGCTAGATTAAGCGTATACCGAATAGAATGTGGTTTAAACCCAACAAGTACTAGGACTTGTATAATATGGGTAAACAAAGCACGAGCAAAGGTCCGCTCGGCTCGGCTCGGCTCATGAGATTTAGGCAAAGTAAAAAGAAACATTCGGTTACCTTAAAAGGTAAACCGAAGGATTTAAATTATAGACAGAGTGTTTTGAAAATAAGAATTGGTTAAAAACGAGATTTTGGGCGTACATGGCTAAGCAAGCCCTTCGTTGTAAAAGAAGGGTTAAAAATGACCCAAAACGCCCTTGTAAGCAAAATTAAGCAAACAACTCTTAGAAGTCGCTTGAAAACAAGTTTTATAATCAAGTTAATACTTAGAATAAGTCTAATAGCGTAGATGTAAATCCTTGGTCAAAAGACTCTATATTAGTCTTTGCCGTAAATTGATAATCCGAAGGGTAAAACTCGGATTAGATAGATCGTCTCATTAAAACCCTCACAAATATAGATGTGATGGAAGGTCACTTGATAATTAATGTGGAAATAAAATGCTAGAAAGAAATGGGTGTGAGTTATGCATAAAAGTTGCTTAAATGTCTTTAACGGGTCAAAATAAGCACTTGAGTATAAGCGGGTTTAAAATGCGTAGAAAACCCATGGTTTGAGCCAAATATGATAGACGATATAGAACTTAGAAGGTTCACGAGAATTTGGGATCAAACAAACAAGTTTGTTTGATAAATACATGAATGGGTTAAAATGGGTAAATTCTAGTTTAAGCCAAAAGCTTAAAACTCTATAAATTTGTTAATCCGGAAGTCGGATTTTAAATCCATTTGATGGAGAATCAAATTACAAACATGTAGGAAGAAACGGTAGGTCAAACGGATAAGCGGTTTGAAAGATACGAAAGATTTCGTGTCAAATTACGGCAAAATGGAAAACTGGATGCAGGGTCCACCGTAAATTACGGTGCCACCGTAATTTACGGTGGAGCTGATATAGTTACGGTGGGTTTCTACTGTTGTACGGTAGAAACATATCAAACCAGAGGTCACCGTAATTTACGGTTCCACCGTAAATTACGGTGAAGGCCAGGTCAAAGATTTTGTATTGGTGATCAATTGTTTCCCGGACTCGTTTAAACGCGTTTAAATCCTAGTATGACTAAAGCATTTCCTAATTATGAAATGTAGGTACCTTTTGGGATGCCGAAAGACGATCTAGCTCCTCGAAGAATCGAACACGATAAAGATACACGCTTCCGCAATTTGTAACGTTGTAAATTTTAAACAACGAATTCGATCACGTTTTGTAGAATAACGTATGATTTGTAAAAGTTTTTAATAAACCTGTATTCCCGATGTATATGTAATCATTAATTACATGATTATTTTCCCAAAATATACGTTAAACCTTGATTTATAAGAACGGGTGTTACACAAATCGTCTGCATGATTACAAATTCATGATCACCTAATCGTGGGGATTACAAGGTATGTTGAATTTTATGATTTGGTGATACTTTGAGATTATGATGAACAATCATAATCAAAATTCTGGAATGAATGTTGAATCTATGAGTGTTATTGTGATTATATCTTGGTTTAGAAACAAACCCTAGTAGAAAATTTGATGAATTGTTGTCAAAACTAGGGATTTGGTAATTACCCTATTATGCGCTAAGTGGGTTTTATGACAATAAGATGAACACTCGGATTAGAGTGTTAAATTGATGAAAATTGATTGTTATAATATAAGTTCTTGATGTAATTCATGAACACTAGACTTAGAGGTTTGATTGTTATATAAATCTTGGTGAAAATAACTAATTGTAAACTAGTTAGTAAATATGTGAAATTATGCACATTAGGTGTTTGTTAAAATGCCTAAATGAGAACTAAAGTATTGAAATTTAGAGTGAAAACACGTATTCGAATGATATGGCAATTACGCGTGATATGAAGTGATAAGAGTTCTAAATACTATGTTGATTTAGACTTAATGTTGTAAACCATGCGATTGAAAGTAGTTAACTTTAGATAAGTTAAGTTAACTAATCATGAAGTCGAATAGTAGCTTCGGCATAGGAAATAAGTGAGGTGGAATGGTCGTGATTTTTATGACTAATTTAACCGCCTTGTAAATGATTGACAATAGTTTGACGCTTAAACGAGCTAGGTGGAGGCTTGGGAAAGAAGCGGTCAAATAAATCAAGTACAAGAAGGGAAGCGTAATTTGGATGCGAGGTAAGTAAAGCTTACGCCCCTTTTCATTATTTACAAATTACATGATTTCAAGTATAGTATATGAATGCTACTAAGTGGTTGGCATAGGATGTTCCGACACGATTCAATGAGAGTCGGAACGAGGGGAAAATGGTAAGAAATCATAAGTTATGGACAAAGGGGTAAAATGGTAAATTAGTCATGTAATGACTAACAAACAAAAACGGTTTTAAGTAAAACGAGTTCAAGGAAAACCGGGATAGGTTTAAAGGGGATGAAATG
Organism: Helianthus tuberosus; assembly: GCA_030545235.1. Lineage (NCBI taxonomy): Eukaryota > Viridiplantae > Streptophyta > Magnoliopsida > Asterales > Asteraceae > Helianthus > Helianthus tuberosus. The sequence goes on from CM060366.1 coordinate 51,936,530, forward strand.
GTACTTAAATACCATCTCATACGGACAAATGGTCAATTAGACTAAATAGGTCAATTGGTGTGGGTAACGCCATTTGACAATAACATTTGACAATCGCTTGTTGAGTTTTGTAATCACAGGAAATAACATAAGCTTGCGTTGCTTTAACTATAAAGATTTAAAGCAAAAGTTAAGTAAACGGGTCAATACTTTGACCCGAGCCAGGTACGTATAACTAAGCTTTTAGGTTAAACATACAATTTTGGTCAAAATATTTAGCGAAAGTCCTTCGTCGTGAAGTGAGGGACTAAAGTTGACCAAAACACCCTTGAAGGGTATATTGGGCAAACGACTCATAGAGGTCGTTTAAGAACTTGCATAAAGATTATGGAATCATTAGACATGAACAAAGGTCACAGGAATGCACATTCGTGGGTCAAATGCTCAAAAATGGTCATTTTCGTAAAATGACCAACCGATGGGTAAAATTGGGAAAAAGGGGTTCATTATGATAAATCCACCACAAAATAGTTGTGGTGGAATATTTGTAGTTAATTAGATATGGAACTTTTGTAGCGACAAAAGAAAGGCACAAGTTCTAGACTAAAATGCATAAATACCCTTAACGGGTCAAAATATGCATTTAAGCGTAAACGAGATTTTGTTACTTAAGAAACCCGTGATTTGAGATTAATATAATAGGAGATATTGAAATAATGAATTTCATGAGTTTAACGATCAAATAAACTTGTTGGTGTGATAAAATTATGAACGGGTCAATATTTGGTAAAAAGGGTAGTAAGCCGAAGACTTAAAAGTCTGAAATTATGTTAATCCGGATGTCGGATTTTAACTCCATAAGATGGAGAAATAAATTACGGACGCGTAGGAAAAAGAATCGGGTAAAACGGATTAAAAACGAGAGAGTTATGCTCGTTTCCGTGAAATCGGGTATTGCTGGGAATGTACAGCAACTGTTTAACAACATTCTGCTGAAAAGGGGGCTAGGCGTCACGCGACGCCCCCTAATTCCGGAAAAATGTTATTTTTTGTTTGTTTGACCCATGGAACATGTTTAAACTTATTATTTAACTATCAAAACTAACTTTTAAGTTGGTTTTGATCATAGGTGAATGCCAAGGGTGCACGGATGAAGATCAAGCTCGATGAGGAACCGAACACGATGAAGTTAAAAGCTTCCGCAAGGCATTTCGTCATCACTTTTAAACGACGAACTTATTTATATTATATTGAAAACTTTTAATTTGTAAAAGTTTTAGATCACTCGTATTTTCTAAGGATACTTAATCGTAATTACATGTTTATTTTCGTTATTTATACGAAAACCTTTAAAATAATAACAAGGGTGTTACATTTTCACCTTAAAAATTGGTCAAACTTCTTAATAAAATCAACTTTTAAAAATTAAACTTAATTTCAATCATATTAACAACTTATCATCATGCTAAACAAAGATATTATATAATATTATAAAATTTTTAATTTGAATATTTAAATGTCGACTACTAATTAAAGATGTTGTTGTAGACGCTCAAATTTATAGCTTAAAAAACTTTAGTCCTATTTTTTTAAACGTATACTTTATTTGTAGTATGATTTTTTTAATATGTAATATTTTCTACACTGTGATGATATTCGTATCTTGTCTCATGATCCATATATCAAAAAATAGTATTTATATCAAAGTATTTATTATATCATTAATATACGTAGTAGAAATTAATTACAATTCATTTACCATCATTAATATACATAGTAGAACTTAATTACAATTCATTTACCTTATAATTATTTTTTATAATTCATTTACCTCATAACTTATAATTATTTTTTAAAAGCCAATGATCTCTAGATCAAGTGGTGGAAGACTTGCATGTCTCTTGAGAGATGCAAGTTCAACTCCCACTTGGTGCAGAATGAGGCATTGGTGGGCAATGATAGGAGACCCAGGGAAACCTGGGTTCGATCCTTGAGCCAAACGAGTTTTACTGGTAATTTCACCGTCTTGCCTACGGGCGGGTGGGTTACTGGGTTTTCCCCGGAATTGGTAGTGGACTCGGGTTACTCTCGGAGTACTCCGTTTGGTCCAGTGGTGCCCCGGGAGTGCTCAGGATTGATTCTGTTGGCCGTTCAAAAAAAATAATTATTTTTAAAAATACTTACAATTTTATGATCGTTATTTTTTTTAGTGTTACTCCTTTTAAGACATATAATAAGATGAATTGTAGTATCTCAAAAGAGAAGTAAAAACTTAGAAAATTATTTTGAATAGCGAAAATATCTTATCTAATAAGATATTTCATTATTAATAAGAACTGTAAGGTAGTAATATATTAAGGGTCAAACTATCTACACACATTGGTTGGCTATCTACACACTTAGGGTTTACCTACGCTGCGTATAGACATCTACGCAGCATATAGGGTTATACCTATACGCAGCGTATAGGTCTATACGCAGCGTAGGTATGGGGTAGGTACACGACCAGACAGTCAAACCTAGTACCATGTCAAATCAGTCTGACATACGCTACGTATAGGTCTATACGCAGCGTATGTACATAAAGTAAGACGTTGTTTCTAGACCTATACGCAGCGTATGTCAGACTGATTTGACAGTGATACGATGTTGTCTAGGCACGTGAATAAAGCTATACGCAGAGTATAGAGCTATACGATGCGTATGAGTGTAAATTCAAAAGTCTATTTAGCCATGCATCTCCTCTGCCTTCGACTTCAATCTTCTAATCTCCTCTGCCTTCATATCCTCTGTATATCTCGCCAAGTTTGTTCAATTCATTTGTTTTGTATATCTTCATTTCCTCGTAGTACCGCCGATATTGTTAAAATGTCATCATTTTGGAACGAGAATTATTTCGGTAATCGTTATTCTAATGACACATGGGGAGCAAATGATGCCAATGAGGAGGAGGATGTTGTGTCTGGATTCCCTGTTGATCAAAAAACACAGTTGCCAGACTTGAACGAGACTCCGACTCCACCTGTTGATGAACCAAATTACTGGGCGCATCAAGTGTATCCGGATTATAGATACGGGTATGAATCTCCGTACGTGCAACAAAGTGGATACGGTGCTGAGAATGCACCTGTTGATGAACCATATTACCCGACGCAACAATCGTATCCGGGTTATGGATACGGAGGTGAAGGTGGATACGGAGGATATGGTGGATACGGGGGTGAAGGTGGATACGGGGGTGAAGGTGGATACGGTGGATACGGAGGATACAGTGGATACGGTTATGAGCCTCATAACACACCACTGTATGATGATTATGAACCATCTAGCCCGGGCAATCCGTTTCAAATACAGGAGGTATCACATTAATATTTGTATTATTCTTACCCTAATTTTTATTATTGTTAAAATTATATTGTTATTGTTATTATTATTTTTACAATTATTATAAGGGTCCTTATTATAATTATTATTGTTATTGTTATTATTAATATTAATTATTATTATTATTATTGTTATTATTATTGTTATTATTATTATTGTTATTATTATTATTATTGTTGTTGTTGTTATTGTTGTTATTATTATTATTATTGTTATTATTATTGTTATTATTATTATTATTATTGTTATTATTATTATTATTGTTATTATTGTTATTATTAATATTAATTATTATTATTATTATTGTTATTGTTAATTTCGTAGTTAGTCCCTGTGGTTTACACTAAATAACAATCTAAGGTACTAAGAGTTTAAAATCACGCTTTAGGGTACTAACTTTTAATTTTTTAACAAAGTAAGGTATTAACGTTAAATAGCTGTTAATTACTAACCCTGACACCCTCACGTGCCATAAACATGAGGGTAAAATTGTCATTCAATCTAAGGTCTCTTGCTTTTAATTAAACTCTGCTTCAACCATCAGACCATTCATCTTCACACCCCATATACTCTGTAAACCCAATCGAAGAAACCCTGATTTCTAGGGTTTGAGCAATGGATCTTCTGAGACAAGAAGATGAACCATTTGACTACGATGCCAAATACGGTAAGTCGCCTACTCAATGATGCTTTATTGGATGCTATTGACAATGGAATTGAATAATTTTCATGTTCTAAAAAACGATCAATGTTCTTTTCAGGTACACATACAAGATTATTTTCTCTGAAGATACACTACAATGGGCAATTTGGAATCAAAAATCAAAATCTTTGTTACATTACTGGTAAGGTAATCTATATTGATTTCATGGATACGGACATGTTTTGTATCCATGATGTCAACGACGCTATGAGGTTGTTAGGGTTTTCAGAAGATAATGTTCATCATTTTTATTATGTGGTTCCTGGTAGTGAGGTACATACTGGTCTTATGTCTTTAAGCACTGATGATGATGTACGAGGCATGAGTCAATATGTGCTACAAGGTTCCAAACTTATAAGTCTATATGTAGAGCATGGTTTAGGCATTGCAAATGAAGATGTGACAGTCAATGTTGGTAATGTAGATGACCCTAAGAATGCACATAAAGTAGATGAAGATGTGACAGTCGATGCTGGTAATGTAGATGACCCTAAGAATGCACATAAAGTAGATGAAGATGTAACAGTGAATGTATACTTTGATATGAATGATGTTGAAAATAGGACTGAGAAGTTTAGTAATGAAGATGTTGAGAATATCCTAGGACAGACTGGTGATGCTTTTGTTAATGACTTGTTTAGTGATCACAACACACTTGCTGATGTTTTAAAACCTTATGTAAGGCCAGCTGAACAGAATGAAAAGGCTAAGCATAGTGAAAAGGCTAAACAGACTGAAAAGGCAAAACAGAGTGAAAAGGTTGAACATGGTAATGAGGATAGTGGTGATGAGGACATTGTCGATGAGGAAAATGAGGTGTTTGAGGTAGAAGTTGATATGAGTCAGTTTAATGACAAGTTCCAGGCTAAGCATAAGATGAACAATGAAAAAGAAAATCATAATGCTACTGAAACAAGTGTGGATGATACTGAACATGATCCCTTAGATGAAGAATATCTTAGCAATGATTCCCTTGGCACATCTGAATCAGAAAGAGAAGTTCCCATTGAAAAGCATAGGAAAAAAGCATTTAGGAGGATTAGGAAACAGCAAGAAGCTAGTAAGGAAAAATGTGCATTTTATGTAGGTCAAACATTTGGTGATAATTCACAGGTGAAGACCCTCATCAGAAGACATGCAATAGAAACAAGAAGAGAGATTATTTTCTTTAGGAATGATCAGGAAAGGATAAGGGCCCAATGCAAAGGCAGAATTCTTGATTTTGAAATGGCCCAAGAGCAAGAAGGCCCAACTGAAGATAATGGCCCAACTGAAAGTCAAAAAAATGGGGGTAGGTTAACAAAAGAAACCCTAATAAATGTCCTTAGGTTGTGTATGTGGCTAAGCTTAAAGATGAAACTACCTGGGTCGTTAAAACCTATAACCCACAACATAAGTGTTTTCAAACAAGATCTTCAAGGCACTTCACATCTGAATGGATATCCAAGGAGATAATGTTGGATATTGAATCAAACCCCAAAATTCCAATAAAAGCTATCAAGGATCAGTTGCATAGGAAATTCAGGATGGAAGTTTCAATAATGAAGGCATTTAGGGCCAAAAATATGGCTGCAAAGCATGTGATTGGTGATCGCACAAAGCAATACAGGCTGCTAAGAGATTATGGCCTTGAACTACAGAAAACAAACCCTAACACAACTTTTAAAATTGACCTTGAACCATCCAGTATTGATGCTTCTTCAAATAACAGGGTTTTCAGAAGGGTGTACATCTGTCTTGGTCCATTGAAGGAGGGTTTTAAGGCTTGTAAAAGAGAAATTCTTGGTTTGGATGGAGCTTTTATGAAGGGGCCATTCCCTGGTCAACTGTTGACTGCTGTGGCTATGGATCCCAATAATGGGATCTAGCCATTGGCATATGCTATAGCTGAGGCAGAATCAAAAGATTCCTGGACATGGTTCTTGGATCTTTTATGGGATGATCTTGAATTACCTGTGATTGCCAATTTCACTTTCATCTCAGATAGGCAGAAAGGAATCATCCCAGCCATTGCTGATGTTTTCCCTAGTGCAGAACACAGATATTGTGTTAGACACATTCATCAGAATTTCAGGTTACAATGGAGGGGAAAGGCATACAAGGACATGTTGTGGGCCATAGCTACAGTCACTACAGTTCAGCAGTTCCAAGAAAAAATGGAGGAAATGAGATTGATGAACCCTGATGCTCATCACTATCTAAGCCAGATTCCAGCAGTTCATTGGACAAGAAGTCACTTTTCAGGTATAATATTTATTGTAATTCAATTGTTTAATCATTATTGGTTGTTTAATCAAATATAAACTTAAGTGGTATTGAACATGTTAACAAGTAGGGCTAAGACTGAGGTGTTGTTAAATAATTTGTGTGGGGTGTTTAATGCAAGATTGGTGGATGGCATGTATGATTACTGAATTTATGTTATTATATATTTGTTATTATATGTGTTTAATGAATTTATGTGATTATATTTGATTATGTTAACAGGCAGGGATAAGCCCATTATCAGTGCTCTTGAATATGTTAGAGAGTATTGCATGAAAAGGATTGTCAATGTGCTGAAGGTTATTGCTAAGACTGATGGTGTGTTGACTCCAAAAACTGCTGAGCATTTTGAGCTTGTCAAAAAACATGCAGTCAATTTAAGTGTGCAGTGGAATGGTGGTCCTAAGTATCAAGTTAGTTGTTATTTGGGTGAAAGATATGGAGAACAGTATGTTGTGGATGTCATTGAGAGGACCTGCACATGCAGGAAATGGGAAATAAGGGGAATGCCTTGTACACATGCTGTTGCCACCAACTGGGATATGGCTGCAAATGGTTTAAAGGTATTGTCATTACTGCAACTGAGGTAGCTGCAAATGGTTTAAAGTTAATTTTTTTTTGCACAGGTTGACATACCAGAGAGATGGGTGGATGAGTGCTATTGGTTGTCTACATGGAAGAAGGTATACTCTTACAAAATAGGCCCAATCAATGGAAGAAGCATGTGGCCTAGGGCACGTTGTAGTACAAAACTCCTTGAACCAATGTACCACAAACCTGTTGGCAGACTAAGGAAGATGAGAAGAAAAGGATGCAATGGAGCAGGAAGATAGCATGGTTAAAGATGGCAAGTTGAGTAGGAAATGGAAGACAGTGACATGTGGAAACTGTGGAGGAAAAGGTCACAATAAAAGAAGGTGCACCAGACAAGGCTCAACTGCTGCTCAATCTAGTTAAATAGGATGTTTGGTTATGCTTTTTGATGTTATTAGGCTGCTGAAGCTTGTGGTTATGCTTTTTGATGTTATTAGGCTGCTGAAACTTGTGGTTATGCTTTTTGATGTTATTAGGATGTTTGGTCAGGTTTTTGTAAAACTGGGATATGGTTTTTGTAAAACTGGATATGGTTTATCTTATGATCAGGTTTATCTATGGTTTGTTTACCTTATGGTCAGGTTTGTATTATCTTTCATGTCAGGTTTTAAAGCCAACTTATGGTCAATTATTAAGGCCAAGTTTATGCTCAATTTGCCTTGTCAGATTTTAAAGGCATATTGTGGTCAATTTGCCTTGTCAGTATTATTTGTTAGGTTTTAAAGGCATATTATGGTCAATTTGCCTTGTCATTTCATAACAAACAAAACACAGCTTAACATTTCACTTCATTACAAACAAAACACAGCTTCACATTACATTTCATTACTGGATTAACATTATGAAGGCTTCAAAAAAAGACTGATCAAAACAACTACAAGGATTAACACTAAAAGGCCAACAAGTATACACCAACTCATCACTAATGCTGCATCCTTTCTTCTAATTTCATGCTTCAATTCTTCAAATCTGTCTTTAATGCTCGAACTGTGATTTGGGGGTTTATGAAACCCTAACTCTGGAGATGGAGGATAGTTAACAGGAGGATCAATCCACACAAAGAACTTACATTCAAAGAACTTACATTCAAAGAACTTACATTTTGATCTCTGCAAATACAAAAAATCAGTGAATACACAAATTAGGTGATTAGGAATCAAATACTTACCATTTGTGTGCATGTATAAAATCTCCGTTCAGGGTTTTTGCTGGTCTTCGATGTCTTCATCAATACTGCTTTACCACACTTGCACATCACCATCCATCGTCTTCTAATTTTTAAGAGATGATGGCTGCTTGTCTTCTAATTAGGGTTTCAGATGAAGATGAGGAAAGGGGGGAAAGAACTTATTAGGGTTATAAATTGGGAGGGAAAGCATACACCAAGATTGAATGACAATTTTACCCTCACGTTTATGGCACGTGAGGGTGTCAGGGTTAGTAATTAACAGCTATTTAACGTTAATACCTTACTTTGTTAAAAAATCAAAAGTTAGTACCCTAAAGCGTGATTTTAAACTCTTAGTACCTTAGATTGTTATTTAGTGTAAACCACAGGGACTAACTACGTAATTAACTCTTATTGTTATTATTATTATTATTATTATTATTGTTATTATTATTATTATTATTATTGTTATTGTTATTATTATTGTTACAATTATTATAATTATTATTATTATTGTTATTATTATTATTGTTGTTGTTATTGTTATTATTATTAACGTAACTTTGTTTTAGCGTTTCATGTCTCTATCTGATTTGAAGAATTGGGTACAAGCAACGAGAAAGGAGAATGGTTACGTAATTGTTACCCGTCGATCGAAAAATATTGGCGGTACTACGGGGATGGTATGGCTTTTGTGCGACCGTAGTGGTGAGCACCGTAGTAAAGCAACAGTTAGGAAAGCTGGTAGCAAAAAAATCGGTTGCCCATTTTCACTACTCGCCATCCGAGACGTGACGAATGACACGTGGGAGTTAAAAGTGGACAACGCGAACCATAACCACGAACCTACGACGAGTCTATTGGGCCACGCTTTTGTGCGAAGATCTACTGAAGTCGAATACAAGCTAGTGGAAGAGCAGACTGCTCAAAACATGGAGCCACGTATCATATTTCAAACCCTAAGAAAGCAATTTCCTGACAGCCTGCATATTCAGAAAGACGTGCAAAATGCGGTACAAAAAATTAGAGCGTCACTGATGGACGGAAAGACTCCTATGCAGGCACTGGAAAGCGTGCTGCATGACAATCGATTCATTTACGACACCCGACAGGAACCCAGATGTCGTAACAGAGCTTTTCTTTGTTCATCCTTATTCAATCACTATGTGGCGTGCATTCCCGCACGTGATGTTGATCGACGCGACCTACAAAACAAACATCTACAACATGCCATTTGTCCAGGTTATGGGTTTGACGTCGACCAACAAGTCTTTTTGTATCGCACATGCCGTTATTTGCAAAGAACGAAAGGATAACTTCGTGTGGGTGCTTGAGCGGATCAAGTCAATGTTGCATGAATGTATGATGTCGCGTGTGATAGTTACGGATAGAGAGCTAGCCCTAATTAACGCGTGTGCTAAAGTCTGATGCTTGTAAAAGTCTGATGCTTGTAAAAATCTGATGCTTCAAACCCACCAAAATGACCCCAAAATTTCAGATGACTTATATACGCTGCGTATAGAGCAATACGCATCGTATATAAACACTTGTTTTCTGTGCAATGATTGCTGATCAGGCACTGAGATCCATGCTTTACCTACGCTGCGTATAGGTCTATACGCAACGTATAAGGTTTCGTATAGACCTATACGCAGCATAGGTAAACTCTGATTTAATTAGGGTTTGGTGTGCCAATAGATACACACCCTGTATTAAAACCTCTTCATAATAAAAGGACAAATTCTTTAAGATATGGACGAAAATAGGATGATAATATACATACATAGAGTTTATTTAATAATAATAAAAACACTGATCTCATTTATCTGTCTCGGTTTTCTCCAAAAGCTCGCCCTTCCTCCTCTGCTTTTTCTTCTGTCTTTATAGAATCTTGAGCCCTTTGAATTTATTGTCTCTCCTTTCAATTTCCCCCCTTCTTCTTCCTCCTCCTCCTCCTCCTCCTATGTCTTAACAGGAACAAAGTGTGTGGAATGTAACGTGATCTTCACCAAAGAATGCAATAGGATATTAATCAATGCTTTAAAAGTTAAAAAATTGAAGCTTTTTGGCTTCATATGCTTTCAATTTTTTTGTTTTTTTTGAAGATTTCACTCGTTTCTTGCTTTTCTCTCTCTTAACTTTACCATTTTTGTTAGAGAAACTGTAAAAAAATCTAGTTTTTTGATCAAACCTGACATGGGTTTGTTCAAGATCTGATTTTTTTTGTATTTAATTCTGGTTGGGTGGATTAATGGTGTGGATCTTGTGGCTTTTGTGTCTAGATCTTGTGATTTCATACACCTTTTCTTGATTTTTACCCTTAATTTCAAGAATTCACAATTGCATGTGGGATATTATGTTTCTTGAATTCTGGGCTTGTTTAAGTTGATCTTTTTAGGGTTCTTGAACAGTTAATTCCAAATTTGTTAAATATCTTACAATGTTGAAGCAGTTGCTCAACAAGCTTCCCAAAAGATCAATCAAGTCTGAATCTTTAGAAGACCCTTTAAGTGATCCCAACAACAATGGTGGAATTCAAAGAAGCACAAGCTTAAACAGTGCATCATCATCACCAAAAGTACCAAATGCACCCAAAAGAACATCATCAGCAGTGTTCCCATCAAGTGTTATAGCTGGAATTGAACCCTTGTTACCCTTCAAAGATGCCCCAGCTTCAGAAAAGATGTCACTTTTCATCAGTAAGTTAAGTCTTTGCTGTATGGTTTTCGATTTCACTGATCCTAGTAAGAACACAGCTGAAAAAGATCTTAAACGGTTAACATTGATTGAGCTTCTTGATTTTGTTGCATCTGGGCCTCCTAGATTCTCTGAGCCTGCAATATTATCTTTATGTAAAATGTGTTCTGTTAATCTGTTTAGAGTGTTCCCCCCGAATTATCGATCTGCACGCGGTAGCAACGGGGGAGAGAACGAAGACGATGAGCCCTCGTTCGATCCAGCATGGCCTCATTTACAAATTGTGTATGATATATTGCTCAAGTTCGTAACTTCGGCTTCTGTCGAAGCGAAAGTTGCGAAAAAGTATATAAATCATTCGTTTATATTACGAATGCTTGATCTTTTCGAATCCGAAGATCCTCGCGAACGCGAGAGTTTAAAGGCGATAATGCATAGGATTTACGGGAAGTTTATGGTGCATAGACCATTTATTCGAAAGAGCATAAGTAACATATTTTACAGGTTTGTGTTTGAAACCGAACGGCACAATGGGATAGCGGAGTTGTTAGAGATATTCGGGAGTGTGATTACTGGATTTGCGTTACCTTTGAAAGAAGAACACAAGATCTTTCTTTGGAGGGCTTTGATTCCGCTTCATAAACCGAAGTCTTTAGGGGTTTATTTTCAGCAGTTGTCGTATTGTGTTACCCAGTTTATTGAAAAGGATCCGAAGCTAGCTAGTACGGTGATTAGGGGGTTGTTGAAGTACTGGCCGATTACTAATAGTCAGAAGGAAGTGATGTTTTTGGGAGAAGTCGAAGAGGTTCTTGAAACGATTAGTATGGGGGAGTTTCAAAGAGTGATGGTTCCTTTGTTTTGGCGGATCGGATGCTGCATCAACAGTTCACATTTTCAGGTATAAATAAAATAACAGCTTGTAATTTTGCTTATTGGTGTTCTTGATACGGGTTCACATGTCAAATGAGTTATGTATTTCATCATGTCAAATGGGTTAACTTAAAAGTTTTAACTAAAAAGGAAATGGGTTGACAGTTGACATCCCCTCTTCGCAGATAGAGGTGTCAATTTACACATGTTTACTTGTAAATGGGTTGCTTTGAGTTATTTTTTTAGCTAAAACGGGTCAAATGCGTTAACTTAGAAGATTTTACTAGAAAGGAAACCGATTCAATACGTCAAACGGGTCAAATTTCGTCCAAAGCGTATTTAAATGCAGAAATCTCCTAAATTGTTTATATTAAACAGATTTGTTTATTTCTGTAATAAGATAACCTTTTTGAGTTATATTTAAAGGGGTAACTTTTTAAAACCAATGAAAATGTTGTGGGTCAACACTCACCTAAAGGGCCTTTGTTATTGGGTATCCAGTTGTGTATCTAAGGTGTTCTTCCCTCTGCGAGGTTGAGGGTTCGAGTCTCAACGGAGACAAGGTGTAGAATTCTGTGTGTGTGTGGGTGGGTGGGTGGGGGTTGTCTGGAGTGACTTCAACCGGTTAAGCGTGTTTGAACCATTACCCAACGGGTTTCATAAAACATATAACGGAAGTGTTCGCTTATGGCTCAGTTAGAGCCCAAAACTGGGCCAAAGTGACCCTTGCACACCAATGAACATGCAAAAATACAACACTAAATTGTACAATAAATGTCCAATCTTGCAAATTGTAGTGATCACTTAACATCTTTTGCAAAAACAACAGTTAGTTTGCATAAGCAAAGCTTATTCTTGCATATCCTTTTATGATTTATCAATAAAGATGCTAACTTGACAATCTTAACGGTATCAGGTGGCAGAAAGGGCACTGCTTTTATGGAACAACGACCAGATCTTCAATCTAATCGGTCACAACCGACAAGTGATCTTACCCATCATCTTTCCAGCACTCGAAACCAATGTGCAGAATCACTGGAACCAATCGGTTCTTAACCTAACACTCAACGTCAGAAACGTGTTCACAGAGATGGATAACATGTTGTTTCTGGCTTGTCATGCGCATTTCATGGAAGAACAAGAGAAACAGAGTTCCGCGACAGAGAAGAGGAAGGAGGCGTGGGCCCGCCTAGAGAACGCTGCAAGTCTTCGACCGATAACGATGAATACTACAGCAGTTCTGGTAATGATGCCACAACAAAGTTAACTTAATTTTAAGTATGCACCTTTTTTTGTAAGTGGCAGCTGTTGTAACTTTTTTATTTTTTTTTGACTCACTGTTGTATGATGGAAAATTTGTACTTATGGATTATGGAAATTAAATTAACACCCTTTTGTCCTATTTCTTTTCATTACAAACTATAATTTATAATTAATTCTATTTTCTTAAATAACACACAAGCAAGCAGCCCTTCATTGGCTGCATCAAATGTTGTAGATAGATGAGAGTTGGATAAACTGTAGATGGAAGTTACAGGTTTGATTTTTCGGATTTTGGTTCAGTTTGGTATGTTTACTGAGTTAAAGTCGCGTATCTTTACATGATTAGTGTTAGTGCAAAGGCCGGTTGAGGCCACTGGTCGAGTAAATTTGAGTATTCGATCGCAGATGTTCGTTCGTATGGTGGTGTTGATATGTCTAAAGTTCAACATTGGATCTTTTATTCGATCACAGATGTTCGTATGGTGGTGTTGATAGGTCAAGTTTTTATTTTTTATTTTTTAAGGGTTTAAGAGCATTCACATTCTATCCATCAAAATATGTGAGTGGGAGTTTTTATATTATAAAGGGTATAAAAAGTGGTTGTGAGTGGAGGAGAGAGAAAATGTTACTGTTTATCTGTATATTTGGGGGGACACTGTTCACCCAGTATAATTTTTTTAATATATATTGAAAGTGGTTGTGAGTGAAGGAGAGAGAAAAATGTGATGATAATATTATTTAATTGAAAAGGAGAGAGAAAAAGTATTTGTTTTTAGTGGAAATATATTGATATAGGAGTTGTTTTTTAGTGGAATGTATGTATAATTTGATGGTTTGGATGTGAATGCTCTAAGTCATAAATATTCTATCATACTTTCCATTACTAAAAGCTTTGTTATTCTCAACCTAAAAAACAACACGGTGGGGACAATTTGAGTCATGTCTAGTTTGAGTGGGTGTCAGATTGGGCCATGACTACATAAGTTGTCAAGTGTCCCGTCCCGTTTAAAACATGGACCAAAAGGCTTTGTAGACTCTTAATATATACCAAATTAGATCCCCACTCGTTGTAACGTGTCTACATTGCAAATATGGAATGAATTAGTCTAAACGCTTTATGATGCGTTAACCTTATGAAATTTTCAAAGTTGAGGAGGTGTAAAAATAGAGTAACACAGTGCAAGGAGTAAAAACGCAAAGTTTGAAACTTAGGGGGGGGGGGGGGGCAGTAAAATGGAGTAATAGTGCAAGGAGTAAAAACGCAACGTTTAAAACTTGAGAGGGTGATACTACAAGGGGTAAAGACACAAAGCTTAAAACTTGAGGGCGTGGTGGCATAAAAAAACGAAGTAATAGTGCAAGGGGTAAAATATAAAGCTTAAAACTTGAAGGGGGTGGTGGTGAAATTCAAACTTGATGGTTAGAATGCGGCGCGCGGCGGATGAAAACGTGTAGTAAGATAATACACGATTCGTAAAGACGCAACGTGTAAAAGACAATTTCAAAAAAGTGCAAAACACAATATGTAAAAGACAATTACAAAAAAAAAAAAAATGTAAAACACAAAGGTAGACACGAAGTGTAAAACACAATGCTTAAGTCATTTCGTAAAACACAATGCAATGACATTTGCAAAAGTATGAGTTGTAGTCTAGGGGTTGCAATTGTAATTTGGCCGGATGTAAAAATGGAGTAATGGTGCAAGGGGTAAAAACACAAAGTCTAAAAAAGGCAAATTGTAAAAGCATAGGGGCGGTGGCGGAAATGTATAAAAGATGAGAGAGTGGTGGTGAAAATGTAAAAGTAGAGGAGTGATGACGTAAAAGTGTAAAAGCTGAGGGGGTGATGGTGCAAAAACAAAGTAGAGGGGTTATGTTGGAAGAGTTTGAAATATGAGGATGTGGTTACGGAAATTTAAAGCAAAAGGGGTTGTGGTGTTAAAATATGAAAGTTGGGGTGTCGGTGGCGTAAAAGTCACGCCACCGACTTTCTTCTTTAAGATAGATAGATAGATAAAATATATATTACTTTTCAACTAATTAGCCTTGGTTGCTTAAAGGAAAAGAAGCTGAATAGCCTTGGTGAAAGAGACCATATTTCTCCACAAAGTTTAGACCAATCATCAATATAGATACTTCATGGATATTTCCATGGAAGTTCCTAAAATGTGTGTATATATGGAGAATTATACAGAATTGTATGAATACGTGAGGTCTCATTTGGCCAAACCTCCTAAAAGTCGATCGATGAAATATGTTGTGTTAATTACGGAGATGGTATTGGTACACCCTCCCACTCTCTCTTTATGTACACATATATGTGGTTCATATTACATAGTTGTATACCTTAAATCCGAAAAATTCCAAGTTGGAGCAGTGAGTTTATATGAATAAAATTACATGGTCGTGTAATGAAACGATTATGTAATATACATGTGATAATAGCGTGTCTTGCTGTAACATTCCGAAAATATAAAACTTTATATTAGAATTATAAAGCGTTAAATAAACAAGAACAAACTAACTAGTAATAGATAACCCAGTTAGATACGGCTCTGTGATACCAAATAAATGGATGGAAACTCCTAAATTATAAATAAAACAATAATTGAGGGACCTAAGTTGTAAAGTTAGAAACTTGAGTGATTATAATCAAAATAACCCACACCAAACACACACTTAGGTGTGTCTGCTCGAACAAGAACACAGGGGCGACATCAGGCTCCCCACCAAACCCTAGTTCTTGTCAAACTTGATCAAATTGAGAGTTCAAATCAGTTCCAAATCGACTTTCAAGCACGAATTAGTGATCACCTTGTTGAGGGGATCATAAGGTATGCAAAATCTTGATGTTTTGATTCATCTTAAATTTTAGGTTAATGGTGAAAATCGAAATTGAGCTTGATTATGTGTTGTATAGATGAAATTAGAAGTGATATGGTGTCTAGAGATAAACCCTAGATGATTTCTTGCTAAAATCTTGCATGATATTTTAATCACCATTGTAGGTAATTAATGGGTTTTGTAGAAACTTGATAAACACTAGGATTATGATTCTTGTTCTAGTGTAATCCGAGTTTTATGAAGTAATTCCTGAAATGTTGATGCTAAAACATGTGTAAAATTTGCCTAATCGATGTGGATTTAGATAAAAATGACAAGTCATGAACTTGGTTACAACTATGTAAAAATTTGACCCGCTAGGTATTTGTCAAAATGCCTAAGTGGGGATTAAAATGTTAAAAAAATTAGATGAAAACGCAGATTTGATTATTATAGCGAATTATGCGTTAATAATTATGAAAAGAGTTCTAAATTGGTTGTGAATTGAACTCTTTAGGCAAAGAATCCGGATCGTCGAGCGGACAAGCTGGAGGGGATACACGGTTGAAAGGTGTGCTCTAAAGGTACGTGACTTTGGTCCCGTCATATTATCAATATACGTTTAAATTTTATTGTGTTAATAGTGTCGAAATGTAGAATATACGTTTGACGTGTCCAAGAAGTGGCGTAGTTCACTCGACACTCAAATGGGTCGAAATATTAGTCATAAACAGTTTGATTCGACTTTAAGGTGAGGATTTCACTTGTCAACCAAACGGGTCAAAACCATGTTCATAAAATGATCTTGTGCATAGTAAAATTTTGAATATCATATCGCGCTAATGCTAGATAGCAAATTAGCAATGAATGGGTACATTAAGCCAAGTATGAATCCGAGATATCGGGTCAATTGGTAGGAGTTAAATGTAAGACTCGTATGAAGTGATATGCTTGTAATTGTAGAAAACCAGCATGAAATTTGATTGCGAGCATAAAGCCATGAAACGGTTCGGATACATCAAAAGTTACGAGCTTGAGAATATGGGTGAATGAAACTAGAATGCCCAAGAAGTGTAGATTGAACGATATGCACCTTAGTTAATGGGTCGAATAATTGAATCATAGAATCTGGAGACTATTTGTTTGTAAACTGTTTTTCATTAAGTGAAATTCACATGGTTAGATCCGTAATTTTAAAACGGACGTATAGGAAAAAGAATCGGCTAAAACGGACGTATAAATTGTAAGTTATGAAGGTTTGAAGTTTACAAAGGAATTATAAGTGCTGGGCAAATATGCAGCACCCAGCAACAATCTTTCTGTCGAAATAAAGCCGTCGCGCTACGCGATGGCAAACTACTCAAGGCGTCGCGTGACGCGACAGCCGTCGCGGGCCGCGAAGGCTTGCCTTTAATACGTCACGGGGCGCGACAGCCCCCATTTGCAGAATTTTGTTTGTTTTTCATTGTTTATGCAATAAAACTTATACTTATTTGATTCTAAGATGTCAAAACTAACAATTGCTGGGGGTTTAACTGTAGGATGCATGTTTTGTTGTGGAAGTCGATCAAGCAAGGGAAATCAAGAACCGAACACAAGTTTTAATTGCTTCCGCGCTAATCTAATTTAGCTAAACAATATTGTTTTGTAAACTCTTTTAGATGTGAATGTTTTAAACTAGATGGTTGGTTATGTTAACTCGCTAAAACAATGTACATCTTTACTTATTAACTAAGTTTTTGCTAAATATGCATTTTGTTTTAAAAAGTGTGTATTATTATAATAAAATAATGGAAATATAAGACGAGTGTTACAAGTTGGTAATCAGAGCTCAAGGTTGTTAACAAAATGTGTTCGGTTCAAGCTTGATCAGACATCCGGTAAGAGTTAATTGTTTTAGTAGACTTATTAAACGTAGAAGGGAAGTATGAATTGACGTGCACGGGAAGAGCGTGTTAATACACTCAAACCCGGAAAGTGCACTAAATAGGAACGGTTAAAGCAAGTTATGAACTTGGCTAAACCGAAGTAAATAAATTATATGTTATGAATGATATGTTTAACGAGTGGTGTAAACATTTCAGTTTTTAAGATGACGGACGAAGGTAATGTTAATGCGGTGCCGATGGTCACCGAGCAAATGAGGGAAGTGATTGCCGAGGAAGTAGGAAAGGCAATCGAAAATAGCTTTTCCGGCTTTATTGATAAAATCCAGAACACGGTACGATCGGTAGTTGATGAGAGAATCAAAAAGTTGGAGGATAATACCAACATAGCTAAAGAAAAGTCGGGAGAGCGTAAGGGCTGCTCATACAAGGAATTTATGGCATGTAAACCACCACTTTATAATGGAGAGGTGGATCCAATAATATGCCAACGTTGGTTAAGTGATATTCAGGGGGTATTTGAGAGAACCCACTGTGACACGAACGACTTCGTAGCATATGGAACGGGTCAGCTTAGAGGTCAGGCAAAGGATTGGTGGGATAACAAGAAAAAGGAAATTGGAAGCGAAGAGGCTAGGGCAATGACCTGGGACGAGTTTAAGGTACCATTCCTTAAACACCACAGTCCCAAGGCAGTTATCAATCGAATCAAAGAGGAATTCAATCAGCTTAGACAGAAGGGTGAATCTATCGATAAGATCACGGGGATCTTTCTCGACAAACTGAGGTTTTGTGATGAGCTAGTGACATTCGAAGAACAGAAAGTGTATTATTACTATAATATGCTTAGTGCAGAGTATCGGGAGTTTATGACTCCCTCGAAGTACGAGACTCTCACTGAAATTATTAACACTGCTTGAGAAAGGAAGATAGAGCTGAAGAAACAAATTGAAAGAGGTGAAAGAAGGGCACAAGTAGTTAATCTAAGCCCTACGAAAAAGGCACGTACAACTGAGTCGTCAAAGAAACAGGAGGCAAAAAGCGGGTCGCCAAGCTGCAAGGTATGCGGGAAAGGGCACAAGGGTGAGTGCCGGTTCAAAGATAAGCCATGTCCCATATGTGGGAAGACAGGGCACACGGCTACATTATGCCCCGGGAAAGTATCGGTGTGTTATAAATGCTACCAACCGGGTCACAAGAAATCGGAATACCCGGAGCTAGTCGGGAAAAAGGATGGCAAGGATTCACATACGGAGACTCCAAAAGCAAAAGCCAGATACTTCCAGTTAACAGCAGCCGAGGCGAAGGTGGAACCCGATGTGGTCTCAGGTATATTCTCCATAAATTCAATTCCCGCACATGTGTTATTTGATACGGGCGCGAATAAATCCTTTATTTCACATGGATTTATTCGACATCTTTCATTCGAACTGACGAAATTACCTATGCGTTTAGAAGTAGAAATAGGTGACAACAAAAGTTTTATTGTAAGTGACGTGTGTCAAAATTGTAAGATGAGTATCGATGGTGAAGAATACTCAATAGATTTGATTCCAATGTCGATGGGAGAATTCCAAGTAGTGGTCGGGATGGATTGGCTATCCCGACATCATGCGAAGGTCGTGTGTTTCCGCAAGGAGATTAAGTTAACATCTCCAAGTGGAAAACACGTTACCATCTATGGCGAAAAAGGGGGTAACCCCGTTATGTGCTCAATGGTGAAAGCTCACAAACTCATGAGGCGTGGATGTAGAGCGTTCATGATATACGCAAACGAACCAGACAAGGGATCGCCAAAGATTGAAAATGTATCAGTGGTATGTGAATATGCTGATGTATTTCCGGAAGATTTACCGGGAATACCGCTAGAACGAGAGGTAGAGTTTGGAATCGAATTGATTCCGGGCGCGAAACCTGTGGCCAAGGCGCCGTATCGGCTCGCGCCATCAGAGCTACAAGAATTGATGTCTCAAATCCAAGACCTGCTTGACAAGGGGTTCATTAGACCGAGTGTGTCTCCGTGGGGTGCACCGGTGCTATTCGTGAAAAAGAAAGACGGAAGTATGCGCATGTGTATCGACTACCGAGAGTTAAACAAACTCACGGTGAAAAATCGATACCCACTTCCAAGAATTGATGACTTATTTGACAAGTTAAAAGGCGCGAGTTGGTTCTCAAAGATTGACCTTAGGTCGGGTTATCATCAGTTAAAGGTCAAGGAAGAAGATGTACCGAAGACAGCCTTTCGTACACGATATGGACATTACGAATTCCTCGTGATGTCCTTCGGATTAACCAATGCACCCGCGGCTTTCATGGACCTCATGAACCGGGTTTGCAAGCCGATGTTGGATAAGTCGGTGATAGTATTCATCGACGACATTTTGACATATTCAAAGAATGAAGTAGAACACGCAAGTCATTTACGTGAAGTGTTGGAGACGCTCAGGAGAGAGAAATTATATGCAAAATTTTCAAAATGTGCTTTCTGGTTACGAGAAGTGCAATTTCTCGGGCACATTATTAGTGCGAACGGGGTGTTGGTAGACCCATCAAAAATAGAAGCAGTTGCAAGATGGAACCCTCCGAAGAATCCTTCGGAAATCAGAAGCTTTTTGGGGCTTGCGGGATATTATAGGAGATTCATATAGGATTTTTCCAAGATTGCTACGTCGTTGACCAAACTAACCCGTAAAGACGAAAAGTTTATTTGGGGCGAGGATCAAGAAAAAGCGTTCCAAACGCTTAAAGGAAAATTGACACACGCTCCGGTATTGACATTGTCGGATGGAGTTGATGATATGGTAGTTTACTCGGATGCGTCACATTCGGGTATTGGGTGCATATTGATGCAACGAGGCAAGGTTATAGCCTATGCCTCGAGACAACTAAAGACTCATGAAAAGAATTACCCGACACACGACCTCGAGTTGGCGGCGGTGGTATTTGCCTTGAAGATATGGAGGCATTACTTGTATGGGGTAAAATGCACTATCTTTACTGACCATAAAAGTTTGAAATATTTCTTCAATCAGAAGGAATTAAACATGAGGCAGAGGCGGTGGTTGGAAACTGTCAAATATTTCGATTGTGAAATACATTACCACCCGGGGAAAGCCAATGTGGTGGCGGATGCGTTGAGCCGAAAGGTAGATGATACGCCCATTCGAGTGCGATCAATGCAACTAATTGTAACATCGGGTTTACTTGAAAAAATCCAGAAATCTCAAATCGAAGCATTGAAGGAGGAAAATGTGAAGAAGGAAAGGATAGTTGGCCAATTGGAAGAATTGGCGGATGGTAACCAAGGGTTAAAGACTCGTTTTGGGAGGATATGGGTTCCAAATTCGTGTGGAGTCAAGGCACTCCTACTTGACGAAGCCCATAAATCCCGTTATTCAATTCATCCGGGGGCAACCAAGATGTATAACGATTTAAAGCGAAACTATTGATGGCCCGGAATGAAAAGAGATGTTGTGAAATATGTGGAGAAGTGTATGACGTGCTTGCAAGTCAAAGCAGAACACCAAAAGTCGTATGGTAAACTGCAACCGTTGGATATCCCAGTTTGGAAATGGGAACAAATCACAATGGACTTGTTGACCAAACATCATGTGGCAACGCATCGGCCAACTTTTCAATCAATTCTTCTTTATCTTTATTGATGTTCAATCTTATCATATTCTTCACCAGATTGCTATATCTTTCTATAATCTGCTTGGTGTTTTCAGTTTTTAGTCCACGGAATAAATCAAATTCTTTCTTCAAAAGCGACATTTTGTTCTTGATCATTTCTTTACTTCCAACAAACTTTGATTTTAATTCTTCCATATCGAATGAGCACTTCCGTTGTGTTGAAGTAAAATCAAGATTTCTTCCTTAATAGCTTGCTGCAATAGACTAACCATCAACTTTTCATTTTTGTATTTCTTTTTCTCATCAACATCTAGATCTCTAATGTCAACTTTCTGTCCGTTATCCTTAACCGGTCTAATATATCGAAATTCAGTATATTTGATTTGTTAAGGATTTGTTAAAACAGTGTTTCGCACGTTATATTTGAAAATCAAGCCATTTTATCTGTGAAATTTCGTTTAATTTTGAAAAATGTGAAGAAATTGAGTAGAAATCAGAAATTTTTAGCTGAAATGGTAAGAACTCTTCCTCCTGAGCTCTGATACCACTTGTAGGATCATTTGCACGACCAAAACGAGTCGTTCAGAAGAGTTCTATCCAATACGAAAGGCATAAACAGACGTATCAGAGTTATTTCAGCTGGTTTGCACTTAGATTCACTTTAAACTGTCTCTGTATTGATATCATATCGTTTTACAATGCTGAAGACACTTCGGCAGAGCTTCGCTACCGGAATTAGAACGTTACAAATGATTTGAACAAGGCACTATTTATAGGCATTGCCATTCCGCACGAATCGGTTCACACGAAATGGACTTCCTATTTCGTATGAAATGGCCAAGTTCATTTCGTACGAAATGGACATATTCCTTTTCGTGAGAAATGGCCCATCTAACATGTTTACCCAATTTTATCTTACAACGTGCCCTGATCCATCTAATCTAATACAAGACTCGATACAAGACGAAGTCGACAGACATATGCACCAACAAGTCTTAACTATGCGGTGAAGCCGATCGCGATTCTAGATCGTAAGGTGAAAAGCTTAAGGAACGAAGTGATTAATCAAGTAAAGGCCCATCTAACATTTTTTTTTTGCCTTCCAAAAAAAAAGTAAAGGTTAAATGTGTGACAACCGTAAAAAAAAATCCAGGTATCCGTACAATTTAATTAATATAAATTAGTGCTTAACGACTGTGCTGAATTACAACTGATGACTTAAACTGCTTTCTAATTTCTGTAGCATACTTACGTGTGCATCACATTTCATACTGTCACATCATTACTAGATACAAACACTCAGTGACATAAACGATGCACAAAGCACAGTTAGCACAGTTAGCGGATAACTCAGAAAAATGTTGACGTTGTTCAGTACATAGACAGACAGTGTTTTAAGACCCCGCATGGGCCAGAGACAAGGTACTACACTAGTATGGTGTGTAGGGAAGTAAGGATCATAAAACTGCTTCACTGGGTGATAGTTTAAGTGCCGGAAAGTGCCTAAAACCCACATAAAGTGCAGAATTCTGCATATTTCAGCAAATTTCAGCAATTTAACAAACTAGTAACATGCAAAAATATGGCAAAATGGTCCTGTATGCTTTCCTAAGTGTCGGGAATTAAAAGTGTCACAAAAGGGTACTTAAAGAACACTAAACGGTAAAGCTTGACACTTTAACGAACCGGTATCCAACCGAACAACCGGACACTACCCGAAACACCAAAATATTGATAGAAGCATTGTTTTATTATTTCTTGGCTAGTTATGGTCCCCGAACACCCTAACACACTACATAATGCATCATACACTTAAACACTAAACTTTATACTTAACTTCCAACTAATTACCCACTTATCATCTAAACTTACACAAGACCCCCCCTCTCATTTACGGTTCAAGGTGGCCCCCACCACCTTGATCTCCTCAAATCTTATTAAGATCCTATGTGATCTCTAATGATCTAATGGAAGATTTGTTATGTACTTGGGGGAACATATAAACCAATGGATAAAAGCTCTAATTTGGATTATAAGAGAACATGAGGGGCCATAATCACCACACTTCTCAACACCTTCACTCTCCTTCTCCTCTCCTCCATTCTCGGCCGACCCCAAGCACACCCACCTCCACCTTCATTCAAACTTTCTCATCCATTCTTAGGCCTCACAAAGGTGTTAAACTTCATTCAAGGGAGCTTGAAGCTTGTGGATCATCAAGGACCTCTTTTGCTTGCTTTTATCCACCATCTTTGTCACCTTCATCATCAAGAGTTCATCCCTAGCCATAGAGCTAGTAGTAAGACCTTTGTAACCCTTTGTTACTTCTATTTTAGTTGGTTAAAAGATGTATTATGTTGTAAATCACAAGAACACTAAAAGACATGAACATGAATCATGAACATAAAGCTTATATATGATGAAATCTTGATGAAATAGTGTTGTTTAAGTATATGTATGATACTTGTTGTTTACTTGAGAATATGATGTTGATCATCATAAGGAGCTTGCTAGATTGTGATTAAACACATGATCTAGCAAGTTAGAGGATGATTATGTGTTAACACAAGAAGGTCATCCTCATATATAAGCATGAACTTGAATAAAAAGATGATTTCTTGAAAAATAATAAACAAAGTAAGCTAGTAATCTTATGAATCTAAGATTTATGAATGGTTTTCCAAAAGAACCAAGATTAAAATGTGATTCTTAGAAGATCTTGGTTTTTACTTAAGTATACGCAATTTTTAGTGGTAAAACAAGTGTATAAACACTCATAAAACAAGAAGATCTCACAAAGAAACATTTTTGTAAAATATGTTTACAAGTTGTAAACACCTAAATTCTTTAAGAATGAGATTTTTAAAGAAATAAACACACTTTAAAGGATAACTAAACCTACTGAAAACACTACCAAGTTACTACAAGTCTTTGTGAAAGATCAAGTTCATGTTGTTATGTAAATTGTTTAGTTTTTGCACTTGGTGAGTGTAAGTTGTTTAGGGATTGTTTGTTGATTGTTTATGATGATTTTTGAAAAGAAAATGATATGCTTTAATAGCATGGATACCTCCATTTTTAGGGGAAACTATGGCAAAATTTTCTAAAAATACAAACACTTAGAATAATATTTTCTAAACAAGTATTTACAAGTGTATTTTGATCATAAGTTTTCAATATAAACTTTGCCATAATTTTTGTAACAAAAATACAAATATTGGAGGTTGTTTTTTATAAATAAAAATGGGTAAATATATATTTAGAATATATATATACATTAAGACACTTGTGTTATTTGTATACTTTGTGAAATAGTTATATTATTTTAGGGTAAAATAATATAACTTAACCAAAATACCAAGAAATTTACAATCCAAAATAATACCAAGAATATCAAGGAATAAATATATAAGTTACACATGCAATATTGTGGAATCGAACGCAAGAACATAACTTACGAAATATTCTGGAAAATACCGTTACAAATATATTTTTGGTAAATATTATTTTGGATACAAGGAATGAAAGTATGATTTTTATTATTATTATTACGAGTTATATCATACTTTGACAAAAGGGAAAATATTATTTTGGGAAGTAAAAATGTATTTTCTTGGAATATTTAGAAGATATATGATTTTTGAGAAAATATATATTTTCTTGAAATACATTTTTCGACAAAATAAGTTATATATATTTTCTAAAGTGGGACTTGAAAATATATTATTTTGGGACTACAAATACAATAATACGAAAATACATGTATAAGATACCCCCATCCTTGGGAAGGAAATACGAAGTTAAATACTTGAGAAATATTAATACAGAAATATTGCTTAAACAATTATTCCAAAACTAAATATAATTTAAAGTTAAAACATTTATTATTTTAACAAGTAATTATAACTTGGAATAATATTGGGAACATAAGAAATGTAACTCAAAAACGTTAAACTCAAAGCCAAGGGACGACCCGTTCGTCTAATAGACAGTAGTAAATTGTAGGTAGTCGGGTTTGTTGAAGAAATTGGGTTACGATTCTGAAGACGCAATACTGTGAGTTCACGTCCCCCTTTTCTTTAAACTGTTTTGTTTATTTACTTCGGGGGTGAAATACATGTTACAAAAGGATTACATACAGATACTATTGGTATGGTTAGCCTAGGAAAGTACCATAGATCATGTGATTGGGTAGGCGGATACTTGGGACCATTAATCCCCGTATAAGGACCGATGGTCATGAGTGATAGATCTATTTGGGTGTAGCGAGCCCACACCCATGAGGACCAGGGTGACTATGTCTTCCAGCCGGAAGCCCGGTACAACTTTGCTAGGTTTGAGTCTTCCTACACCGTCACACATATCAGTGGCCTTGCAAACCATTGGTGATCTTTCCTTGTTTGCTATCATACCAGGACTTTCATACTTACACTGTTTACAAAGGTTTTATACATACTCACGAACACATGAACTCGCTCAACTTTTGTTGATATTTTTAAAATACATGTATTTCAGGGAACTAAGTGGATCTGGCAGGTTTATGCATGTGTTTCAAGCTGCGTTATAAATAAAAGATGTCATCCGAGATTGTAGGGTTTAGGAGATGTATCTTACTCCTGGACGAGATACATGGTCCTAAGCTTGGGTTTGGTTTAAGTTATGTGTTCGAGTCTTCGTGAACTCATTAAAACATGTTATGGTTTGTAACTTAAATTTGGTGTCAACGTTTCAGACAATTATGTTGTGTTATTTTTAAAATTAATCAATGGATGAACATCTTATGGTTTTATCATATAGCGTTGTTATGATTGAATGCTATGGTATTAAGAAGTCACACCAATAACCACGCTTCCGCAAAAGTCAGGGTGTGACAGCTTGGTATCAGAGCTTCGATCGTAGCTAACTAGGATTCTTTCTCGAGTCTAGACTACGATCACTAGGGCTCTCACGAAAATGCTTTCACAAACATGTTTTCATTGCATACACAAATTGTCCAGATCCCGGAAACAAACATTTTTACAAATAAAAGACACAAAATACATTTCAAAGAATTCATTTATCTTTTCAGTCTGAGAGACTGGGGAGTTAGTCTGAGAGACTAGCTGGGTAGTGCGGTCTGAGAGACTGGGGAGTTTGTCTGAGAGACTAGCTGGGTAATTTTGTTTGAGAGACTATGGAGTTGGTCTGAGAGATTAACTGGGTAGTTCAGTCTGAGAGACTGGGTAGTCTGAGAGACTAGTTGGGGCAGTCTGAGAGACTGGGAGGCTTAGCCTGAGAGTCTGGGTAGTTCAGTTTGAGAAACTGGAAGGTCTAGTCTGAGAGACTAAGTAGTTCAGTCTGAGAGGCTGGGTGGGATAGTCTTGGGAAGACTAGGATTGCATACATGCTTACATTGTCACTACTTACATGCTTATTTGATGATTGTTGATATATGTGCATACTTGTGATTGATTTGTTACAGACATCATGTCCTCCTCTGAGAGTGGAGTATCTGATACAGTAGACCCTATAGCCATAGTTTCTGATGATGAGGTCATCCCAGTGGATGAGGTTTTTACATATGATACCACGAGTGATGACGATGATGATTTCCAGCCGTTTGCTTTACCAGATTTTGGTGATGATATACCGCTAGCTGATGGTCTTCCTGGCGAGGATCTACTTCTTGTTCAGATCCCTGCTCCTTTTCCTCTTGCTGCATTTCCTCTTGAGGATCTGCCTCTTGACGCTATGTCTGACGATGACATCGATCTTTTTATTGAGGGTCCCCCTGAGGGTGCCCAGGATGATGGGGTTCCAGTCGCCGATGTCATTGCTGTTCCGCTTATTGAGATTCCTGTCGTTGAGATTTCTTCTGACCATTCTGGTCCTGATTCATTTGAGTCTGTGTCCTCTACTACTCTACACGCACTGGGATTACAACGCTATCCCACATATACTGATTCTGACACAGCTATGTCTGTTGCACCTGATATTCCACACGGTGATGATCATGATTTTGAGTTTGATGATGAGTTGGATCCTGTCTTTCCACACGACTTTGACCCTGAGCATGAGATTGAGTTTGTCCTCGATGAGCAGCCTTTTGAGGCACCTGTCGTTCCTGACGCTCAGCTCTTTGATATACCCGCTAATCTTGAGCTTGCTCCAGCTGACCCTGAGCCTTTGATTGCACCCGAGCCCATACCTACTCATGATCCTCTACCTGATCATGGCCCTGCACCTGCTGATGTACCAGTTGTTACACCATTGTTACCTGACCCTATACCTGCAGCCATTGATCGTGCTCCTTTTGCTGACCATGTAGATCCCCATTATGCATTCAACCACAATGGGTGGATAGAGGACGACGATGACTTACCTCCTTTTGTTAGACCTATTACTCCCCCACCTGCACCTACACATGCACCAGCTGATATCGCCCCGTTTCACCCACATGTGTCTGACATTCACCGCACAGATCTACCGGTCACGTTCCTACAGGATATCCCTCCTCCCCGTCTAGGGGAAGGTTCATCGAGTCAGCAGCCCAGTCACGTACCACTTGTGTCAGCAGCCTTTCCTTTCATGCCACCGTTTGCACCTGCTACACATACTGCACCTTTTGCTTCTGCACCATCGGGCGAGCCACTGATTTGGTTTCCGCCCAACACGATGCCTGTTTCTGATCCATATCATCCTTTCCATTACACTGGATATACGAGAGATGATCTACTTTTGTCCTTATAGCTCCAGCAGGAGATGTTGTGTCACAGAGTCATGGATCTTGAGAGGATTCCGCGTCCTCCACCTTGCACTTGTCAGTCACCATTCGCGACACCACCCGCTCCTCTCCTGCCATACCCAGATTTTGATGTCCGTTTTCTTACTATGGAGCAGCAGGTTAGCTATCTGTTGCGTATCGTTCATGCTCTTGAGGAGGATCTAGCGCGTCTGTGCAGTTTGCTATTCGTTCCTCCACCTCCTCCTCCACCATCAGCATAGCAGTTTTTGGTTTTATGCAGGTAGCATACTTTTGGTGAGAGTGCAACTATTGAGCCCAGATTGCACAACTTTTTGAAGACCACATTCCTTTTGACTTTTGATTGTTGTAGTTTGATGGATAGTTTGGGCAAGGGTGATGTGACCCTGTAGTCCTTTTTGGTTGTGAGATGGTACATTGTGGAACTTGTAAAACTGTAATTGTGGTCATTTAATATATGAAAGCTCAATCGCAACATTCTCATTATATACGTTATTGGATTACTTGTTTGTATTATGACATGGGATGTTATGTGTTTACTTGTGTTGATGAATGTTATTACATTCGCGTACTACATACTTATATGCATAAGACCTGACCTGTGCTATCTTCTTTAGAAGATGCCTCCACGAAGGGAAACTCGATTGCCCACTACTGAGGTCGAGTTACAAGAACGGATTTCCCGAGCGATAGCAGAGCACGAGGCCTCACGCGCTGAAACTAGCAGGGGGTACCTCAAGGAACAACCCACCTCATGGTAATGTTTAAGTCGCTTGAGACACATTACGTTACATTTGGATATTCCATGTGTGTTTGCTAATGCTTTCTGTGAATGACGTTACTTGTACAGGCTGTACTTATAAGCAGTTTCTAGACTGTAAGCCTCTAAATTTCGACGGCACCGGGGGTGCTGTGGCTTTTATTCGATGGATGGAGAATACCGATTCTGTGATAAGAATGAGCAAATGCGCACTAGAACACCAAGTTACCTACATCTCTGGATTGTTCATAGATGGAGCGCTTTCATGGTGGAATCTCCAAGTCCAAACTCCGGGAGAGGCAGCAGAATACGCTTTGACTTGGAATGAAATGAAGGAACTCATGCGTAAAAAGTATTGCTCCAGGGCCGAAATTCAAAAGTTAGAAACTGAATTCTGGAACCTCAAGATGGACGGCCCGAAGATCGTCGAACATGTGCAGAGATTTCACGATCTATCTCACGTGGTACCATACATGGTTAGTCCGGAATTCAAACGCGTTGAGCGTTTCATATGGGGGTTGGCACCTCAGATTATGAGTATGGTGACGACGTCAAAACCTGCTACAATCGCGAACGGGTCAAAAGTTGGTAAAAAGGGTAATAAGCCGAAGACTTAAAAGTCTTAAATTTTGTTAATCCGGATGTTGGATTTTAACTCCATATGATGGAGGATTAGGTTCCAATCACGTAGGAAGAAACGGTAGGCCAAACGGACAGGCGGATTGAAAGATACGAAAGTTTTCATGACAAAAACGACAAAATGGAAGGATCTGTTACAGGGGCCACCATAACTTACGGTGGGCACCGTAAGTTACGGTGGGGGGCTGAATTGCTACGGTAGATACCTCCTGCCTTACGGTAGAGGTAGTTTAAACCAGGGGCCACCGTAACTTACAGTGGAGGCCAGTTTCAAGTTCTTGGTTTTAGGATCAAGAGATCAATGTTGGAATTTCCTGATTTCTTGTTTAATTTGATTATTCGACCCATCTTCCTTGTTGTACTAGTTATTTAATTATTAAAACTGACTTTTAAGTTGGTTTTGATCACAGGTGAATGTCGAGAGTCCCGGATGAAGATCAAACATCGAGCAAGAACCAAGCACATGTTAAACGAAGCTTCCGCAATGTTGTTTCGTCGTTATTCTAAAACGGCGAATTAAACCACATTAAGTTGTATCACTTTAATTTGTAAAAGTTTTTAATAAACCAGTATTTTAACATGAATGTATAAATATAAATACTCAGTAATTGTGATTATTTATGGGAAAATTGTTAAATAAATTTATGGTTGTTAAAAGTTGGTATCAGAGCCTTGGTTTAAAAGATTCAAGTATGGCGGGAAAACTATGCTTGGACTTAAACCTTATGCTCTTGATAAAGATTGGTATTCGGTTCGAGGCTTGATCGCAAATCCGGTAAGTACATGTATGTTAATAGTTTAGCATGCTAAAGTGTTGTAAACAACACATAGGGCTATCGTGTGATACACGTTACCCCAATTAAAAGGATTGATATGGTTGATGAAAATACGCGCGTTGACACGTATGGTAGAAAAAGCCTTGTATTATAATACGGGCGATTATTGAAGTTGACATTACTAACTCTTGTGAATGTTTTAATTGAAGGATACTCGCGTCTGAAGATGACGAGAGTGGAACGAATTGTAAATATGATGATGGAACGATCCGAGATACGACAATAAGAGCATACTCATCAAGGACCTAAATCGTGTAACGATCGCAAATAAGTAATGGCAAGAAAGCCCGTTAGGGCAAGCATTTACCAGGTGCACGTTTAAATTATTGCATGAATATAAATATGCAACAAATACGTAGAAACTGATAGTTGCAGAGGTAGATTGAAAACTTGGAAAAACCTGAATAGAATACCTATCCAGGATATTGTTTCCAAGAGAAATAAATAGAGGTGTTACTTACATGGGGTGTGATGTGAAAGTTATAAAAGGGTCATGTATGTCATGTGTTGATCGCCTACTCTGGCCAAGTAGGTAGTGAACATATGATACCATGAACTTTTTATGATGGACACGCTTACATCCGATGTAGTAAGGACGGGGTGAGTGGGACAAATTAAAAAGTACCCAAATAAATCAGATAAGCAAAATATTTGATAATAATGTAAACGCACAGCCGAGTGATGGAATCGTATTATATTAGGATAATGAGCCCGAGTGAAGGGACAAAGAAACATGTAAAATGATTAAGGTATGCACTGGGAGGGGTGTACATACACTCGAACCCGGAGAATACAAACATGTAAAATGATTAGGATATGCACTGGGAGGGAGTGTACTTACACTCGAACCCGGAAAATGCAAATATGCCTCTTAACGGGCCGTTTTTGTAAAACGCCAAACTTGAGGACAAAGTCGGAATATAAAATGAAGCGAGGTCTTAATGCGTACCGGGAGGGTTGCAATAATAACGGCTTCGCTAAAACACCCGGATGATGGGTAAGAATTAAACACATGTGTAGACCGAGAAACGGGAACTCGGATGGAAAGATTAAAAGACTCGGGTTTGAGTCATAACTAAAAGACGACAAGATAATGTAAATAGAAATTTTGAATAAATTATGTTCCACTATTTTAAAGTTGAACGGGTCGAATATAATATCATGACGGACGGCACGAGTAAACGCTAGCAGGATAATGGTAGCGTTAAAAGCAAAAGAATAATGAGCCCGACAATGGGACATAATCAAATATGAATGTATGTAAACTGGATAATGGTGAGCAAATGATAAACCGACGCATAAATGACGTGAGAAGTCATAAAGTCAGAAAATTGTCCGAAAGGAAACGAATGTAGCCTTAGACTACGGTCAAGGTCAAAGAAAATGCCCAGGGCGAAAAATAAATGATTCTTCAAACAAAAACAGGGTGCCTTGACACCAAACATGTATTTTAAGAACGACATGAGTAAAGAATGAACTACGGGGTCAACCTAACCTGTAGAGCTGTAAACAATGGAAAGGTCTACGAGACTAAAACGACCCACGGGTCATTATTAGAAAGAAATTATAAGGACTTCGCCCTAAAAAGGTGAAAGTCTAATCAGTTTAGCCCATAAGGCTAAGTGATAAAACCAACGGGTTAATTAGATAAAGCAAGGGAATCAGTTGAGAATCCCCGCATAAAACTAAGACTGTAAAAGAATAAATTATGGACTGTCAATATCCATAATTCTGACAAAAGTTAAAGAGAAGATCTTAAAACTAAAACTTTGGTTTTAGCAAGAAATAACGTTTTTACAAATATAAATTCTGATAGGAATTTAAATAGTAAGCATGAAGGATACAAGTCTGGACACTAATAGGCGCAAGACGATATAATCGAAAAAGCGATGTTTTCGAAAATGAAAGGTTGATATGAATTAAACATGATGTGACACGATCACGATCAAGAAATGCAATGTGAGGTAGAATCACATTATAACCAAGCGAGCGGTAAAAGTAACTGGACTAATAAGTCTAGTTAGTGAGACCGGTTAAGGTCAGCAATTCAAATCAAGAAATTTGGTTTGCTTGTAAGCGGTAGATTCGGTATAACTGAACCGAATAAATAAATTTGAAAACAAAAGAATTTGTTGCTAAAAGTGAAAGATTTCACTAAAGACCTTTAAACGGGTCAAAGTAACGGATTCATAAAGAATTCGATAGTATATGAAAGCGATGGATATCGCTAAGTTAACTAAACTAGTGGAAATGACAAGATTACGTTATTTCAAGTTGCACTATGTCGTATGAGATATGTAGACAATTAGTGACCAAAAGATGTTACCATACTTATCTGGTAATACTAACAATTGGTTAAAAGTATAAGTAATGTTTAAAAGATTTCTCGGATCAAATACATTGAGTTTAAACTAAATGAATTATGCAAGAAAAGGTTTCGAGGACGAAACCTCTTTAAGGGGGGTAGACTTGTAACATCCCGAAAATGGGTTTGGTAATCAAACTCCGTTAATACTACAGGACGGGTAAAATACAGTTAGTGGTAAAACTTACCCGGTAAATTTTAGGATTTAAATAAATAAATCTAATATTTATTAAAAGGATGAGAAATACTTTGAGAAAGCAAAGTATATAAAAGGCCCGAGATTTAACGGGACTTAAAATAAAACGGGTTGAGAACAAGATAAAGTAACTAGGTAATAAATAACCTAGTACAAGTCTTGTAATTAAATGAAAGAACAAAATATCAAGTTATAAACTAAATAAAAGTAGAGGGGCCTATGTTGTTAAAATCTAAACTTATATTATTGAGTTTAATAAAAAAAAAATAAAACCAAACACACCATTTAGGTGTCTGGTTCGATCAACAGGAGGAGGAGGGCGACCCCCACTCTCAAAACCCTAACAACTCACTAATCTCACAAATTGAAGGCTCAAACCAAGTTAAAATCGAAAATCGAGCATAGATTATTGATCCCCATTGCAAGAGGGTTGTAAGGTATGTAAAATTTGATGTTAATTCCCTATTTGAAATTCTCATGAATTTGGGAAATCTGAAATTTGATGTTGCATGTTTGCTATTTGGATAGAATAGGGATGATATAGTGTCTAGGAGTGGAACCTAGACAATAACATGTGAAATCATGTCTAAATTCTGGAAATTTTATGAGAACATTGAAGGTCATTCATGGGTTTTGTGAGAAAATGATGAACACTAGGGTGTAGAATGCTAATCTAGTGTAAATTGATGCATAGAAACTGATTTCTGAAAATATGATGTGTAATTCTATAAGTAATAGCTCAATTGATGTTAATCAAGGCTAAGTAGCAAGCCATGAATTAGAAAATAAAAGATGTAAAATTCTGCCCGTCAAGTGTTTGTAAAAATGCCCCAAAGAAGGCTCGAATTTGAAATTTGAAGTTAAAACGCATGATTGTGATGATTTAGCAAATTATGCGATACATGATTGAAAAAGGGTTCTAAAAGGATTGCGAATTGAACTCTTTAGGCGAGGAATCCGGATCGTCAAGTGGACAAGCCGGTGGAAATACGCGTTTGAAAAGGGTGCTTAAAAGGTACGTAACTACGATCTCATTACGTTATGCTTGATTTCGTATTTTCGCTAGTAGATCTTAAATTAGCATAATACATGAAATTTACATTTAGTTGAAGTGACGAAGATCACTAGGTAAATAAACGGGTCAAAAGGTGAAATTATCACCCTTTGACAATATCGACTAATGGTTTGTCGAGTTACATGTTTATAGGAATAAATATCAAATGGATACGTACATCGCTATTGCGTAACAACTACTAAGGCAAGGTATCAAAATGGGTCAATATATTGATCCGAGCCAGGTATGTATAATGATTCAAATCATCATATAGAACTTGAGATTCTATAAGAGTTAGACATGGTTAAAGTATAGTTATTCGGTTATCTTTTAGGTAAACCGAATAAATTGAATTATGGTTATAGTTTTTTAGAAGCACATGGGTTTATAAACAAGATTATAGTTAAAAGGTCGGATTTTGGGTCAAGCAAGTATTTAAAAGTTCCTTGTAGTAAAAGAAGGATGAAAATTGACCAAATTGCCCTTATAGGCTAATCCGAACAAACGACCCTTAAAAGGGGTTCGGAAACGAGTTTTATGATTAAATAAATGCTTAGAATAAGAAAAGATGTTGGATCTGAGTTTCTTTTTGATTGTATTTTCGTTTGAAATTAAGATGGAAATGAAAGAGTTGTGCAGCGGAATTAAGATGAAGACAAACTTTGCATACAATCAAACAGGAGTAATACTTTTAATCAAACATCTTTACACAATGAACCGAATGATTGAATTTGTTTCAACAACAATTACAATGATTGATGTAAGAATGCAAACTCCCCCTCAGCCAGAGCTCAGTAGTTTGTTCGTACAAAGAAGACGATGTGGTGAAAGAGCTAATAGAACAATACAAAGTACTGAACTATTTATAGGCACTTGCAAACCACTGAGCATCTTTAGCTGACGTCACCATGAAAGTGACATCTAACCTCCTAACAAACTCTAACCTCTGATCTATACAAACACTGATGTACTAACTACTGCTATTACAATTCATTACATAAAAGACACTTAAACAGCTGCTGCATCCTTCCACTGCTGTGAACCCAGCAGTGCTTGTCCGGATCAGCAGTACTTGACTCAAGGCAGTAGATTGAGTCAGCAGAGCTTTGGTCTTCCATCAGTCTTTGACATTTGTCAGTAGATGCAAAGCAGCAGTTGTAGGTCAGCACTTAGTAAGATCAGCAGATAGGAGGTCAGCAGATATGAAACCACTTTCAAGGGGAGAGATTTGCATGAACTAATCTGTAATCGTCTGCTTATTCTTGATCCACAGCTCTGATCCAGTTTTGGCTTTAATAATCTGTAATCGTCTGCTTATTCTTGATCGTCTGCTTATTGGTTCAATCCCCATAAACAAGAATGGCCAAGAAGTGAAAATCACTGACAAACTTGGTAACAAAATCACACTTGGCAGAACAAGGAATTCCTCAACTTTTGAAGAACTTGAAAAATATCAGTTTAAACCTACCTGGTCTGACGAGTGTGATATTCTTGAAAATTTCAAGCCCATGGACTTTACATCAACTGATGGTGTTAAAGCTCCAAAAGCTAAGGTCATACCTCTCAAGGACATCCCAGCAGTGGTTAAAACCTCTGCTGCAAAGGAGTCTGAAAAGAGAAAGAAGAAAAAAAAATTGACAACTTGTTTTGTGAATTCTGTGAAAAAAGGAATCATCTAACAAAAGACTGTTTCCACTTGAAAGCTTATGATTTAAACAAAACAAGCAGAAAGCTGCATTGTCTGTGGTAAAACAAACCACAAAACTCAAGCATGTGTGTACCTCAAAAACTTTGATGTGAAAAAGAACGAGTACATGGCTAAAACATCCTTGAGTCCATCATCATCCTCCTCATCATCCTCATCATCTGTCAAGTTCACCAAGAAACAACCACTGTTTGTGCCAGTTCAAACAGCTGTTACAAAACAGCTGAACCAAACATCTGTCAAAAGAGATGTTCAGGTTACTGATGCACCCCCTGCCAATCAGTTCAGAAAAGGCAGAGAAAAACAGTCTTACCAAAGGATTCCACACGTTTATGAGGCCTACAAAAGGCCCTCTAAACCCAAAGTGAATAGGCATAAAGAAGAACTGTCCTAAAATAGTTCAAACCCCTGACCTAACCACTGTCCATCATTCTGCATCCATCCCTGACACTGCTGAGACCCCATCCAAAGCCTTGTTGGCTTTGGAGACCTTAATGAACTAATCCTTTTACTTCATGTGCAGGGAGCTTCTGCATGCTTTGGTAGTCTTTGGTATGTAGATAGTGGAGGCTCCAGGCACATGACAGGATGTAAAGCCCTCCTCAAAGACTTTAAAATCCATGGAGGGGGTGATATATCCTTTGGGAATAATAGTAAAGGAAAAGTTCTGGGGTCGGGTACAGTGGAGTCTGGAAAAGTAAAATTTGAAAATGTCAATCTAATAGACAATCTAAAATTCAACCTTCTGAGTGTGTCCCAAATGAGTGACAAGGGTTTTGGGTCATTCTTCACAAAAGATTGTTGTAGGATTGTTGGACCAGAAATGGTCAAAAAGATTGAAGCAATAATCAAAACTGGTCAAACTAAACTTGTTGCTCAAAGAAGTGGCAATGTTTATGTTGTTGACATGTCAAAAGAGTGTCCCAGAGCTGATGCCTGTCTGTTCTCAGCTGCCTCTAACAAAGAGACAGAACTTTGGCACAGAAGGCTGGGACACACAAATCTTAAGACAATCACAGAAATTTCAAAAAATGGTTTGGTGAGAGGCCTACCACAAAAATTGTTTTCATGTTCTGAACATTGCATTTCCTGTTTAAAAGGAAAACAGCATAAAAGTTCTTATAAGTCCATTGAAGAGTCCAAAACAACCCAGTGTTTGCAAATGCTACACATGGATTTGTTTGGCCCAGTTCAAGTCATGAGCCTTAAAAAGAAAAGATATTGTTTGGTTATTGTTGATGACTTTTCTAGGTTTACATGGACTTTCTTTTTGCATTCAAAAGATGAAACTGCAGGCATTTTGCAAGACTTTGTAACACAGGTTGAAAAGCAATTTGACCTTCCAGTGAAAAGCTTCAGGAGTGACAATGGCACAGAATTCAAAAATAGGGAGTTGGATGCCTTCTGTGTGAAGAAGGGGATTGTAAGGCAGTACAGCATCCCAAGAACACCAGAGCAGAATGGGGTAGTGGAAAGGAAGAACAGAACTCTGATTGAGGCTGCCAGAACCATGCTTGCAGATTCAGGTTTGCCATTAACTTTCTGGGCAGAGGCAGTAAACACTGCTTGCTATGTTCAGAACAGAGTTTTAATAAACCCCAGGCACAAAAAGACTGCCTATGAAATTTTGTATAAAATTAAACCACTGATCTCATATTTCAAAGTGTTTGGCTGCCCATGCTTTATTTTGAACTTAAAAGATTCTATTTCAAAATTTGCAGCCAAAATTGATTGTGGTTATCATCTGGGATACTCAACCACTGCCAAGGCCTACAAAGTGTTCAATACACGGACCAAGGCAGTGGAGGAGACTTTGAATGTTAAGTTCAATGAACTCTCATCAATGAAAATCCCAGCAAACCCTGCAGATCTGTTTGATCTTGAAAAATTCACTTTTGAAAATACTGCTGTCAAGACTAACAGTGCAGGTCCATCAGAGGATACAACACCAGACTATGGGTATGAAATCATCATCCCTCAAAGGTCTGCCACAAAGGGAAAAGCACCAGCTGTTCAAAACAGTTGTCAAAGCTCAACCACTGCTACCTCAACAGTTGTTGACCAAAGTAGCCCATCAACCACTGCTTCCACATCCTCAAACACTGCTGACAAAAGTCCTCAAACAGTGGATAAAAGTCAGCAGTTGTCCACTTCATTACCTCCTATACCACCACCTTTTGAAGCCACTGCTGGATCATCAAAGTCCCCAGCAGTGGTTAGCTCAGATGATACACATTTGCAGCCTTCACCAACCAATGCCATCATACCATACCAAGGAGATTTAATCTTCTTGAGATCTCATCCACCTGATCAAATCATTGGCAACATAAATGAAGGGGTGCTCACAAGAAGCCAAACCCAAAACATTTGTCTTTTTGCTGGTTTTCTATCACTCCATCAGCCAGTCAAGTACCAAGAGGCACTGAAAGACAATAGCTGGGTAGAAGCCATGCAAGAGGAGCTCCAACAGTTTAAAAGACAACAAGTATGGGAGCTTGTACCACTGCCAGAAGAGGTTAGTCCCATTGGCACAAAGTGGGTCTTCAAGAACAAAACTGATGAAAGGGGTATTGTTGTCAAGAATAAAGCCAGGCTTGTGGTTCAAGGTTACAGACAGGAAGAGGGGATTGATTATGATGAAACATTTGCCCCTGTTGCAAGATTGGAAGCCATTAGACTATTCCTGGCCTTTGCTGTCAACCACAATATGAAGGTGTTTCAAATGGATATCAAAAGTGCTTTCCTCTATGGTACAATTCAAGAAGAGGTGTATGTTTGTCAACCTCCAGGTTTTGAGGATCCATTTTATCCAGATCATGTCTACAGGCTAAACAAAGCCTTGTATGGCCTGAAACAAGCACCAAGGGCCTGGTATGAAACTCTT
Organism: Helianthus tuberosus; assembly: GCA_030545235.1. NCBI lineage: Eukaryota > Viridiplantae > Streptophyta > Magnoliopsida > Asterales > Asteraceae > Helianthus > Helianthus tuberosus. Next base: position 51,974,978 of record CM060366.1, read on the forward strand.
TCCAACTTCCTACTCTCAAATGGTTTCAAAAGAGGTACCATTGATAAAACACTGTTTTTAAAATGGAGAGGGAAGGATTTAATGATTGTCCAGATTTATGTGGATGACATTATTTTTGGAAGCACATGTAATTCAATGTGTGAAGAGTTTAGAGAACTCATGACAGCTGAGTTTGAAATGAGTGCAATGGGTGAGCTGCAATGCTTTCTTGGTCTCCAAGTACAGCAACTACAAAATGGGACTTTCATTCATCAAAGCAAATATGCTAAAGAACTTTTAACCAAATTTGATATGAATGATTGTAAACCATGCAGCACACCCATGGCAACAAATAAGCTGGTCATGTCTGATGAAAAGGATGAGCTGATTGACCAAACACTTTATAGAAGCATGATTGGGTCTTTATTGTACCTAACTGCATCTAGACCAGACATCATGTTTGCAACATGTGTCTGTGCAAGAAGTCAATCAGCTCCCAGAAAATCAAATCTCATTGCTGTAAAAAGGATCTTCAGATACATAAAAGGTGCTCCCACATTTGGTATCTGGTATCCAGCTAATGGGAACATCAAGCTTTCAGATTTCTCAGACAGTGACTTTGCTGGATGTCACACCACAAGGAAGTCCACATCAGGAGGGTGCCAGTTTCTAGGTGATTGCTTAGTTTCATGGCAAAGCAAAAAGCAAGCAGCTGTTTCAACATCCACTGCTGAAGCTGAATACATTGCTGCTGCAAGCTGTACAGCCCAACTCCTGTGGCTTCAAAATCAGTTGCTGGATTTTGGTATCACTGCCTTAAAGACACCTCTCATGTTGGACAGTCAGGCTTCAAAATCAATTGTTTAAGGCAGTGATACCAAAATCCAGCAACTGATTTTGAAGCCACAGGAGTTGGGCTGTACAGCTTGCAGCAGCAATGTATTCAGCTTCAGCAGTGGATGTTGAAACAGCTGCTTGCTTTTTGCTTTGCCATGAAACTAAGCAATCACCTAGAAACTGGCACCCTCCTGATGTGGACTTCCTTGTGGTGTGACATCCAGCAAAGTCACTGTCTGAGAAATCTGAAAGCTTGATGTTCCCATTAGCTGGATACCAGATACCAAATGTGGGAGCACCTTTTATGTATCTGAAGATCCTTTTTACAGCAATGAGATTTGATTTTCTGGGAGCTGATTGACTTCTTGCACAGACACATGTTGCAAACATGATGTCTGGTCTAGATGCAGTTAGGTACAATAAAGACCCAATCATGCTTCTATAAAGTGTTTGGTCAATCAGCTCATCCTTTTCATCAGACATGACCAGCTTATTTGTTGCCATGGGTGTGCTGCATGGTTTACAATCATTCATATCAAATTTGGTTAAAAGTTCTTTAGCATATTTGCTTTGATGAATGAAAGTCCCATTTTGTAGTTGCTGTACTTGGAGACCAAGAAAGCATTGCAGCTCACCCATTGCACTCATTTCAAACTCAGCTGTCATGAGTTCTCTAAACTCTTCACACATTGAATTACATGTGCTTCCAAAAATAATGTCATCCACATAAATCTGGACAATCATTAAATCCTTCCCTCTCCATTTTAAAAACAGTGTTTTATCAATGGTACCTCTTTTGAAACCATTTGAGAGTAGGAAGTTGGAAAGAGTTTCATACCAGGCCCTTGGTGCTTGTTTCAGGCCATACAAGGCTTTGTTTAGCCTGTAGACATGATCTGGATAAAATGGATCCTCAAAACCTGGAGGTTGACAAACATACACCTCTTCTTGAATTGTACCATAGAGGAAAGCACTTTTGATATCCATTTGAAACACCTTCATATTGTGGTTGACAGCAAAGGCCAGGAATAGTCTAATGGCTTCCAATCTTGCAACAGGGGCAAATGTTTCATCATAATCAATCCCCTCTTCCTGTCTGTAACCTTGAACCACAAGCCTGGCTTTATTCTTGACAACAATACCCCTTTCATCAGTTTTGTTCTTGAAGACCCACTTTGTGCCAATGGGACTAACCTCTTCTGGCAGTGGTACAAGCTCCCATACTTGTTGTCTTTTAAACTGTTCGAGCTCCTCTTGCATGGCTTCTACCCAGCTATTGTCTTTCAGTGCCTCTTGGTACTTGACTGGCTGATGGAGTGATAGAAAACCAGCAAAAAGACAAATGTTTTGGGTTTGGCTTCTTGTGAGCACCCCTTCATTTATGTTGCCAATGATTTGATCAGGTGGATGAGATCTCAAGAAGATTAAATCTCCTTGGTATGGTATGATGGCATTGGTTGGTGAAGGCTGCAAATGTGTATCATCTGAGCTAACCACTGTTGGGGACTTTGATGATCCAGCAGTAGCTTCAAAAGGTGGTGGTATAGGAGGTAATGAAGTGGACAACTGCTGACTTTTATCCACTGTTTGAGGACTTTTGTCAGCAGTGTTTGAGGATGTGGAAGCAGTGGTTGATGGGCTACTTTGGTCAACAACTGTTGAGGTAGCAGTGGTTGAGCTTTGACAACTGTTTTGAACAACTGGTGCTTTTCCCTTTGTGGCAGACCTTTGAGGGATGATGATTTCATACCCATAGTCTGGTGTTGTATCCTCTGATGGACCTGCACTGTTAGTCTTGACAGCAGTATTTTCAAAAGTGAATTTTTCAAGATCAAACAGATCTGCAGGGTTTGCTGGGATTTTCATTGATGAGAGTTCATTGAACTTAACATTCAAAGTCCCCTCCACTGCCTTGGTCCGTGTATTGAACACTTTGTAGGCCTTGGCAGTGGTTGAGTATCCCAGATGATAACCACAATCAATTTTGGCTGCAAATTTTGAAATAGAATCTTTTAAGTTCAAAATAAAGCATGGGCAGCCAAACACTTTGAAATATGAGATCAGTGGTTTAATTTTATACAGAATTTCATAGGCAGACTTTTTGTGCCTGGGGTTTATTAAAACTCTGTTCTGAACATAGCAAGCAGTGTTTACTGCCTCTGCCCAGAAAGTTAATGGCAAACCTGAATCTGCAAGCATGGTTCTGGCAGCCTCAATCAGAGTTCTATTCTTCCTTTCCACTACCCCATTCTGCTCTGGTGTTCTTGGGATGCTGTACTGCCTTACAATCCCCTTCTTCACACAGAAGGCATCCAACTCCCTATTTTTGAATTCTGTGCCATTGTCACTCCTGAAGCTTTTCACTGGAAGGTCAAATTGCTTTTCAACCTGTGTTACAAAGTCTTGCAAAATGCCTGCAGTTTCATCTTTTGAATGCAAAAAGAAAGTCCATGTAAACCTAGAAAAGTCATCAACAATAACCAAACAATATCTTTTCTTTTTAAGGCTCATGACTTGAACTGGGCCAAACAAATCCATGTGTAGCATTTGCAAACACTGGGTTGTTTTGGACTCTTCAATGGACTTATAAGAACTTTTATGCTGTTTTCCTTTTAAACAGGAAATGCAATGTTCAGAACATGAAAACAATTTTTGTGGTAGGCCTCTCACCAAACCATTTTTTGAAATTTCTGTGATTGTCTTAAGATTTGTGTGTCCCAGCCTTCTGTGCCAAAGTTCTGTCTCTTTGTTAGAGGCAGCTGAGAACAGACAGGCATCAGCTCTGGGACACTCTTTTGACATGTCAACAACATAAACATTGCCACTTCTTTGAGCAACAAGTTTAGTTTGACCAGTTTTGATTATTGCTTCAATCTTTTTGACCATTTCTGGTCCAACAATCCTACAACAATCTTTTGTGAAGAATGACCCAAAACCCTTGTCACTCATTTGGGACACACTCAGAAGGTTGAATTTTAGATTGTCTATTAGATTGACATTTTCAAATTTTACTTTTCCAGACTCCACTGTACCCGACCCCAGAACTTTTCCTTTACTATTATTCCCAAAGGATATATCACCCCCTCCATGGATTTTAAAGTCTTTGAGGAGGGCTTTACATCCTGTCATGTGCCTGGAGCCTCCACTATCTACATACCAAAGACTACCAAAGCATGCAGAAGCTCCCTGCACATGAAGTAAAAGGATTAGTTCATTAAGGTCTCCAAAGCCAACAAGGCTTTGGATGGGGTCTCAGCAGTGTCAGGGATGGATGCAGAATGATGGACAGTGGTTAGGTCAGGGGTTTGAACTATTTTAGGACAGTTCTTCTTTAACCACTGCTGTGGGTCCTGACCAATCATCTGCTGATAACCAAAAGGATGCCTATTCACTTTGGGTTTAGAGGGCCTTTTGTAGGCCTCATAAACGTGTGGAATCCTTTGGTAAGACTGTTTTTCTCTGCCTTTTCTGAACTGATTGGCAGGGGGTGCATCAGTAACCTGAACATCTCTTTTGACAGATGTTTGGTTCAGCTGTTTTGTAACAGCTGTTTGAACTGGCACAAACAGTGGTTGTTTCTTGGTGAACTTGACAGATGATGAGGATGATGAGGATGATGATGATGGACTCAAGGATGTTTTAGCCATGTACTCGTTCTTTTTCACATCAAAGTTTTTGAGGTACACACATGCTTGAGTTTTGTGGTTTGTTTTACCACAGACAATGCAGCTTTCTGCTTGTTTTGTTTAAATCATAAGCTTTCAAGTGGAAACAGTCTTTTGTTAGATGATTCCTTTTTTCACAGAATTCACAAAACAAGTTGTCAATTTTTTTTTCTTCTTTCTCTTTTCAGACTCCTTTGCAGCAGAGGTTTTAACCACTGCTGGGATGTCCTTGAGATGTATGACCTTAGCTTTTGGAGCTTTAACACCATCAGTTGATGTAAAGTCCATGGGCTTGAAATTTTCAAGAATATCACACTCGTCAGACCAGGTAGGTTTAAACTGATATTTTTCAAGTTCTTCAAAAGTTGAGGAATTCCTTGTTCTGCCAAGTGTGATTTTGTTACCAAGTTTGTCAGTGATTTTCACTTCTTGGCCATTCTTGTTTGTGGGGATGAACTCAGTGGTTACATCAGTGTTTTGAACAGATTTTTCACAAGCAATGTGTTCATCATCATATTTTCTATACCCAACCCCAAATTTCACATTACTTTCAATCTGTTTAGCAAGCATCACCTCATATCCTCTGCAGGATTCCACCCATCTTTCACAAGTAATCTGGGTGGATTCCAACTCCTTTTTGCAACTTTGGTATTTTTCTACCATAGTTTGAAGTTGGGTTTTGGTGATGCTTTGCTCTTCTTTTAGACAGCTGATTTCTTTTTCCTTTTCAGTCAATTTGTTTTTAAGATCTTTTAAAGACCTTTCAAATTTGACCTCATCAGACAAGATTTTATCCCGAAGGTTTTCATTCACCTCTTTGATGTTAGCAAAAGCAATTATGCAATTGTCAGAACACAGTTTTTCAAGAACTTGAGGAGATACCTTGGCAGCTGCCATCATTGCACAATCACATTGATGATCTTTATCATCATCAGCTTTTACCTTCTTTTCACCAGCCTTTTCTTCTTTCTCTTCTTCTTTGTCCTCTATGGACCATGGATCTGTCATTGGTTCAATCAGGGTACCTGAACTTTCTCCCAAAAGTATTTCATCAGCCACTGCAGTAACCACTGCTTCAATCACCTCTTCCACTATTTCAAAGCACTGCTGTTCCTCCTCAGCTTCAACCCCCTCCTGTATTGACTCTAGTGCCATCAAACAAAACTCATCATGTGAAGAATCATTAGAAGCATAGAGTGCAAAATTTTCATCACAAAGATCATCAGGCATACTGCTCCAGTCAACAAACCCTTGAGTGAAAAAACTTTGTTGATCTGGTTGTGCTGCTGCTGGAGCAGTGGTTTGAGGTGCAACAGGTTGCACTTGTACCTGTGGAGCAGGGGTTTGAACATATTGGATTTGTGGAACAGTAGTTTGGACATAATGTACTGGCACAGGGGCAGAAGCATAGTGAGCAGTGTTCACTTGTGCTGCTGGGGCATATTGGGCATAGTGCATAGTGTTTTGGTTTTGAGGTCGAGGATTTGAGCTAGGATGAGTAATTATGGGACCAGTGGTTTGACTCCTACATTCCCTAGCGAAATGTCCCAACCTATTACACTTGTAGCACTTGATTTTCGATTTATCCAACCCAACCCTTAGATTCCCATGCAAACCTGGGAATTTTCTCCCTGTTCTTTTGTAGAACTTGCTAGTTCTAACACTTAGCAAAGCCAGTTGGTGCAGGATGTCCATTTCCTCTAAATCAGTGGGATCAAAATGTTGTAAATCATTGAGTTCAAAGCTTAAATTGTCTGACATCTGGTTTTCGTTAGCAGTGAATGCATAACTTGCAGAGTGAGGATCAGGGTTGTTAAAATTTGCACCAGCAGTTATGTCAATGAAGTGATCATAACCCTGATCCTTACCACTGCTCCCAGATTCTTCTTGACCCAGAAGAGCAGTATTACCGAAAGTGTAATCATCGGTAGCTTTTCCTGACTCTTGTAACCTCCTTTTCTGGTTCAACTCCCTTTCGTAGGTCAGGAGTCGACCATGGAGTTGGGTCAAGGTCAGATCCTTGAATTCAGATGAATTTCGGGTGACAAAAGCTATAGTGTCCCATTTTTCTGGCAGTGACCTGAGGAACCTGCTATTTTGAGTTGAGTTTGTAAAAGTGGTGTTAACAAGCCTCAGTTCACTGATGAGACAACTAAAACACTCAAATTGTTGCGTTAGTGATTCACCTTTAACGTAGCAAAATGTTTCATACTTTTGGTTCAGGATTTCCCTATTGCTTTCTATGACTTCTTCAGTTCCACCAAACTGTTCCTTAAGTGCGTCCCATAACTCTTTGGCACTGTTACAGTGTAACAGTCCAGCATATATCTCATTGGGCAGCGCTGATGCTATGATGCTAAAAGCCTTAGCATCTAGTTCGATCTTTTGAAAGTCGGTTTCGGTATAATTTTCAACTGGTTTTGGAACGAACTTTTTAGCATCTTCAGCGCTTGGCACTGAAGGAACATGGGGACCATAAATGACAGACCTCCAACAACCTGTGCTTTGTTGAGCGAGGATGTGACCCATCCTCCTCTGCCAGATGTTGTACTCATTTCTTTTTAGCATAGGTGGTTTAAAAAGCGAGCCGATGTTGTTTTTATCATCCTGAGATTGTGACGTCATTCTTGTTGTTTTACAGACACTGAGAAATCAACTTTAATGGTGATTAATCCTTGCTCTGTTTTTCAACGGACGAATAAACGATCAGTATCAACTGTTATGAGCTGAACTATTTACGTCAAAATGATTGTTAAATCAAATTTGACTGTCCAAGCTCTGATACCAATTGTTGGATCTGAGTTTCTTTTTTATTGTATTTTCGTTTGAAATTAAGATGGAAATGAAAGAGTTGTGCAGCGGAATTAAGATGAAGACAAACTTTGCATACAATCAAACAGGAGTAATACTTTTAATCAAACATCTTTACACAATGAACCGAATGATTGAATTTGTTTCAACAACGATTACAATGATTGATGTAAGAATGCAAACTCCCCCTCAGCCAGAGCTCAGTAGTTTGTTCGTACAAAGAAGACGATGTGGTGAAAGAGCTAATAGAACAGTACAAAGTACTGAACTATTTATAGGCACTTGCAAACCACTGAGCATCTTTAGCTGAAGTCACCATGAAAGTGACATCTAACCTCCTAACAAACTCTAACCTCTGATCTATACAAACACTGATGTACTAACTACTGCTATTACAATTCATTACATAAAAGACACTTAAACAGCTGCTGCATCCTTCCACTGCTGTGAACCCAGCAGTGCTTGTCCGGATCAGCAGTACTTGACTCAAGGCAGTAGATTGAGTCAGCAGAGCTTTGGTCTTCCATCAGTCTTTGACATTTGTCAGTAGATGCAAAGCAGCAGTTGTAGGTCAGCACTTAGTAAGATCAGCAGATAGGAGGTCAGCAGATATGAAACCACTTTCAAGGGGAGAGATTTGCATGAACTAATCTGTAATCGTCTGCTTATTCTTGATCCACTGCTCTGATCCAGTTTTGGCTTTAATTATCTGTTCCTCTGATAGGGTTCAATCCCAACAAAAGATAGTGAAAGATGTAAATTCTTGGGTCGAATGACTTTATATGAGTCTTTGACGTAAAACAATAATTTGAGGGGTAAAACTAGGAACTTATAGATATCCACATTTAATCCACCACACATATAGTTGTGGTGGAATATTACTTGATAAGAAATGTAGGAATATGATGCTAGAAATGAATGAAAGCGATTTTAAGCGTTAAAGTGCTTAAATACCCTTAATGGGTCAAAAGAAGCACTTGAGCGTAAACAGGTTCTAACTAAGTAAGAAACCCATGATTTATGATTAATTTGATAGGAGATATTGAAATTATGATTCTCATGAGTTTATAGATCAAGTAAACATGTTTGTTTGATAAAATCGCGAACGGGTCAAAAGTTGGTAAAAGGGGTAATAAGCCGAAGACTTAAAAGTCTTAAATTTTGTTAATCCGGATGTTGGATTTTAACTCCATATGATGGAGGATTAAATTCCAATCACGTAGGAAGAAACGGTAGGTCAAACGGACAGGCGGATTGAAAGATACGAAAGTTTTCGTGTCAAAAACGGCAAAATGGAAGGATTTGTTACAGGGGACACCGTAACTTAGGGTGGGCACCGTAAGTTACGGTGGGGGGCTGAATTGCTACGGTAGATACCTCCTGCCTTACGGTAGAGGTAGTTTAAGCCAGGGGCCACCGTAACTTACGGTGGAGGCCAGTTTCAAGTTCTTGGTTTTAGGATCAAGAAATCAATGTTGGAATTTCCTGATTTCTTGTTTAATTTGATTATTCGACCCATCTTCCTTGTTGTACTTGTTATTTAATTATCAAAACTGACTTTTAAGTTGGTTTTGATCACAGGTGAATGTCGAGAGTCCCGGATGAAGATCAAGCATCGAGCAAGAACCGAACACATGTTAAACGAAGCTTCCGCAATGTTGTTTCGTCGTTATTCTAAAACGGAGAATTAAACCACATTAAGTTGTATCACTTTAAATTGTAAAAGTTTTTAATAAACCAGTATTTTAACATGAATGTATAAATATAAATACTCAGTAATTGTGATTATTTATGGGAAAATTGTTAAATAAATTTATGGTTGTTACAAGTGCTAACAAGAAGGAAGAGGTAAACGCACCAGCCAGGGCCAAAACTGGTGCTGAAAACAAAGGAAAAGGGTATATGGGCACCTTGCCCAAATGCGATGCGTGTCAGTTGCATCACAATGGACGGTGCCGAGCTGGAAAATGCGAGTCTTGTGGAAGAGTTGGTCACTAGAAGAAAACATGTTGGGTTGGTACTGGGCGTGGTAACAATGGTTAGAGAGGTTATGGCAACAACAACCGTGGTGGAAATGGATACGGAAACCGCCCTCAAGGAGGAAATGGCGGTAACGGAAATCGTGGTAATTTTGGGAATCAAGCTGGTAATGGAAACCGTGGAGCGAATAACAATCAAGGTGGTAATGGGAACGGTAATGGTCGAGGACCCGGTTGTTTTAACTGTGGAGACGTGGGGCATTTCAAGAGAGAGTGCCCAAAGTTCAATCAAGCTCAAGGAAGGGTTTTCAACATCGGTGCGAGGGAAGCACGCCAAGATCCAAATGTGGTCACTGGTACGTTCCCTATCAACCAACGCTTTGCATCTATGCTATTTGATACCGATGCCGATTATAGTTTTGTATCGCTAGAATTTAATAATATACTTGGATTGGTAGCCAGTAAGCTAGACATTTTGTATTCAATAGAACTAGCTAATGGAAAGCTAGTAGAAGCAAATGAAGTTATTAGGGGTTGCGTAATAGAGCTTGGGGAGCATGAGTTTACACTTGATCTGCTGCCAGTCGAATTGGGAAGCTTCGACGTGGTGGTAGGGATGGATTGGTTGTCAAGCAACCGAGCAGAGATTGTATGTCACGAGAAGGTCATTCGCATTCCGATGGCGAATGGAGAAACAATTGTGGTACATGGAGAGAAGCACGATACGCCCCTAAGGATCATCAGTTGTTTGAAGGCTCGAAAGTGTTTGCAGAAAGGATGTGTTGCCTTCTTGGCACACATTGTGGACAAAGAAGCCGTTGAGCCGAAGCTGGAAGATATCCTAGTCGTGAAGGAATATCCTGAAGTCTTTCTCGAAGACTTGCCAGGATTGCCGCAGCAAAGGCAAGTCGAGTTCCACATTGACCTAGTTCCAGGTGCTGCGCCTGTGGCTAAAGCACCTTATCGACTTGCGCCTTCAGAAATGCAAGAGCTGTCAACGCAACTTCAGGAGCTATTGGATAAGGGATTTATCAGACCAAGCTTCTCGCCTTGGGGAGTTCCAGTTTTGTTCGTTAAGAAGAAAGATGGTAGTTTCAGCATGTGTATCAACTACCGAGAGCTAAACAAATTGACCATTAAGAATCGGTATCCTTTGCCAAGAATTGATGACCTGTTCGATCAACTGCAAGGTTCAAGTTTTTACTACAAGATCGATCTTCGATCAGGTTATCACCAGTTGAGAATTCAAGAGGAGAGTATTCCAAAGACGACCTTTAGGACTCGCTATGGACACTACGAGTTCCTGGTTATGCCGTTTGGGTTGACGAACGCGCCAGCAATATTCATGGATTTGATGAATAGGGTTTGTAAGCCCCACCTCGATAAGTTTGTGATCGTGTTCATCGACGATATCTTGATTTATTCGAAGACGAAGGAAGAACATGAGCAAGATCTAAGAGCTATCTTAGAACTGCTCAAGGAAGAGAAGTTGTATGCGAAGTTCTCGAAGTGCGAATTTTGGTTGCGTGAGGTTCAGTTCCTTAGTCACGTGGTTAACGGAAATGTAATTCATGTGGATCCCACAAAGATTGAAGCGATCAAGAATTGGGAGACTCCGAAGATGCCAACCGATATCCGTCAATTCCTAGGCTTGGCTGGGTATTATCACAAATTTATTGAGGATTTCTCGAAAATCGCTCAACCTTTGACCTCCCTTACACAGAAAGACAAGAAGTATGAATGGGTAGACAAGCAAGAAGAAGCATTTCAGTTGTTGAAAAACAAGCTTTGCGATGCACCGATTTTAGCCCTACCCGAAGGCACTGACGACTTCGTGGTATATTGCGATGCCTCGCGTCAAGATTTAGGCCGCGTGCTGATGCAGCGACAGAAGGTTATAGCCTATGCTTCGCGCCAGTTGAAGATTCACAAAAAAATTACACCACGCATGATTTGGAATTAGGCGCAGTGGTGTTCGCATTAAAGATCTGGCGACATTACTTGTATGGCACGTGATGCACAATCTTTACTGATCACAAAAGCTTACAGCATATATTCGATCAGAAAGAGCTTAACATGAGACAGAGACGATGGGTCGAGTTGTTGAACGACTATGATTGTGAAATCAAGTATCACCCAGGGAAGGCGAATGTGGTCGCAGATGCCTTGAGTTTGAAAGAAAGAATCAAGCCTATAAGGGTTAGAGCTTTGGAAATGATTATTCAAACGGACCTCTCATTGCGCATTCGTGCCGCACAGAGAGAAGCTCTTAAGGAGAAGAATCTTGAAAATGAATATCTCCGTGGGATGGAGAAATAGTTGTTACCAAATGAGGAAGGAACGTTGTGCTTCATGAAACGAATTTGGGTTCCTCTCTTTGGTGGTTTACGAGACGTTATTTTTTATGAAGCTCACAAGTCACGGTACTCGATCCATCCAGGATCGGATAAAATGTACCAAGATTTAAAGGATTTTTATTGGTGGCCGAGATTAAAGGGTGATGTTGCAACGTATGTTGGCAAATGTTTGACTTGTGCCAAAGTAAAGGCCAAATATCAGAAGCCTTCATGACTTCTGCAACAACCTGAAATACCCATGTGGAAATGGGAGCATATTTCAATGGACTTTATAACGAAGTTACCAAGGACGCCCAAAGGTCATGATACGATTTGGGTAATCGTAGACCGTTTAACGAAATCTGCACACTTTCTGCCGATCAGAGAAAAAGACAACACTAGTAAGCTTGCTGAGCTGTACCTCAGAGAGATTGTTGCACGACATGGAGTGCCCCTCTCGATTATATCTGACAGAGATGGAAGATTCGTGTCAAGGATTTGGCAATCCTTCCAAGAGGCCTTTGGTTCTCAGTTAAATCTGAGTACTGCCTTTCATCCGCAGACAGACGGCCAGAGCGAACGAACGATTCAAACGTTGGAAGATATGTTACGAGCTTGCGTAATGGATTTAGGAGGTAGTTGGGACACTCACCTACCCTTGGTTGAATTCTCATATAACAATAGTTACCATGCAAGCATACAAGCCGCACCGTTTGAAGCTCTCTATTGACGCAAGTGTCGATCATCGTTATGCTGGGCAAATGCGGGTGATAGACAGCTTGTTGGTTCCGAATTGGTTCAAGAGACGACTGATAAGATTATACAGATCCGAGAGCACATCAAGGCGGCTCGTGATCGTCAAAAGAGTTATGCGGACCGAAGAAGGAAACCTCTGGAGTTTGAGGTAGGAGATATGGTTTTGTTAAAAGTCTCACCCTGGAAGGGTGTAGCACGCTTTGGGAAGTGTGGGAAGTTGAACCCACGATACATTGGGCCATTCAAAATCCTGGAGAGGATTGGTCTTGTAGCTTACAAGTTGGATCTACCCGCAGAACTGAATGCCGTTCATGATACATTTCATGTATCTAATCTGAAAAAGAGTCCAACTCAGGAAACAGTCCTGCCGACGAAGTTCACATTGACGACACACTCCACTTTACTGAAGAACCTGTTGAGGTTACTGATTGGAAGGTTAACAAGACGCGACGGAGTAGTGTTAAACTCGTCAAGGTTCGTTGGAATGCGCGACACGGCCCAGAGTTTACTTGGGAACGTGAGGATCGCATGAAGGCAAAATACCCACATTTGTTCCCCAAGACCCCTGCATCTAGTAGCAGAACTAAAATTTCGGGACGAAATTTTCTTAACATGGGGAGAATGTGACAACCGTAAAAACAATCCAGGTATCCGTACAATTTAATTAATATAAATAAGAGCTTAATGACTGTGCTGAATTACAACAGATGACTTAAACTGCTTTATAATTTCTGTAGCATACTAACGTGTGCATCACATTTCATACTGTCACATCATTACTACATACAAACACTCAGTGACATAAACGATGCACAAAGCACAGTTAGCACAGTTAGCGGATAACTCAGAAAATGCTGACGAAGACATACAGTGTTTTAAGACCCCGTATGGGCTAGAGATAAGGTACTACACTAGTATGGTGTGTAGGGAAGTAAGGATCATAAAACTGCTTCACTAGGTGATAGTTTAAGTGCCGGAAAGTGCCTAAAACCCACATAAAGTGCAGAATTCTGCATATTTCAGCAAATTTCAGCAATTTAACAAACTAGTAACATGCAAAAATATGGCAAAATGGTCCTGTATGCTTTCCTAAGTGTCGGGAATTAAAAGTGTCACAAAAGGGTACTTAAAGAACACTAAACGGTAAAGCTTGACACTTTAACGAACCGGTATCCAACCTAACAACCGGACACTACCCGAAACACCAAAATATTGATAGAAGCATTGTTTTATTATTTATTGGCTAGTTATGCTCCCCGAACACCCAAACACACTACATAATGCATCATACACTTAAACACTAAACTTTACACTTAACTTCCAACTAATTACCCACTTATCATCTAAACTTACACAAGACCCCCCCCCCCCCCTCTCATTTACGGTTCAATGTAGCCCCCACCACCTTGATCTCCTTAAATCTTAATAAGCTCCTATGTGATCTCTAATGATCTAATGGAAGATTTGTTATGTACTTGGGGGAACATATAAACCAATGGATAAAAGCTCTAATTTGGATTATAAGAGAACATGAGGGGCCATAATCACCACACTTCTCAACACCTTCACTCTCCTTCTCCTCTCCTCCATTCTCGGCCGACCCCAAGCACACCCACCTCCACCTTCATTCAAACTTTCTCATCCATTCTTAGGCCTCACAAAGGTGTTAAACTTCATTCAAGGGAGCTTGAAGCTTGTGGATCATCAAGGACCTCTTTTGCTTGCTTTTATCCACCATCTTTGTCACCTTCATCATCAAGAGTTCATCCCTAGCCATAGAGCTAGTAGTAAGACCTTTGTAACCCTTTGTTACTTCTATTTTAGTTGGTTAAAAGATGTATTATGTTGTAAATCACAAGAACACTAAAAGACATGAACATGAATCATGAACATAAAGCTTATATATGATGAAATCTAGATGAAATAGTGTTGTTTAAGTATATGTATGATACTTGTTGTTGTTTACTTGAGAATATGATGTTTATCATCATAAGGAGCTTGCTAGATTGTGATTAAACACTTGATCTAGCAAGTTAGAGGATGATTATGTGTTAACACAAGAAGGTCATCCTCATATATTAGCATGAACTTGAATAAAAAGATGATTTCTTGAAAAATAATAAACAAAGTAAGCTAGTAATCTTATGAATCTAAGATTTATGAATGGTTTTCCAAAAGAACCAAGTTTAAAATGTGATTCTTAGAAGATCTTGGTTTTTACTTAAGTATACACTATTTTTAGTGGTAAAACAAGTGTATAAACACTCATAAAACAAGAAGATCTCACAAAGAAACATTTTTGTAAAATTTGTTTACAAGTTGTAAACACCTAAATTATTTAAGAATGAGATTTTTAAATAAATAAACACACTTTAAAGGATAACTAAACCTACTGAAAACACTACCAAGTTACTACAAGTCTTTGTGAAAGATCAAGTTCATGTTGTTATGTAAATTGTATAGTTTTTGCACTTGGTGAGTGTAAGTTGTTTAGGGATTGTTTGTTGTTTGTTTATGATGATTTTTGAAAAGAAAATGATATGCTTTAATAGCATGGATACTTCCATTTTTATGGGAAACTATGGCAAAATTTTCTAAAAATACAAACACTTAGAAAAATATTTTCTAAACAAGTATTTACAAGCGTATTTTGATCATAAGTTTTTAATATAAACTTTGCCATAACTTTTGTAACAAAAATACAAATATTGGAGGTTGGTTTTTATAAATAAAAATGGGTAAATATATATTTAGAATATATATATACATTAAGACACTTGTGTGAATATTTGTATACTTTGTGAAATAGTTATATTATTTTAGGGTAAAATAATATAACTTAACCAAAATACCAAGAAATTTACAATCCAAAATAATACCAAGAATATCAAGGAATAAATATATAAGTTACACACGCAATATTGTGGAATCGAACGCAAGAACGTAACTTACGAAATATTCCGGAAAATACCGTTAGAAATATATTTTTGGTAAATATTATTTTGGATACAAGGAATGAAAGTATGATTTTTATTATTATTACGAGTTATATCATACTTTGACAAAAGGGAAAATATTATTTTGGGAAGTAAAAATATATTTTCTTGGAATATTTAGAAGATATATGATTTTTGGGAAAAATATATATTTTCTTGAAATACATTTTTCGACAAAATAAGTTATATATATATTTTCTAAAGTGGGACTTGAAAATATATTATTTTGGGACTACAAATACAATAATACGAAAATACATGTATAAGATACCCCCATCCTTGGGAAGGAAATACGAAGTTAAATACTTGAGAAGTATTAATACAGAAATATTGCTTAAACAATTATTCCAAAACTAAATATAATTTAAAGTTAAAATATTTATTATTTTAACAAGTAATTATAACTTGGAATAATATTGGGAACAAAAGAAACGTAACTCAAAAACGTTAAACTCTAAGCCAAAGCACGACCCATTCGTCTAATAGACAGTAGTACATTGTAGGTAGTCGGGTTTGTTGAAGAAATTGGGTTACGATTCTGAAGACGCAATACTGTGAGTTCATGTCCCCCTTTTCTTTAAATTGTTTTGTTTATTTACTTCGGGGGTGAAATACATGTTACAAAAGGATTACATACAAATACTATTGGTATGGTTAGCCTAGGAAAGAACCATAGATCATGTGATTGGGTAGGCGGATACTTGGGACCATTAATCCTCGTATAAGGACCGAGGGGCATGAGTGATAGATCTATTTGGGTGTAGCGAGCCCACACCCATGAGGACCAGGGTGGCCCATAGGGTGACTATGTCTTCCAGCCGGAAGCCCGGTACAACTTTGCTAGGTTTGAGTCTTCCTACACCGTCACACATATCAGTGGCCTTGCAAACCATTGGTGATCTTTTCCTTGTTTGCTATCATACCGGGACTTTCATACTTACACTGTTTACAAAGTTTTTATACATACTCACGAACACATGAACTCGCTCAACTTTTGTTGATATTTTTAAAATACATGTATTTCAGGGAACTAAGTGGATCTGGCAGGTGTATGCATGTGTTTCAAGCTGCGTTATAAATAAAAGATGTCATCCGAGGTCATAGGGTTTAGGAGATGTATCTTACTCCTGGACGAGATACATGGTCCTAAGCTTGGGTTTGGTTTAAGTTATGTGGTCGAGTCTTCGTGAACTCATTAAAACATGTTATGGTTTGTAACTTAAATTTGGTGTCAACGTTTCAGACAATTATGTTGTGTTATTTTTAAACTTAATCAATGGATGAACATCTTATGGTTTTATCATATAGCGTTGTTATGATTGAATGCTATGGTATTAAGAAGTCACACCAATAACCACGCTTCCGCAAAAGTCTGGGTGTGACAAAATGGGAACACAGAAAGGGTTCGGATACCACATGGGAGTCCGAAGAGAAAATGCAACGGCTCTACCCTACATTATTTGGTACGTATTTTGGTTTCGGGGACGAAACCCTCTTTAAGGGGGTGGACTTGTAACATCCCGAAAATATAAACCTTTATATTAGAATTATAAAGCGTTAAATAAACAAGAACAAACTAACTAGGAATAGATAACCCAGTTAGATACGGCTCTGTGATACCAAATAAATGGATGGAAACTCCTAAATTATAAATAAAACAATAATTGAGGGACCTAAGTTGTAAAGTTAGAAACTTGAGTGATTATAATCAAAATAACCCACACCAAACACACACTTAGGTGTGTCTGCTCGAACAAGAACACAGGGGCGACATCAGGCTCCCCACCAAACCCTAGATCTTGTCAAACTTGATCAAATTGAGAGTTCAAATTAGTTCCAAATCGACTTTCAAGCACGAATTAGTGATCACCTTGTTGAGGGGATCATAAGGTATGCAAAATCTTGATGTTTTGATTCATCTTAAATTCTAGGTTAATGGTGAAAATCGAAATTGAGCTTGATTATGTGTTGTATAGATGAAATTAGAAGTGATATGGTGTCTAGAGATAAACCCTAGATGATTTCTTGCTAAAATCTTGCATGATACTTGTAGGGTTCATAATCACCATTGTAGGTGATTAATGGGTTTTGTAAAAACTTGATAAACACTAGGATTATGATTCTTGTTCTAGTGTAATCCGAGTTTAATGAAGTAATTCCTGAAATATTGATGCTAAAACATGTGTAAAATTTCCCTAATCGATGCGGATTTAGATAAAAATGACAAGTCATGAACTTGGTTACAACTATGTAAAAATTTGACCCGCTAGGTATTTGTTAAAATGCCTAAGTGAGGATTAAAATGTTAAAAAAATAGATGAAAACGCAGATTTGATTATTATAGCGAATTATGCGTTAATAATTATGAAAAGAGTTCTAAATTAAGAGTTTTAAATTGGTTGTAAATTGAACTTTTTAGGCAAAGAATCCGGATCGTCGAGCGGACAAGCCGGATGTAACACCCGACTAAATAAATCAAGATTTTATTAATAAAATACACATTTAAATGCTAAAATGTGACTTTACAAAAACTTTTCATACTAACGTTTCCACATGTTAAAGATACGACGAAACGCCGCGCGGAAGCTTGTATTTTATCGTGTCCGGTTCCTCATCGAGCTTAATCTTCATCCGGGCACTCTTGGCGATCACCTATGATCAAAACCAACTTAAAAGTTAGTTTTGATAGTCAAATATTAAGTTCAAACGAGTACATGGGTTAAAATGACAAAATTTAACAATTTTCCGGAGTTAGGGGGCGTCGCGTGACGCCAAGGGCCTAGCCCTTGTTTTCACAGACTGTTCCTTCAGCTGTTGCTGTACATTCCCAACATGACCCGATTTCACGGAAACGAGCATAACTCTCTCGTTTTTAATCCGTTTTACCCGATTCTTTTTCCTACGCGTCCGTAATATACTTCTCCATCATATTGAGTGAAAATCCAACATCCAACATAATAAATTTTGAGACTTCTAAGACTTCGACTCGTTACCCTTTTACCGAATTTTAACCCGTTTATGCATTTTATCAAACAAACATATTTGTTTGACCCCCATTTCTCATGAACCCTTTAATTCCAATATTACCTATAATATTAGGTTCCAATTACGGATTTCTACGCATTATTGACTCGTTTTTACTTAAAATCTTATTTTGACCCGTTAAGGGTATTTATGTCCTTTTAGGCATAAATCTCGCTCATTTACTTTTAGCACCATAATTTTCACATTCGTTTTTCAAATGGTCTTCCACCACAATTATATTTGTGGTGGATTTGATGTAGTAAACTATTTATGTCACATTTTACATCTCGGTTTTTCATTTTACGAAAAGACCCATTCTTAGGCATTTGACCCACAAAGGTTAATGCCTATAACCTTGATGCTTATCTAAGGATTACATGATTATAATACGTGATTCCCAAATCACCCATAAGGGCTGTTTGCCTGATTTACCCATCAAAGGCATATTTATCAACATTAGTCCCTCATTTACGACGAAGGACTTTCACTACTATTATGATCAAAATCGCACATTTAAAATGTAATCTCATTGATGCGTACCTGTCTCGGGTTAACAAATAGACCCGATTTATACCTCGCTTTTATTATCACATATTCTATGGCGACGCAATATTCCGAATCGCTAATCGCTCCTGTTAACACGAGGCTTGACAACCACATTAGTCGTTATTGTCAAATGGTGTTATCACCACCATTCGACCCGTTTGGACTATATGCCCAACGTTATCTATTTAATCAAAAACATCGTTTTTTATTTCCAATTCATACATCCATCCCATCCAGGATTTTATTATCATACCCCTTTTCTTTTAAACTCTTTTCTTACAAATTCAACCCATTTCGGCTTACGCCATGGGTAATCTTTTAACTTCGATTTACATTAGTCAACACTTGACCAATTTCCATTTTATCCTTTTTATCATTATTAGATTACACTACAAGGTAATCTTAACGAGAATTCATAATTTCTTAAATCATTACATGATTTATTTACCGTTTTGCCCTTTTTGCCATAAACCAAGGTTTTTATCATCTTTATATGTTCCGACTCGTATCTATCGCGTCGGAAATTCATATTTTCTATATTATCATTATCGCATTTATATCGTATAGAATAAACAAGTATTCTACATAATTGTGTAAGTTTCACTTACCTTGCATCCCGAATACGCTTTTCCTTTATGCTTGACTCGTTCGACCCGCTTCCTCCCCAAGCTTCACCTAGCTTGTTAAGCGCCAACTATCATTCATCATTCACAAGGTTGTTAGATTAGTCATTCTAAATCATGACTTTCACACCTTATGAATCTTTGACTACTTTTCTTATTGAACTAAATCATAAATCATGAGTTAAATTCTTGTGTCAAGACCCACTTCAAATCAAGTATGAACTCCTAACAATTCCCCATTTTGTTCAAGTAGTTCATTCATACAAGTTAGTATGGTGTTTATAAAACCAATACAACATCAATTTCATTAAATCATCCAAAAACCCATTTTTCAAGTCATGTATGATCAACACTCAAACTTGGAAGTTGTTCAAGTATCTTGCATCAACTATCAACTATGATGATTTCTAGCATAAACATATCATCATCTTCACTACACAATCAAAACCCACTTGTCTAAAAGTGGTAAATCATCAAATTATTCAAATCATAGAAATTTTACTACAAATTTCTACTTAGGGTTTGTTCCTAAGCAATCACACTTCACTAATTCGGCCATAGCCTCTACGATTCATACATAGATTGCATCATGCAAAGTTAATCGATTTTCACAACTTCAAGAATGTTAGAAATTCGACATACCTTACGATCCCCTTGACTTGGTGACCGTTTCTATGTGTTCAAATCCGAATTTGGCCCTTGTTTGATCCTCCAATTTGAAGATCTTGTTGAAATTAGGGTTTGGCTCCATGGGAGCTTGCTCCTGTCGATTACAGAACACACACTTCAAGTGTGTGTTTTGTTTTGATTTTTCTTTTATTTTATAACTTGTTAAGTTATCCCAATTTAACCCCTCATGTTTGGTTCGTTATTAAGTAGGCCACAACCTACTTATTTTCCACAATGTTCCCACTTATTAACTAGGTTAAATATTCCTAGTTAACTTAGCGGGTTTGGGAATATTTATGACTAAGTTTATTTTAGGTTCCGTTAACTCGGACCTTCTATCATTTTATTTCTTAAAAGCTTTTATTCACTTTTTATTTATTATTAGGATTAATTATTTAAATCCTAATATTTACCGGGTAAACTTTTTACCACTAACGGTATTTTACCCGTCAGTAATATTAACGTGGTTTGATTACCAAACCCGTTTTTGGGGTGTTACAAGTCTACCCCCCTTAAAGAGGTTTCGTCCCCGAAACCTTATTTACGTAGTTCATTGGTTTAATTAAACGAACCTAGTTTCGTTTTTTTAAGGCTCCCGTTTCCTTTGGTCAAAAGTTTTCGTGTATACTGACGCGTACGTCTTTCATGTGTAAGGCCTCGCGGGCCGTTACTTACAGCTTTTAACCCTTTATCTTTATTGACTGAGTTGTCACTTGACCAGTTGGTCTCGTTAGTCTTTTAACAGGTCTATCTCGCGCTTGTGTTATATTAACAAGCGCTTGTATTTGTTATGATGATTTCTTATCTTTGAACAGTTTTACCGGCTAGACTAATTAGTCGCCGTCACTTCATACCCCGTAACTCACGTTACAACGTGATCATTTTCTATGTTTCTTTTCTTGTCTGTGAGCGTGTCACGTCACGTTTAAGTTTAATTCAACGTTTCTTTATAATACTTTTTCTTTTCGAATGCATCGTCTCGCACCTATCGATGTTGAGACCCATACTCTTTGATATTTGTTATTTCCGAATTCGTCTTATAGTATTCATATTTGTTAGAACGTTGTTTCTTACTAAAACTAAATTTTAGTTTAACGTCCTTCTCTTTAACTATGTCAATTACTCTCATCGAGGAAATTGACACCTATAATTTATCCTTTTCGTTCTCGTTTACACGAAAAATTGTAACCCGTTCCCTCGTTTTATACTGTCGACCCGTAGGTTCTTTCACTTAGCCTCATAGACTATTTCTTTTAAAATTTTCACCCTTTTAAGGTGGGATCTCAACAGTTCGTTTCTTTCATTTATGACCCAAGGGTCTTCTCGGTCCCGTAGACCTTGACATTTCTTTGAATCCCGTAGGTTATGATGATCCCATAGATCATCTTTTATTCGTGTCTGTATTCAAATGTATATATATATATATATATATACATGTATAGCTTCAAGGCATCCCTTGTTATATTGGAAATCATTTATTTTTGCTTTTTAAACTTTAGTTGACCTTGACCGTAGTCTAAGACTTCATTTGTTTACTTTCGGACTAATCCCCGACTTTATGACTTCTGACGTTAATTACACGTCAGTTCGTTCTACGCCTACCTTTTCCCGGTTCATTCTTATACCTCTTGACAACCCTTTACATAGGTTTGTTAACATCTCACACTTTTATTTATTCAGTCCGCGCCCACTTACATTAGCAATCGTCATCATTTATTTAATTCGTTTGACTTGTTCGTGTGAAATTTCATCACTGGTGAACGTCAAATTTCATTCTTTGTTCGACCCGTTCGACTTTTAACTAGTCGAACGTAATTTTTATCAAAATTTATGTTTGCCAAAATTCTTGTC
Source organism: Helianthus tuberosus (assembly GCA_030545235.1). Taxonomy (NCBI): domain Eukaryota; kingdom Viridiplantae; phylum Streptophyta; class Magnoliopsida; order Asterales; family Asteraceae; genus Helianthus; species Helianthus tuberosus. The sequence goes on from CM060366.1 coordinate 51,997,050, forward strand.
ATCTTTTAGTCACGACTCATATTCCGAGTCTTTTGACTTTCTATTTCGCGTTCCTGTTTCTCAGTTTACGCATGCGTTTAAATCCTTACCCACCAACCGGGTGTTTTACCGAAGTGGTTATTATTGCACCCCTTACGGTATGCATTATGACTTCGTTTCACTTTTATATTCCTACTTTGTTCTCAAATTTGGTGTTTTACAACATCGGCCCGTTAAGAGTCATATTTGCATTCTCCGGGTTCGAGTGTAAGCACACCCCTCCCAATTGCATATCTTAATTATTTTACATGTTTCTTTGTCCCTTCCCTCGGGCTCATTATCCTAATAAAATACGCTTCCGTCACTCGGCTGTGCGTTTACATTATGATCAAATATTCTGCTTATCTGATTCATTTGGGTACTTTTTAATTTGTCCCTTTAACCCTGTCCTTACTACATCGGATGTAAACGTGTCCACTGTAAGAAGTTCATGATATCATATGCCACTACTTACTTGGCCAGAGTAAGCGATTAACACATGACACGCATGACCTTTTTATAGTTTTCACATCACGCCCTATGTAAGTAACGCCTCTATTTAGTTTTCTTGGAAATAATATCCCGGATAGGTATTCTATTCAGGTTTTCCAAGTTTCTAATTTACATATGCAACAATCATTCTCTACATGTTTGTTGCATATTGTTATTTGTGCGATTATATTTAAAAGCACGCACCTGGTAATGCTTGCCCCGACGGGCGTTTCTTGCCATTAACTTTGTTCGCGGTCGTTACGCGATTTAGTCCTTGGTGAGCATGCTCCTCTTGTCATACTTCGGACCGTTCTTCTATCATATACGTAATTTGTTAAATTCTCGTTATCCTCATATGCGAGTGTCCTTCAACTAAAACATATACAACAGTTAATAATTTCAACTTCAATAATCGCCCGTATTATAATACAAGGCTTTTTCTACTATACGCGTCAACGCGCGTATTTTCGTTGACTATATCTATTCTATATCATTTTTATTGGTGTAACGTGTATTACACGATAACCGTATGTGTTGTTCTCAACACTTTAATCATACTAAACCATTGATATACATGTACTTACCGGATTTGCGATCAAGCCTCGAACCGAACACCAATCTTTATTAAGAGCATAAAGTTTAAGTCCAAGCATGGTTTTCCCCACCATACTTGAATCTCTTAAACCAGGGCTCTGATACCAACTTGTAACACCCGACTAAATAAATCAAGATTTTATTAATAAAATACACATTTAAATGCTAAAATGTGGCTTTACAAAAACTTTTCATACTAACGTTTCCACATGTTAACAACATTTCAAAAATACAACTTAATGTAATTGGATTCGTCGTTTTAAAGATACGACGAAACGCCGCGCGGAAGCTTGTATTTTATCGTGTTCGGTTCCTCATCGAGCTTGATCTTCATCCGGGCACTCTTGGCGATCACCTATGATCAAAACCAACTTAAAAGTTAGTTTTGATAGTCAAATATTAAGTTCAAACGAGTACAGGGGTTAAAATGACAAAATTTAACAATTTTCCGGAGTTAGGGGGCGTCGCGTGACGCCAAGGGCCTAGGCGTCACGCCTAGCCCTTGTTTTCACAGACTGTTGCCTTCAGCTGTTGCTGTACATTCCCAGCATGACCCGATTTCACGGAAACGAGCATAACTCTCTCGTTTTTAATCCGTTTTACCCGATTCTTTTTCCTACGCATCCGTAATTTAATTCTCCATCATATGGAGTGAAAATCCAACATCCAACATAATAAATTTTGAGACTTCTAAGACTTCGACTCGTTACCCTTTTACCGAATTTTAACCCGTTTATGCATTTTATCAAACAAACATATTTGTTTGACCCCCATTTCTCATGAACCCTTTAATTCCAATATTACCTATCATATTAGGTTCCAATTACGGATTTCTACGCATTATTGACTCGTTTTTACTTAAAATCTTATTTTGACCCGTTAAGGATATTTATGTCCTTTTAGGCATAAATCTCGCTCATTTACTTTTAGCACCATAATTTTCACATTAGTTTTTCAAATGGTCTTCCACCACAATTATATTTGTGGTGGATTTGATGTAGTAAACTATTTATGTCACATTTTACATCTCGGTTTGTCATTTTACGAAAAGACCCATTCTTAGGCATTTAACCCACAAAGGTTAATGCCTATAACCTTGATGCTTATCTAAGGATTACATGATTATAATACGTGATTCCCAAACCACCCATAAGGGCCGTTTGCCTGATTTACCCATCAAAGGCATATTTATCAACATTAGTCCCTCATTTATGACGAAGGACTTTCACTACTATTATGATCAAAATCGCACATTTAAAATGTAATCTCATTGATGCGTACCTGGCTCGGGTTAACAAATAGACCCGATTTATACCTCGATTTTATTATCACATATTCTATGGCGACGCAATATTCCGAATCGCTAATAGCTCCTGTTAACACAAGGCTTGACAACCACATTAGTCGCTATTGTCAAATGGTGTTATCACCACCATTCGACCCGTTTGGACTATATGCCCAACGTTATCTATTTAATCAAAAACATCGTTTTTGATTTCCAATTCATACATCCATCCCATCCCGGATTTTATTATCATACCCCTTTTCTTTTAAACTCTTTTCTTACAAATTCAACCCATTTCGGCTTACGCCATGGGTATTCTTTTAACTTCGATTTACATTAGTCAACACTTGACCAATTTCCATTTTATCCTTTTTATCATTATTAGATTACACTACAAGGTAATCTTAACGGGAATTCATAATTTCTTAAATCATTACATGATTTATTTACCGTTTTGCCCTTTTTGCCATAAACCAAGGTTTTTATCATCTTTATATGTTCCGACTCGTATCGATCGCGTCGGAAATTCATATTTTCTATATTATCGTTATCGCATTTATATCGTATAGAATAAACAAGTATTCTACATAATTGTGTAAGTTTCACTTACCTTGCATCCCGAATACGCTTTTCCTTTATGCTTGACTCGTTCGACCCGCTTCCTCCCCAAGCTTCACCTAGCTTGTTAAGCGCCAACTATCATTCATCATTCACAAGGTTGTTAGATTAGTCATTCTAAATCATGACTTTCACACCTTATGAATCTTTGACTACTTTTCTTATTGAACTAAATCATAAATCATGAGTTAAATTCTTGTGTCAAGACCCACTTCAAATCAAGTATGAACTCTTAAGAATTCCCCATTTTGTTCAAGTAGTTCATTCATACAAGTTAGTATGGTGTTTATAAACACTAATACAACATCAATTTCATTAAATCATCCAAAACCTCATTTTTCAAGTCATGTATGATCAACACTCAAACTTGGAAATTGTTCAAGTATCTTGCAACAACTATCAACTATGATGATTTCTAGCATAAACATATCATCATCTCCACTACACAATCAAAACCCACTTGTCTAAAAGTGGTAAATCATCAAATTATTCAAATCATAGAAATTTTACTTCAAATTTCTACTTAGGGTTTGTTCCTAAGCAATCACACTTCACTAATTCGGCCATAGCCTCTACGATTCATACATAGATTGCATCATGCAAAGTTAATCGATTTTCACAACTTCAAGAATGTTAGAAATTCGACATACCTTACGATCCCCTTGACTTGGTGACCGTTTCTATGTGTTCAAATCCGAATTTGGCCCTTGTTTGATCCTCCAATTTGAAGTTCTTGTTGAAATTAGGGTTTGGCTCCATGGGAGCTTACTCCTGTCGATTACTGAACACACACTTCAAGTGTGTGTTTTGTTTTGATTTTTCTTTTATTTTATAACTTGTTAAGTTATCCCAATTTAACCCCTCATGTTTGGTTCGTTATTAAGTAGGCCACAACCTACTTATTTTCCACAATGTTCCCACTTATTAACTAGGTTAAATATTCCTAGTTAACTTAGCGGGTTTGGGAATATTTATGACTAAGTTTATTTTAGGTCCCGTTAACTCGGGCCTTCTATCATTTTATTTCTTAAAAGCTTTTATTCACTTTTTATTTATTATTAGGATTAATTATTTAAATCCTAATATTTACCGGGTAAACTTTTTACCACTAACGGTATTTTACCCGTCAGTAATATTAACGTGGTTTGATTACCAAACCCGTTTTTAGGGTGTTACAAGTCTACCCCCCTTAAACAATGTACATCTTTACTTATTAACTAAGTTTTAAACTCTTTTAGATGTGAATGTTTTAAACTAGATGGTTGGTTATGTTAACTCACTAAAACAATGTACATCTTTACTTATTAACTAAGTTTTTGCTAAATATGCATTTTGTTTTAAAAAGTGTGTATTTTGATAATAAAATAATGGAAATATAAGATGAGTGTTACACTTGCATTTCAAAATTCTCAGTTCATACAATAAGTTACACGCATATATGATTATAGTTACACAATCGTATGCTGATTATTTACACTTATTCTTCGAGTTTTTAACCAAACTAGTATTGGTGGAGAAAATATTTACCAAAATGGTGTTAGTTGAAAACTATTTACCAAAATAGTGTTCTTTATTTAATTATTTGCATTCTCTTCTTAAACCAACATATTAGCCTTCTTTTGTATTATCCTTATTCAATCAACAAAATGTCAATATATTTATTCTTATATAAAGCTATCTATTGTTTTTAATCAATCGGTTCAGTATTGTTTTTCGTTGACAAAACAAGATATCTTGTTTCTCTTCACCTTTAACAAATCCTTGAGAACTAATCCAAATGTTTGCTAATGTGTAACCGTACACTGATGTTTAGCCAACAAACAATACTTAACACAAGGGTTTGGGTTTTTAAAAGTATCACAACAAACGATAATATATATTCATGTTTACATATGTTTCTTTTTTTGAAAATTTGATTTAGCTCGATTGATTTTGCTCACTCTTATGAAAAATTTATTATAAGTAACAAATAAGATCAACATGCATATTTAATTTTCCTGTTCATGATCTGTAAAAAACGTATGAATATATTTTAATAATTAAATTCACATGCACGGAATTAAATGAAATTGAAATGAGAGAAAAAAAAAATAGAATGGGAGAAATAAAATGTATGACGACCGGGTTGAATGGAAATTTGTACCTAATCACTCGTTTCATATTGATTTGCTTAATGGAATGAACATAGACGAATGCAAATGAACGTAAATTACGAACGTAATTGAACACACAAAATACGTGTTCATTTTCGTTCATTTATTAAAGAGTAAATTTCAAAGTTCGTCCTTTATGTATGTCTAAAATATCAAAGTATGTCCTTTGTCTTTAATATCTTCAAGAAACATACTTAATGTTTGAAAAACCATTCAGGTTATGTCCTTTACCCAAAACCTGGTTTGTTTTCCCAGTTAAGTCAGGTCATGTGAGAGGCACATGAGGGTAGTAATGTCATTCTACCTACCACCTATCAATTACAGTCCATATCTTTTAAAAACCCTAAACCCAAATTTCACTCACTCTCTCTACCTATCTTTCTTTAAATCACCTGCAACCACAACCTCCATGGCTCACCCCTTAGCCACCACCTGCCACCACCACTCCCACCTCAACCCTCAGTAACTCCGGGCACCCGCATATCCGGCCACTCAGTCCCTCTCTCTCGCTGCACACACGTACTTGTTCTCTCTTCTCTCTCTCTCGCATACCCACAGATCAGTGGTGGTTGAGATAGATCTCATAGTTGTGCCCTTTAGAAAATAGATCGGTGGTGGGGGTTTCGATCGGTGGTGGCCGTGGCCGTTTTGGGTTGTGGCCTTTAGAAAACAGATCAGTGGTGGGGGTTTTGATCGGTGGTGGTAGTGGCGGTTGTGGGTGGCTTAGGCAGACCTAGTGGTTGTGGCCTTTAGACAGCAGAACGATGGCGAGGTGCTTGGTCTGTGGTGACTGGTCTTTATGTTTTCTTGAACAATCGAGGGGGTTTTATTGTGGGTTTGATTGAATCGGGTATAATTCAGGTTTTGATTATTTAGGTATGTTATACAGATTGTAAATGGAATTGGGTTTTGGATTTTGATTTTAGTTTGGTGGGGAGTGTATACAATGATAGCAGATTAGCAGGTGTTGAGTTTGATTTGAGTATGGTGGATTTTGATTTGAGTTTGGTGGGAGGTGTATACAATGATAGCAGGTGTTGAGTTTGATTTGAGTTTGGTGGATTTTGATTTGAGTCTGGTGGTGTTGGTGGCAGGCGGGTGGTGTTGGTGGCGGCAAGTGGTGGGGGTAGCTGGTGGAAATTTTGTGGTGACGGATACGTTGGTTGGTGCGGTGATTGTAAATCAAACGCAGCTTGTTTATTATAATATTTTTTTGGATTTTGTAATGTAGGATGGAAGTGGTTGAGAGAGAGAGAGAGAGAGAGAAAGAGAGAGAAAATGGAGGTGGAGGTGGCAGCGGGTGGGTAATGGTGGCGACAGGTGGGTGGGTGGTGGTGGTAGGGTAGTTTTAGAGAGAGAGAGAGTTGAGATAGTGAAGATTATGTCTGTATATGTATAATCTTTGTTAAAGATGATTAATCTATTTATTATTTTTATTTTTTATAATTATTTATTTTAATATTTAGGGTAAAATGACCAAGATACCCCTATGTGGGGCTGACTTAGTCAAATTTAACCATGAAAAGTAACTGGATTAGGACTAAAGGACGTAACATGTAAGGATTTGCAAATATTAAGGATGTTTTCTGAGGTTATTAAAGACAAAGGACATACTTTGATATTTTAGACATACATAAAGGACGAACTTTGAAATTTACTCTTTATTAAATGAATGGAATGTGAACGAAATTTCGTCAAACGGTTTTGGGTTGTTCGATTCACGTATAAAGCTACTGTTGATTGAGAAAATAACAAAAGAAAAGAATTATTGGTAAAAGAACTATAAATCAGATAAACAAAAAAAAGCGTATTGATTGAGAAAAAAATATAAAAGAAAAGATATATTTAAAAAAGGGAATCGATTACTTGACAAGATATATGTAAAAAGAAGTTTAATATGTAGGTTAAAAACAAAATGCAAGTTGAGAAAAAACTCTTTATTCTTCTAACAATTTAAACTATTTCTTTTTTATTAAAGCACACTCAAAAGTTATACATTTCCCCCAAATCTATAAACATTTTTTTTTTCAAAATTTATCATTTCAACACATCTAAACCATGATTTAATTGTTTCTTTTCAAACATGATTGATGGTCGTCTTAACAGTTCTTAATCAATTGTTCGGCCCCATGACTGATAGGAATGGGCTCGGTACTTGTCTAATTCAACTTATTAACCCAAATGTACTTTTACTACTAGTACAACTAGTTTTTTTACCCGTCATGCGTTGCGACGACGTTGTACGCGTATAGACGACAATCAACCTGACTCACTTCCGAACTAAAGTTACGTTGAAACATAGAGTAATCCGAATTCATACTGTTGAATGAAAATGTATTTTATTTGACCGTACTTGTTTACAAACAAAATTTACGTCTAAACGGAGACCAACTCAAACTGTACATAAAATAAACACGTGCGTATAGGTCGTACGCGGTGTGATAAAGTATAGACTACAATCGACCCTACTCGTTTCCGAACCAAATTTACGTCGAAACGTATAATAACTCAAATTTATATTCCCGAATGAAAACGTATTATGTTTGGCCTAATATGTTTCCAACAAAATTTACATCAAAACGCACCTAAAAACAATAGATCATGAAATTGACTCGACTTGTTTCCAAACCAAAATCACGTTAAAGCGTAGATATACACTAAAATTGCGTTAAAGCGTAGACGAACTCGAATTTATACCGAGACATACATAAAATAAAAATAAAAACGTTGCAAGAAATTAATTTTAGCGTAAACCCCAAACTTTAGTATCTTTAGGGGATCAAAGTGACATTTCAAAGTTTAAGCGCTAGTTTTGATACTATTGAAACGTTGGGGCAAAATGAGTATTATAAATCAAACAAATTACCATTAAGCACTACATAAATTACAAAAAATACCACAAACCACTATTCGTTTACTTCACGTATTAATAGTATACAATAAGTTTCAAATAGTTTTACAATTTTTATCCAATAGTTTTTTTTTCTGTTAAACACTTCGGTAAAGGATCTGGAAAAAAAAGTTAAAGGATAACGTTAGATAATTTTATTTTGTTCAGGGGTAGTCGATACATAAACCGAAAAACAAATAAAAAAATTTACACTAAAAATGTAATTCGCCAAAAAAGTTGAGGGGTAGCGCGTGCAACCCCTCGGAGTATGCTAGATCCGCCCCTGAAATACTCTTCTTCTTTTTTAGTTGTTATGTTAACATAATTTGAGTATCTTTTGATAATTATATTTCAGCGGTAATATATACTTAGGGAAGGTTAACGTACAATATTCCTTAATGCGCGATGATACGATATAAAATTATGTATGTTATAAAACTCAAAACCCAAATCACGCGTGAACGAAACCACAATCACGCGTGAACAAAACCATAAATTACACATGAACAAAAATCATAACCATGCGTGATTATGATTTTTCTTCATGCGTGATTATGGTTTTTTGTTTATGCACGATTATGATTTTGAGTTTTATAACATGGGTAATTTAATATCATACCATCGCACGTTAAAGAATATTCTATTTTACGCTTTCACTATAGATTATTTAGAGTTAATTACATAGTTAGTCCCTGTGGTTTGCCCAAAGTAACATACTTAGGTACTAATAGTTTAAAATCACATTCTAGGGTATTAACTTTTCATTTTGTAACGTTTGGGGGTATTAACGTTATTTAGAGGTTTAAAATCACATTCTATTAGTACCTAAGTATGCTATTTTGTGCAAACCACAGGGACTAACTATGTTAATACCCTAGAAGTTAATACCTCCAAACATTACAAAATGAAAAGTTAATACACTAGAAGGTGATTTTAAACTATTAGACCTTGCGTAGTGGGCGCCATGTGAGGGGCGGTATGCCCTCATAGCGCCGGCATAGCGCCGGAACACCGAAACGAGGGGCGCTATAGGGGCTTTATGGGCAAAAAAAAGGTGGGTGGCGCTATGGATATCGCGCGGTGGGTGGGGCTTTATGTGGAAGGTTTTCAAACTTTGGACCAATAAAAAAAAAGCATGTATTTTTTTAATTAATTAATAAAAACGAAAATTAATAAATAGGTAATGATGGGTAGGGGCTTTATGACTACGGGCTCTAGTGATATAAAGCCCCATAAAGCCCCCGTGTGACGTGGCACGACACGTGTCGCATAACGCCCCACAAGGGGCTTTATGATTACGGATGGCCTTAGTACCTAAGTATGTTATTTTGTGCAAACCACGGAGACTAACTATGTAATTAACTCGATTATTTATATTAAAGTTACTACGTTTCCTTGATTAAATAAAACTGCATTGTGTTTGATTTTTATCTCAACTGCTTGTATTTATTTATGATTAATTTTTTTATATCACGTTAATTTGTACACAAAGTTTGCCGATAATCACATTATTTTTTTTTGTATATCTAAAGAAACGATATTTATGTCTTTGATGATTCTATTAAGATGTTTTTGGTATGAGTTAATGAAACGAACGAGAAAATGTAATGAACAAAGTAATAGAATGGACAACGGAATAAAATGAATCATTTCATTTCATTGTGATGTTTGGTTACTCATATGTAAATAGAATGAATCAATTCTTTGTACAGTTTAATACACAAAAAAGACGAAGTAACGAAACATAATTTATTAAAAACGTCAACAATATAATTGCCTCAATAATAATATAAAATAATAATAATAATAATGGTAAAAAATAATAATAAAATATTAATATTAAATTAATTAATATTAATATAATATAATACAATATAATAATACTAATACTAATAATAATAATAATAACTAGTTGATGTCTCGCCCGCGTTGCGAGGCGATAGCCGAATAATGAGCGAGTGTTAGTCAGCTCATTGACACGAAAAACAATTAAATCGAGTCAACCAACTGAAACAAAACACTTTTATAGTTTTGATAAAAAAAAAAAAACTAAAACAATGGCAATATTGTAATTTTTAACTGAGGGAAAATTGTATTTTTGGACTGGGTAAAATCGTAATTTGACAAAAGCTAAAGTAATGGCAGTATTGTAAATTTGAACCTGGGGCAAAATTGTAAATTTTCACAGGGGCAAATTCGTAATTTTTAACTTGGGGTAACAACGTAATATAAATTTGAACTAAGGACACTATCATAATTTTAAGCTTGAGGCAAAAGCACAATTTATTTTGAACCGAGGGCAAAATCGTAATTTTGAGTTGGGGGCAAAAACATAATTTTATTTTGAACTGGGGAAAAACGTAATTTTGAATTGAGTGCGAAATCCCAATTTTTAAACGGGGAAAAATCACATTTTTGAACAGAGGGCAAAATTTTAATTTTTAAGTGGGGGCAAAAACAAAATTTTATTTTGAACTGGGGGCGAAAAGGTAATTCTGAGCTGAGGGCAAAACCACAATTTTATTTTGAATGGAGGGAAAAATCGTAATTTTGAGCTGGGGACAATAGCGTTATTTTATTTTGAGCTGAGGGCAAAACCGTAATTTTAAAGAGGGACAAAAACGTGATTTTAGAATGGATATAAAATAACAAACTGGTTGGTCCAATGGGAAAATGTCAGGCAAAGTCGTAATTTTGAATTGAGGGCAAGATCGTAATTTTGAGATGGGGACAAAAAGCGTAATTTTATTTTGAGATGGAGGCGAAAACGTAATTTTAAAATGGATATAAAACAATAAATGTGACAACCCGAACTCTCAAGGTTTGTAACTTTTAAATCTCGTGATCTTAACTCCCCGTTACTCCTCTTTCATGTTCTTTGCTATGTTGAACCTGTTAAACGTAAACGCAGTTGAGCGTGTAATTGAATATGTCATTAGTGTTATGTTGTCGAGATGGGCCGCACCTACTTTGGGCTTCACGTACACACACTTTTGTTACTCGTAATATTTCGGCCCACACTAGCGTCAAACCCGAATCACACAAGCCCAAGCCATTACATGTGTTAATTGACTTACTCTTGGCCCACATTACTTGGAGTCCAATCCGAGCCCACATAATACTTATACGATCACGCATGGTTGTTACTCCCATTATTTTCAAATGCGCATAAGGAAATCAAACCCTAATACTCATAGACATAGCGGCAGCCTCCATTCTCTCTCCCGTAAACCTTTCTTCTGCCCGTAACACTTCGGTTAGTGTGTTCTTTTCTCCACTCGAATTACATTGGTTAGTTGTCTTGATTTTATGTGATATGGTAACTGTTTGGTTAAATTGTTAGTGCATAGGGTTTGTATATTAGTAAACTAGGATGTGATAGAATAATGATTCATGATGATGGTTCACGTGACAAATCGTGTATGTGATAGATTATGGATGTTTGCATGGTTTTGAATATTGATGTATTTATTAAAGTGAGGGTACTTGTATTTATTGAAGCATGTAATGGATGTTAAATAACCATTAATTGATGCACTCCATGATTGACCAAAGACCACACTTAGGCATACCTAATTGGGCCGCACAACCATCTCCATGTGACTGTCTTACCTTTTGGCTTTTGGCCGGTTGTGCACCTATCCATGTGACTATTTTGTTCCCCCAAAAAGTATGATAGGTACTTTGGCTTTTGTCGAGTAGCATAGGATGGATGGGGTATAATGATGATTTTATTAGACTCCATTGATGATGTTTAAAGTTATGAATAAATAATGTTTGTATGATATGATGTTTATGTAAATTGCGACATGATATGAATATAGGGAATCGATTAAATGAGTTAGGCATATGAGAATTTCTAAACAGTAGGTTAACTGGATCATACAACATCACTATTGGGCCTGATGTAATTGGGCTGCAGGACTTAGTTAAAGTGCTGGGTTTCGATATTGGGCCGAGTAATCTTTGGTAATTTGATTGTAAATGGGCTTTTAAAATGCACAGTTGGGCTACTTGATATATATATATATTATGTGTGGCTAGATTGGTAGTAATGGTAAGCAAAACAATTGGGCTTCACATGAGCACTTGGACTCGACAAAAGCAGGCCCACTCCAATGGTGTTTGGGCCGTATCATGGCGAGTTGGGAACCTGTGAGGTACCAGTGGGCTGTTGTGGGCCGAAGCATAGTTGACTGTTATAACTCAAAGTGTGGAACTAGAATTAATATTTAGTTATGATAATAAACTGAACTTGGGCCCAATGGGCTACCCACACGCATGTATGTAATTGCAAGTAACATGTAGTTCTTGTGAGCTCACAATAGTAGTCAGATGGTTATATTATGTATGATGAGCTAAATCATGTTGGCTAGGAAAATGGTAATATGAGCAGGATGCGAGTAGTTGCAATGTGTTGAGTAGTGTTTGTGATTTATGCGTGTAACAGTGTAGATGACATGAATTAATAAATGCCTTTGTGAGACATGGACACTGTTGATTAACTGATACCACTTGCACAACCTGTGTAATGCTAATGCACTGTCTTGTGAATACATGTGAAACAATACGCACTAAGCTTGTATGCGAACTGACTGTTATGTACAACTATCATAGGATTCGATTGATCATTTCTGCTAAACGAATAATTAATCTTACCGAGCAAACCAAAGGTGAGTTCACTGCTCTTTTTCAAGCATGCATCCCGGGAAGGGATATCGGGTAACGTTCCAGGGAGGAATGCAGGTTAATGGGATGTTTGTTATTACTCAGTTTCTATTATGTAAGACCCCCTACATCTACCGATTGTTGCCGGTAAGGCAACGAGGTATTTAGTTGATAGCGCTATTAGGATTGGCACCCTCACACCGTGCCGAAAGGACGGGCGTGAACTAATTACCTTGACCACTTGACCAATGCCTAGATAGAGGCATTGGGGTTGGGCATTCACATCGTGTATATATAAGACCCCTTACATCTACTCGAGGTTGTTAGTTGAACTAATTACCTTGACCACTTGACCAATGCCTAGATAGAGGCATTGGGGTTGGGCATTCACATCTAGTAGCCACATACGGTAATCGAGTTAATAACATCATCAAATCAAACTGTTGAACTGTTTTATACACACATCTGGTAACTAAACGCGTTAACAAAACTTTGAACTCACCAGCGTCGTCTGACACACTTGTCTGCATGCTTGCAGGTCATTAGATTTCTTGACATGGACTTGCTATCTGGGAGCACTGGAGTGGTCATGGATCGAAACTCTTGGATACCCGCTTTATTGATTATGAACATATGATTTGAAACATTTGAATCACTATTTATATTATGCTTCCGCTGAATACTTGTTTTGGTTTAACTTATGTCTTGGATTGATACTTTGAAATGAATGGAATGTTTTTATTAAATATTACGCATAGTTCAGTGTGATTGGTGGCTTGGATCCTGGTACGTCACACGTCCAGCGGTGTTTCCGCATGTGGTATTTTGGGGGTGTGACAATAAACGTGTTGGTCCAATGGGGGAGTGCCAGGCAGCTGCCTGGCACTATTCCCCCATTTGGTTTTTGTATATGTGGGAAACTAGTTTTTGCCCCGCCCGCGTTGCGGGACAATAAACCGAATATTTTGGGGAACCTCTGTTTGGCACTCGAGTTTGGGGAACCATTTGACATGAGTTAGGAGGAACTGAGATGAGCATGCAAATCGCAATATTATTGTGGGTGCACACACAATAATAATGTGGGGTGCATGTGAGTCCCAGTGAGGCTTAACAAGTGAAAAAGGGGTTCCGTTCCGTTATTTGGTTGATGTGAAACACAACAGTCTATAGGAGTCATAGTAGTGATTGTCTCCCACTTGAATGTGATCTTTTCATTTTCCCTCTGAAACCTTTCGAATCCCGATGCTATCGAGTATTACCTGAACACCCACCTAAACGCCTAGCGAACTATGTAGAATGTTAGGTGCTTGTACGAACGTCCCCGAGTTGGATGTTGCAGCATCAATGATTGGTCTGTACCCCTCTCACTCCTCATTGTTTGTGGGGAACTCAATGTACTGACGACTTAGACCCCGAAGTGCGATCACTTCTGCAATACCTTGGAAACATACCGTGTATTGCTCAGTCAACTTGCAAGGACGATGGACAAGAGGGTAAACGTAGTACTTTACCGATCCCAGCATTTGGACGACCCTGGTTACCGGTAACGAACATCAGTGATTTGACTCCAATCGAATCCTTAACCCCAGCTAGCGACTCATGGGAATCAACTTCTACGGATTAATCGGGACATAAACAACGACAATTGACCATGGTATGGAACGTGAAGCAGCCGGCACAATGAGTAACGCCTAGGATGCGACACAGAAATGTGACAAGATGGACCCTGTTGGTGAAAGATCGTAGGGCTCCGTTTCAAACAACAGCATTGGAGGCAACAGTCACGGCAACATCAAGGTACTTTAAATGGCAACCAACAGTATAGAAACGAAGGTGCCTACGACATGGAGTGGCTGTTGCTAAATCAAAACGACAACAACCAGGGAAACGACGGTCGTACTGGAAATTCTCGCAACAAGTACAACCATACGGGAAATGATACTCATGAAAGGGCATTTAGGATTGGCGTGAGCGACGCCGGGATTTTAGCAACATGGTAGCTAGCATGAGTAGCTAAACGCTTCGTCTCTATCATGCTTAACCCTGATGCTTCTCGAAACCGAACCTGTTGTAGAATTAGCTGATGGCAAGTTAATTGGAACCTCATATGATTGTTGGGATGCAAACTCGACCTTATGGGACAAGTGTTCGATATCGACCCTCTTTCTGCTACCCTTGATAACTTCAATGCAGTAGTTAGTATGGACTGATTATCTAGACATCGTATAGATATACCTTGTGAGAAGAAAATTTTGCGTATCATCCTTCTTAGTAGGGAACCGTCGTCTGTTCTAAAGTGTCAGCATGGTGAAAAGGTTAGCATCGTTTCAGCAATGAAGGCCCAAAAATGTCTACGGAAGGATTATCCCGCTATGTTGGCACTCGTTACTGATGTTAAGGGAAAGGATAAGAGGATCGAGGATCCACCAATTGTTCGTGACTTCTTCCTAAGTGCTACCAGAAGAACTATCAGGTTTACCTTCACATCGTCAGGTGGAATATCATATTGGTATCATGTCCGAAGCAGCCCTTGTTACTAGTATTCCTTATTGTCTTACATCAGGAAGGTTGCTGGAACTGCCTGATCAACTTCAGGAACTATTGGACAGGAGTTTTATCGGATCTAGTTTTTCGCTTTGGGGAGCCCCAGTTATACCCGTGAAGATAAGCCTTTTCGTATGTGTACTGATTATCGAGAACGTAACAAGGCGACAGTTAGGAACCGCTTGTCTCGACCATGTATTGGCCACCTGTCGACCAGTTGCGAGGGACAAGTTTCTATTCGAGGATTGGCTAGCGAACGAATTATCATCAGATGAAAGTCCAAGAGGAGAATGCTCTTAGAACAACATGTCGAACGCAATGCAGCCATTTCAACTTTGTACACCATGATCATTGAGTTGATCAACACACCAGCAGCTTTAGGGATCACATGAATCGACCGTATTTGTTGATGACGTTCAGAATCATTCCCAGGAGAAAGGAACACCATGGGCGGCATATGTATCCTATTTTAGCGCTCCTGTGGGAGGAGCCATTACGTGCGAAGTCTTGTTAAATGTCACATTTAGATTTGAGAGATGCATTTTGATCATGTAACCAACAGAGTGGTAATGCACGTAGATCTCGCTAAGATGCATCTTGTTAAGAACTGATCGACACCAAAGATTCCTTTGGGGATGCAGCAATTCCTTGGTTTCGCTAGATACTATAGCAGCTTACTCACAGGATTTTCGAAGGTCGCACAGCTTAAATCTCTTTAGCACAGCAGGGTGCTGTGTTCGTGAAAGACGAAACAGGAGGACGTCTTTTCAGCTTTCAAATTCCAACTCTGCAATGCACTGAGCATCATCTTTACCCGAGGGTGCGGGTAATTTAGTGGTATACCATGATGGTCTGAATCAGAGTCCCAGTTACACACCGGCGCAACACGAGAAAGTGATGACTTACGTGGTGGAGTTACAAAGAGGAACTGCACGACACACAACCGGCGGTGAAAACCGTGGTCTTGGGATTTTAGATGGAGGCATTACGTGGACGGTACCAGATGCGTTATTTAGACCGATCACAAGGGCCTCCCAGGTACCTTGGCTTCGAAAGAGCTAAATCAGTTAATGGCATCGCTGGAGGGAACTTTTGGATGATTACAACTATGAAACTTGAACGTGCATGAGCTTTGCAGCTCACTATCGACTCTAACTTACCTGATCAGACTCGCACTGCCCAAACTGGAGAACTGAGGGAAGAAAATTTTCAAGTTGAACCTATGCGGGGCGTGGAGAAGCAACCTTTGGTAGGTCGGATGATATTCGCTACCTCCAGGAACGAGTGTGGATCTCATTATACGGCAACTGTAGGGAACTTGTATTGAGCAAAGCACACCAGCATTGTTATTCTAGTCGTCTGGATCTTGATAGGGGATACTAGGATTTACAAATCATGTACTGGCAACCGGACATGAAGGCCCACGTAACCGAGTATAGGAACGATGTATGACTTGTGCGAGAGTCAAGGTGGAATATCAGAAACCTACTGCTTGGTGCCAACAACCAGAAACACCCATATATGGAAAGAGAACAGACTGCCATGGGTTTTATCACTGGTCTACTTACAACTCAGAACGGAAACAGTATCACGTGGATGATCGTTGATTTTCTCATGCAACCGGTACACTCTCTTGCACTCCAGGAAACTGACGCGTCTTCACAGCTTGTAAATATCCCTCTGAGAGGGGCGGTTTTAGGCACGAGGTGCCAACTTCTGTTACCTTTGATTTGGAGCTATACCTGATTTATAGCAGGCAATACACAACACCCTTGGCTCACATCTAGACATGAGCATTACTTATCACTGTAGGACAACCGGATGGAGTAACGAACCCCCCCTGACGCTCGAAGACATGCTGCGAGCATGTGTGCGATTAACTTAGGGTAAATTGGAAGGACATATACTTTTGGCTGAGTTCTACCGTAGCTGTTACCCTTCTAGTATTCAGACAACTTTGTTTGAGACATTGAATGGATGATAATGCCAATCTTCTTGTGGACTGAGGTGGATGACAACCAAAACACGGGTCCAGGACTTGTACTCGAAACTCTTGGGAAGATTGCTTGGATCGGAAATTGTTTGACAGTAACGAGTGACCGTCAGGAAAGACGGTAAGCTTAGGAAACACTGGGAGTTCGTTGTAGATGGTCGTATCATGTTGAAAATCTCGCCCTGGGAGGGTGTGGTACGCTTGGGAAGCGTGGCAAGCTTAATTTACGTTACGTTGAGTTATTCGGAATTCTGGAAAGAATTGGTCACGCCGCCTACAAACTCAAGTTACCCGACGAATTGGGTAACGTGCATGATATAATTTATGTCTCGAATCTAAGGCAGTGTTTGTCCGATGAAACGCTTGTAATGCCTTTATTAGAGTCTGAGGTTAAGGACAAGTTGCAGTCTGAGGTCAAGATTCGTTAGCATGGTCGAATTCCGATTGTAAGAGTTCGTTGGAATTCAAGGCGTGGACCGGAGTTCACGTGGGAGCGAGAAAATCAGATGAAACTCAAGTATCCTCAACTTTTTCCTGATGACAAGTCTAATTCTGGTACTACTGGTGAATTTCGGGACGAAATTTCTTTCAAGTTGGGGATGATGTGACAACCCAAAATGTGGCACCTGAGGAAAACCTGCAACAATCTTGATTCATCACTTCACCTTTCTGTGCTTACTTGTCAAATTTCGGGACGAAATTTCTTTCAAGTTGGGGATGATGTGACAACCCGAACTCTCAAGGTTTGTAACTTTTAAATCTCGTGATCTTAACTCCCCGTTACTCCTCTTTCATGTTCTTTGCTATGTTGAACCTGTTAAACGTAAACGCAGTTGAGCGTGTAATTGAATATGTCATTAGTGTTATGTTGTCGAGATGGGCCGCACCTACTTTGGGCTTCACGCACACACACTTTTGTTACTCGTAATATTTTGGCCCACACTAGCGTCAAACCCGAATCACACAAGCCCAAGCCATTACATGTGTTAATTGACTTACTCTTGGCCCACATTACTTGGAGTCCAATCCGAGCCCACATAATACTTATACGATCACGCATGGTTGTTACTCCCATTATTTTCAAACGCGCATAAAGAAATCAAACCCTAATACTCATAGACATAGCGGCAGCCTCCATTCTCTCTCCCGTAAACCTTTCTTCTGCCCGTAACACTTCGGTTAGTGTGTTCTCTTCTCCACTCGAATTACATTGGTTAGTTGTCTTGATTTTATGTGATATGGTAACTGTTTGGTTAAATTGTTAGTGCATAGGGTTTGTATATTAGTAAACTAGGATGTGATAGAATAATGATTCATGATGATGGTTCACGTGACAAATCGTGTATGTGATAGATTATGGATGTTTGCATGGTTTTGAATATTGATGTATTTATTAAAGTGAGGGTACTTGTATTTATTGAAGCATGTAATGGATGTTAAATAACCATTAATTGATGCACTCCATGATTGACCAAAGACCACACTTAGGCATACCTAATTGGGCCGCACAACCATCTCCATGTGACTGTCTTACCTTTTGGCTTTTGGCTGGTTGTGCACCTATCCATGTGACTATTTTGTTCCCCCAAAAAGTATGATAGGTACTTTGGCTTTTGTCGAGTAGCATAGGATGGATGGGGTATAATGATGATTTTATTAGACTCCATTGATGATGTTTAAAGTTATGAATAAATAATGTTTGTATGATATGATGTTTATGTAAATTGCGACATGATATGAATATAGGGAATCGATTGAATGAGTTAGGCATATGAGAATTTCTAAACAGTAGGTTAACTGGATCATACAACATCACTATTGGTCCTGATGTAATTGGGCTGCAGGACTTAGTTAAAGTGCTGGGTTTCGATATTGGGCCGAGTAATCTTTGGTAATTTGATTGTAAATGGGCTTTTAAAATGCACAGTTGGGCTACTTGATATATATATATATTATGTGTGGCTAGATTGGTAGTAATGGTAAGCAAAACAATTGGGCTTCACATGAGCACTTGGACTCGACAAAAGCAGGCCCACTCCAATGGTGTTTGGGCCGTATCATGGCGAGTTGGGAACCTGTGAGGTACCAGTGGGCTGTTGTGGGCCGAAGCATAGTTGACTGTTATAACTCAAAGTGTGGAACTAGAATTAATATTTAGTTATGATAATAAACTGAACTTGGGCCCAATGGGCTACCCACACGCATGTATGTAATTGCAAGTAACATGTAGTTCTTGTGAGCTCACAATAGTAGTCAGATGGTTATATTATGTATGATGAGCTAAATCATGTTGGCTAGGAAAATGGTAATATGAGCAGGATGCGAGTAGTTGCAATGTGTTGAGTAGTGTTTGTGATTTATGCGTGTAACAGTGTAGATGACATGAATTAATAAATGCCTTTGTGAGACATGGACACTGTTGATTAACTGATACCACTTGCACAACCTGTGTAATGCTAATGCACTGTCTTGTGAATACATGTGAAACAATACGCACTAAGCTTGTATGCGAACTGACTGTTATGTACAACTATCATAGGATTCGATTGATCATTTCTGCTAAACGAATAATTAATCTTACCGAGCAAACCAAAGGTGAGTTCACTGCTCTTTTTCAAGCATGCATCCCGGGAAGGGATATCGGGTAACGTTCCAAGGAGGAATGCAGGTTAATGGGATGTTTGTTATTACTCAGTTTCTATTATGTAAGACCCCCTACATCTACCGATTGTTGCCGGTAAGGCAACGAGGTATTTAGTTGATAGCGCTATTAGGATTGGCACCCTCACACCGTGCCGAAAGGACGGGCGTGAACTAATTACCTTGACCACTTGACCAATGCCTAGATAGAGGCATTGGGGTTGGGCATTCACATCGTGTATATATAAGACCCCTTACATCTACTCGAGGTTGTTAGTTGAACTAATTACCTTGACCACTTGACCAATGCCTAGATAGAGGCATTGGGGTTGGGCATTCACATCTAGTAGCCACATACGGTAATCGAGTTAATAACATCATCAAATCAAACTGTTGAACTGTTTTATACACACATCTGGTAACTAAACGCGTTAACAAAACTTTGAACTCACCAGCGTCGTCTGACACACTTGTCTGCATGCTTGCAGGTCATTAGATTTCTTGACATGGACTTGCTATCTGGGAGCACTGGAGTGGTCATGGATCGAAACTCTTGGATACCCGCTTTATTGATTATGAACATATGATTTGAAACATTTGAATCACTATTTATATTATGCTTCCGCTGAATACTTGTTTTGGTTTAACTTATGTCTTGGATTGATACTTTGAAATGAATGGAATGTTTTTATTAAATATTACGCATAGTTCAGTGTGATTGGTGGCTTGGATCCTGGTACGTCACACGTCCAGCGGTGTTTCCGCATGTGGTATTTTGGGGGTGTGACAATAAACGTGTTGGTCCAATGGGGGAGTGCCAGGCAGCTGCCTGGCACTATTCCCCCATTTGGTTTTTGTATATGTGGGAAACTAGTTTTTGCCCCGCCCGCGTTGCGGGACAATAAACCGAATATTTTGGGGAACCTCTGTTTGGCACTCGAGTTTGGGGAACCATTTGACATGAGTTAGGAGGAACTGAGATGAGCATGCAAATCGCAATATTATTGTGGGTGCACACACAATAATAATGTGGGGTGCATGTGAGTCCCAGTGAGGCTTAACAAGTGAAAAAGGGGTTCCGTTCCGTTATTTGGTTGATGTGAAACACAACAGTCTATAGGAGTCATAGTAGTGATTGTCTCCCACTTGAATGTGATCTTTTCATTTTCCCTCTGAAACCTTTCGAATCCCGATGCTATCGAGTATTACCTGAACACCCACCTAAACGCCTAGCGAACTATGTAGAATGTTAGGTGCTTGTACGAACGTCCCCGAGTTGGATGTTGCAGCATCAATGATTGGTCTGTACCCCTCTCACTCCTCATTGTTTGTGGGGAACTCAATGTACTGACGACTTAGACCCCGAAGTGCGATCACTTCTGCAATACCTTGGAAACATACCGTGTATTGCTCAGTCAACTTGCAAGGACGATGGACAAGAGGGTAAACGTAGTACTTTACCGATCCCAGCATTTGGACGACCCTGGTTACCGGTAACGAACATCAGTGATTTGACTCCAATCGAATCCTTAACCCCAGCTAGCGACTCATGGGAATCAACTTCTACGGATTAATCGGGACATAAACAACGACAATTGACCATGGTATGGAACGTGAAGCAGCCGGCACAATGAGTAACGCCTAGGATGCGACACAGAAATGTGACAAGATGGACCCTGTTGGTGAAAGATCGTAGGGCTCCGTTTCAAACAACAGCATTGGAGGCAACAGTCACGGCAACATCAAGGTACTTTAAATGGCAACCAACAGTATAGAAACGAAGGTGCCTACGACATGGAGTGGCTGTTGCTAAATCAAAACGACAACAACCAGGGAAACGACGGTCGTACTGGAAATTCTCGCAACAAGTACAACCATACGGGAAATGATACTCATGAAAGGGCATTTAGGATTGGCGTGAGCGACGCCGGGATTTTAGCAACATGGTAGCTAGCATGAGTAGCTAAACGCTTCGTCTCTGTCATGCTTAACCCTGATGCTTCTCGAAACCGAACCTGTTGTAGAATTAGCTGATGGCAAGTTAATTGGAACCTCATATGATTGTTGGGATGCAAACTCGACCTTATGGGACAAGTGTTCGATATCGACCCTCTTTCTGCTACCCTTGATAACTTCAATGCAGTAGTTAGTATGGACTGATTATCTAGACATCGTATAGATATACCTTGTGAGAAGAAAATTTTGCGTATCATCCTTCTTAGTAGGGAACCGTCGTCTGTTCTAAAGTGTCAGCATGGTGAAAAGGTTAGCATCGTTTCAGCAATGAAGGCCCAAAAATGTCTACGGAAGGATTATCCCGCTATGTTGGCACTCGTTACTGATGTTAAGGGAAAGGATAAGAGGATCGAGGATCCACCAATTGTTCGTGACTTCTTCCTAAGTGCTACCAGAAGAACTATCAGGTTTACCTTCACATCGTCAAGTGGAATATCATATTGGTATCATGTCCGAAGCAGCCCTTGTTACTAGTATTCCTTATTGTCTTACATCAGGAAGGTTGCTGGAACTGCCTGATCAACTTCAGGAACTATTGGACAGGAGTTTTATCGGATCTAGTTTTTCGCTTTGGGGAGCCCCAGTTATACCCGTGAAGATAAGCCTTTTCGTATGTGTACTGATTATCGAGAACGTAACAAGGCGACAGTTAGGAACCGCTTGTCTCGACCATGTATTGGCCACCTGTCGACCAGTTGCGAGGGACAAGTTTCTATTCGAGGATTGGCTAGCGAACGAATTATCATCAGATGAAAGTCCAAGAGGAGAATGCTCTTAGAACAACATGTCGAACGCAATGCAGCCATTTCAACTTTGTACACCATGATCATTGAGTTGATCAACACACCAGCAGCTTTAGGGATCACATGAATCGACCGTATTTGTTGATGACGTTCAGAATCATTCCCAGGAGAAAGGAACACCATGGGCGGCATATGTATCCTATTTTAGCGCTCCTGTGGGAGGAGCCATTACGTGCGAAGTCTTGTTAAATGTCACATTTAGATTTGAGAGATGCATTTTGATCATGTAACCAACAGAGTGGTAATGCACGTAGATCTCGCTAAGATGCATCTTGTTAAGAACTGATCGACACCAAAGATTCCTTTGGGGATGCAGCAATTCCTTGGTTTCGCTAGATACTATAGCAGCTTACTCACAGGATTTTCGAAGGTCGCACAGCTTAAATCTCTTTAGCACAGCAGGGTGCTGTGTTCGTGAAAGACGAAACAGGAGGACGTCTTTTCAGCTTTCAAATTCCAACTCTGCAATGCACTGAGCATCATCTTTACCCGAGGGTGCGGGTAATTTAGTGGTATACCATGATGGTCTGAATCAGAGTCCCAGTTACACACCGGCGCAACACGAGAAAGTGATG
This sequence comes from Helianthus tuberosus, assembly GCA_030545235.1. Classification (NCBI taxonomy): domain Eukaryota; kingdom Viridiplantae; phylum Streptophyta; class Magnoliopsida; order Asterales; family Asteraceae; genus Helianthus; species Helianthus tuberosus. Next base: position 52,020,339 of record CM060366.1, read on the forward strand.
ACTTACGTGGTGGAGTTACAAAGAGGAACTGCACGACACACAACCGGCGGTGAAAACCGTGGTCTTGGGATTTTAGATGGAGGCATTACGTGGACGGTACCAGATGCGTTATTTAGACCGATCACAAGGGCCTCCCAGGTACCTTGGCTTCGAAAGAGCTAAATCAGTTAATGGCATCGCTGGAGGGAACTTTTGGATGATTACAACTATGAAACTTGAACGTGCATGAGCTTTGCAGCTCACTATCGACTCTAACTTACCTGATCAGACTCGCACTGCCCAAACTGGAGAACTGAGGGAAGAAAATTTTCAAGTTGAACCTATGCGGGGCGTGGAGAAGCAACCTTTGGTAGGTCGGATGATATTCGCTACCTCCAGGAACGAGTGTGGATCTCATTATACGGCAACTGTAGGGAACTTGTATTGAGCAAAGCACACCAGCATTGTTATTCTAGTCGTCTGGATCTTGATAGGGGATACTAGGATTTACAAATCATGTACTGGCAACCGGACATGAAGGCCCACGTAACCGAGTATAGGAACGATGTATGACTTGTGCGAGAGTCAAGGTGGAATATCAGAAACCTACTGCTTGGTGCCAACAACCAGAAACACCCATATATGGAAAGAGAACAGACTGCCATGGGTTTTATCACTGGTCTACTTACAACTCAGAACGGAAACAGTATCACGTGGATGATCGTTGATTTTCTCATGCAACCGGTACACTCTCTTGCACTCCAGGAAACTGACGCGTCTTCACAGCTTGTAAATATCCCTCTGAGAGGGGCGGTTTTAGGCACGAGGTGCCAACTTCTGTTACCTTTGATTTGGAGCTATACCTGATTTATAGCAGGCAATACACAACACCCTTGGCTCACATCTAGACATGAGCATTACTTATCACTGTAGGACAACCGGATGGAGTAACGAACCCCCCCTGACGCTCGAAGACATGCTGCGAGCATGTGTGCGATTAACTTAGGGTAAATTGGAAGGACATATACTTTTGGCTGAGTTCTACCGTAGCTGTTACCCTTCTAGTATTCAGACAACTTTGTTTGAGACATTGAATGGATGATAATGCCAATCTTCTTGTGGACTGAGGTGGATGACAACCAAAACACGGGTCCAGGACTTGTACTCGAAACTCTTGGGAAGATTGCTTGGATCGGAAATTGTTTGACAGTAACGAGTGACCGTCAGGAAAGACGGTAAGCTTAGGAAACACTGGGAGTTCGTTGTAGATGGTCGTATCATGTTGAAAATCTCGCCCTGGGAGGGTGTGGTACGCTTGGGAAGCGTGGCAAGCTTAATTTACGTTACGTTGAGTTATTCGGAATTCTGGAAAGAATTGGTCACGCCGCCTACAAACTCAAGTTACCCGACGAATTGGGTAACGTGCATGATATAATTTATGTCTCGAATCTAAGGCAGTGTTTGTCCGATGAAACGCTTGTAATGCCTTTATTAGAGTCTGAGGTTAAGGACAAGTTGCAGTCTGAGGTCAAGATTCGTTAGCATGGTCGAATTCCGATTGTAAGAGTTCGTTGGAATTCAAGGCGTGGACCGGAGTTCACGTGGGAGCGAGAAAATCAGATGAAACTCAAGTATCCTCAACTTTTTCCTGATGACAAGTCTAATTCTGGTACTACTGGTGAATTTCGGGACGAAATTTCTTTCAAGTTGGGGATGATGTGACAACCCAAAATGTGGCACCTGAGGAAAACCTGCAACAATCTTGATTCATCACTTCACCTTTCTGTGCTTACTTGTCAAATTTCGGGACGAAATTTCTTTCAAGTTGGGGATGATGTGACAACCCGAACTCTCAAGGTTTGTAACTTTTAAATCTCGTGATCTTAACTCCCCGTTACTCCTCTTTCATGTTCTTTGCTATGTTGAACCTGTTAAACGTAAACGCAGTTGAGCGTGTAATTGAATATGTCATTAGTGTTATGTTGTCGAGATGGGCCGCACCTACTTTGGGCTTCACGCACACACACTTTTGTTACTCGTAATATTTTGGCCCACACTAGCGTCAAACCCGAATCACACAAGCCCAAGCCATTACATGTGTTAATTGACTTACTCTTGGCCCACATTACTTGGAGTCCAATCCGAGCCCACATAATACTTATACGATCACGCATGGTTGTTACTCCCATTATTTTCAAACGCGCATAAAGAAATCAAACCCTAATACTCATAGACATAGCGGCAGCCTCCATTCTCTCTCCCGTAAACCTTTCTTCTGCCCGTAACACTTCGGTTAGTGTGTTCTCTTCTCCACTCGAATTACATTGGTTAGTTGTCTTGATTTTATGTGATATGGTAACTGTTTGGTTAAATTGTTAGTGCATAGGGTTTGTATATTAGTAAACTAGGATGTGATAGAATAATGATTCATGATGATGGTTCACGTGACAAATCGTGTATGTGATAGATTATGGATGTTTGCATGGTTTTGAATATTGATGTATTTATTAAAGTGAGGGTACTTGTATTTATTGAAGCATGTAATGGATGTTAAATAACCATTAATTGATGCACTCCATGATTGACCAAAGACCACACTTAGGCATACCTAATTGGGCCGCACAACCATCTCCATGTGACTGTCTTACCTTTTGGCTTTTGGCTGGTTGTGCACCTATCCATGTGACTATTTTGTTCCCCCAAAAAGTATGATAGGTACTTTGGCTTTTGTCGAGTAGCATAGGATGGATGGGGTATAATGATGATTTTATTAGACTCCATTGATGATGTTTAAAGTTATGAATAAATAATGTTTGTATGATATGATGTTTATGTAAATTGCGACATGATATGAATATAGGGAATCGATTGAATGAGTTAGGCATATGAGAATTTCTAAACAGTAGGTTAACTGGATCATACAACATCACTATTGGTCCTGATGTAATTGGGCTGCAGGACTTAGTTAAAGTGCTGGGTTTCGATATTGGGCCGAGTAATCTTTGGTAATTTGATTGTAAATGGGCTTTTAAAATGCACAGTTGGGCTACTTGATATATATATATATTATGTGTGGCTAGATTGGTAGTAATGGTAAGCAAAACAATTGGGCTTCACATGAGCACTTGGACTCGACAAAAGCAGGCCCACTCCAATGGTGTTTGGGCCGTATCATGGCGAGTTGGGAACCTGTGAGGTACCAGTGGGCTGTTGTGGGCCGAAGCATAGTTGACTGTTATAACTCAAAGTGTGGAACTAGAATTAATATTTAGTTATGATAATAAACTGAACTTGGGCCCAATGGGCTACCCACACGCATGTATGTAATTGCAAGTAACATGTAGTTCTTGTGAGCTCACAATAGTAGTCAGATGGTTATATTATGTATGATGAGCTAAATCATGTTGGCTAGGAAAATGGTAATATGAGCAGGATGCGAGTAGTTGCAATGTGTTGAGTAGTGTTTGTGATTTATGCGTGTAACAGTGTAGATGACATGAATTAATAAATGCCTTTGTGAGACATGGACAGTGTTGATTGACTGATACCACTTGCACAACCTGTGTAATGCTAATGCACTGTCTTGTGAATACATGTGAAACAATACGCACTAAGCTTGTATGCGAACTGACTGTTATGTACAACTATCATAGGATTCGATTGATCATTTCTGCTAAACGAATAATTAATCTTACCGAGCAAACCAAAGGTGAGTTCACTGCTCTTTTTCAAGCATGCATCCCGGGAAGGGATATCGGGTAACGTTCCAGGGAGGAATGCAGGTTAATGGGATGTTTGTTATTACTCAGTTTCTATTATGTAAGACCCCCTACATCTACCGATTGTTGTCGGTAAGGCAACGAGGTATTTAGTTGATAGCGCTATTAGGATTGGCACCCTCACACCGTGCCGAAAGGACGGGCGTGAACTAATTACCTTGACCACTTGACCAATGCCTAGATAGAGGCATTGGGGTTGGGCATTCACATCGTGTATATATAAGACCCCTTACATCTACTCGAGGTTGTTAGTTGAACTAATTACCTTGACCACTTGACCAATGCCTAGATAGAGGCATTGGGGTTGGGCATTCACATCTAGTAGCCACATACGGTAATCGAGTTAATAACATCATCAAATCAAACTGTTGAACTGTTTTATACACACATCTGGTAACTAAACGCGTTAACAAAACTTTGAACTCACCAGCGTCGTCTGACACACTTGTCTGCATGCTTGCAGGTCATTAGATTTCTTGACATGGACTTGCTATCTGGGAGCACTGGAGTGGTCATGGATCGAAACTCTTGGATACCCGCTTTATTGATTATGAACATATGATTTGAAACATTTGAATCACTATTTATATTATGCTTCCGCTGAATACTTGTTTTGGTTTAACTTATGTCTTGGATTGATACTTTGAAATGAATGGAATGTTTTTATTAAATATTACGCATAGTTCAGTGTGATTGGTGGCTTGGATCCTGGTACGTCACACGTCCAGCGGTGTTTCCGCATGTGGTATTTTGGGGGTGTGACAATAAACGTGTTGGTCCAATGGGGGATGCCTGGCACTATTCCCCCATTTGGTTTTTGTATATGTGGGAAACTAGTTTTTGCCCCGCCCGCGTTGCGGGACAATAAACCGAATATTTTGGGGAACCTCTGTTTGGCACTCGAGTTTGGGGAACCATTTGACATGAGTTAGGAGGAACTGAGATGAGCATGCAAATCGCAATATTATTGTGGGTGCACACACAATAATAATGTGGGGTGCATGTGAGTCCCAGTGAGGCTTAACAAGTGAAAAAGGGGTTCCGTTCCGTTATTTGGTTGATGTGAAACACAACAGTCTATAGGAGTCATAGTAGTGATTGTCTCCCACTTGAATGTGATCTTTTCATTTTCCCTCTGAAACCTTTCGAATCCCGATGCTATCGAGTATTACCTGAACACCCACCTAAACGCCTAGCGAACTATGTAGAATGTTAGGTGCTTGTACGAACGTCCCCGAGTTGGATGTTGCAGCATCAATGATTGGTCTGTACCCCTCTCACTCCTCATTGTTTGTGGGGAACTCAATGTACTGACGACTTAGACCCCGAAGTGCGATCACTTCTGCAATACCTTGGAAACATACCGTGTATTGCTCAGTCAACTTGCAAGGACGATGGACAAGAGGGTAAACGTAGTACTTTACCGATCCCAGCATTTGGACGACCCTGGTTACCGGTAACGAACATCAGTGATTTGACTCCAATCGAATCCTTAACCCCAGCTAGCGACTCATGGGAATCAACTTCTACGGATTAATCGGGACATAAACAACGACAATTGACCATGGTATGGAACGTGAAGCAGCCGGCACAATGAGTAACGCCTAGGATGCGACACAGAAATGTGACAAGATGGACCCTGTTGGTGAAAGATCGTAGGGCTCCGTTTCAAACAACAGCATTGGAGGCAACAGTCACGGCAACATCAAGGTACTTTAAATGGCAACCAACAGTATAGAAACGAAGGTGCCTACGACATGGAGTGGCTGTTGCTAAATCAAAACGACAACAACCAGGGAAACGACGGTCGTACTGGAAATTCTCGCAACAAGTACAACCATACGGGAAATGATACTCATGAAAGGGCATTTAGGATTGGCGTGAGCGACGCCGGGATTTTAGCAACATGGTAGCTAGCATGAGTAGCTAAACGCTTCGTCTCTGTCATGCTTAACCCTGATGCTTCTCGAAACCGAACCTGTTGTAGAATTAGCTGATGGCAAGTTAATTGGAACCTCATATGATTGTTGGGATGCAAACTCGACCTTATGGGACAAGTGTTCGATATCGACCCTCTTTCTGCTACCCTTGATAACTTCAATGCAGTAGTTAGTATGGACTGATTATCTAGACATCGTATAGATATACCTTGTGAGAAGAAAATTTTGCGTATCATCCTTCTTAGTAGGGAACCGTCGTCTGTTCTAAAGTGTCAGCATGGTGAAAAGGTTAGCATCGTTTCAGCAATGAAGGCCCAAAAATGTCTACGGAAGGATTATCCCGCTATGTTGGCACTCGTTACTGATGTTAAGGGAAAGGATAAGAGGATCGAGGATCCACCAATTGTTCGTGACTTCTTCCTAAGTGCTACCAGAAGAACTATCAGGTTTACCTTCACATCGTCAGGTGGAATATCATATTGGTATCATGTCCGAAGCAGCCCTTGTTACTAGTATTCCTTATTGTCTTACATCAGGAAGGTTGCTGGAACTGCCTGATCAACTTCAGGAACTATTGGACAGGAGTTTTATCGGATCTAGTTTTTCGCTTTGGGGAGCCCCAGTTATACCCGTGAAGATAAGCCTTTTCGTATGTGTACTGATTATCGAGAACGTAACAAGGCGACAGTTAGGAACCGCTTGTCTCGACCATGTATTGGCCACCTGTCGACCAGTTGCGAGGGACAAGTTTCTATTCGAGGATTGGCTAGCGAACGAATTATCATCAGATGAAAGTCCAAGAGGAGAATGCTCTTAGAACAACATGTCGAACGCAATGCAGCCATTTCAACTTTGTACACCATGATCATTGAGTTGATCAACACACCAGCAGCTTTAGGGATCACATGAATCGACCGTATTTGTTGATGACGTTCAGAATCATTCCCAGGAGAAAGGAACACCATGGGCGGCATATGTATCCTATTTTAGCGCTCCTGTGGGAGGAGCCATTACGTGCGAAGTCTTGTTAAATGTCACATTTAGATTTGAGAGATGCATTTTGATCATGTAACCAACAGAGTGGTAATGCACGTAGATCTCGCTAAGATGCATCTTGTTAAGAACTGATCGACACCAAAGATTCCTTTGGGGATGCAGCAATTCCTTGGTTTCGCTAGATACTATAGCAGCTTACTCACAGGATTTTCGAAGGTCGCACAGCTTAAATCTCTTTAGCACAGCAGGGTGCTGTGTTCGTGAAAGACGAAACAGGAGGACGTCTTTTCAGCTTTCAAATTCCAACTCTGCAATGCACTGAGCATCATCTTTACCCGAGGGTGCGGGTAATTTAGTGGTATACCATGATGGTCTGAATCAGAGTCCCAGTTACACACCGGCGCAACACGAGAAAGTGATGACTTACGTGGTGGAGTTACAAAGAGGAACTGCACGACACACAACCGGCGGTGAAAACCGTGGTCTTGGGATTTTAGATGGAGGCATTACGTGGACGGTACCAGATGCGTTATTTAGACCGATCACAAGGGCCTCCCAGGTACCTTGGCTTCGAAAGAGCTAAATCAGTTAATGGCATCGCTGGAGGGAACTTTTGGATGATTACAACTATGAAACTTGAACGTGCATGAGCTTTGCAGCTCACTATCGACTCTAACTTACCTGATCAGACTCGCACTGCCCAAACTGGAGAACTGAGGGAAGAAAATTTTCAAGTTGAACCTATGCGGGGCGTGGAGAAGCAACCTTTGGTAGGTCGGATGATATTCGCTACCTCCAGGAACGAGTGTGGATCTCATTATACGGCAACTGTAGGGAACTTGTATTGAGCAAAGCACACCAGCATTGTTATTCTAGTCGTCTGGATCTTGATAGGGGATACTAGGATTTACAAATCATGTACTGGCAACCGGACATGAAGGCCCACGTAACCGAGTATAGGAACGATGTATGACTTGTGCGAGAGTCAAGGTGGAATATCAGAAACCTACTGCTTGGTGCCAACAACCAGAAACACCCATATATGGAAAGAGAACAGACTGCCATGGGTTTTATCACTGGTCTACTTACAACTCAGAACGGAAACAGTATCACGTGGATGATCGTTGATTTTCTCATGCAACCGGTACACTCTCTTGCACTCCAGGAAACTGACGCGTCTTCACAGCTTGTAAATATCCCTCTGAGAGGGGCGGTTTTAGGCACGAGGTGCCAACTTCTGTTACCTTTGATTTGGAGCTATACCTGATTTATAGCAGGCAATACACAACACCCTTGGCTCACATCTAGACATGAGCATTACTTATCACTGTAGGACAACCGGATGGAGTAACGAACCCCCCCTGACGCTCGAAGACATGCTGCGAGCATGTGTGCGATTAACTTAGGGTAAATTGGAAGGACATATACTTTTGGCTGAGTTCTACCGTAGCTGTTACCCTTCTAGTATTCAGACAACTTTGTTTGAGACATTGAATGGATGATAATGCCAATCTTCTTGTGGACTGAGGTGGATGACAACCAAAACACGGGTCCAGGACTTGTACTCGAAACTCTTGGGAAGATTGCTTGGATCGGAAATTGTTTGACAGTAACGAGTGACCGTCAGGAAAGACGGTAAGCTTAGGAAACACTGGGAGTTCATTGTAGATGGTCGTATCATGTTGAAAATCTCGCCCTGGGAGGGTGTGGTACGCTTGGGAAGCGTGGCAAGCTTAATTTACGTTACGTTGAGTTATTCGGAATTCTGGAAAGAATTGGTCACGCCGCCTACAAACTCAAGTTACCCGACGAATTGGGTAACGTGCATGATATAATTTATGTCTCGAATCTAAGGCAGTGTTTGTCCGATGAAACGCTTGTAATGCCTTTATTAGAGTCTGAGGTTAAGGACAAGTTGCAGTCTGAGGTCAAGATTCGTTAGCATGGTCGAATTCCGATTGTAAGAGTTCGTTGGAATTCAAGGCGTGGACCGGAGTTCACGTGGGAGCGAGAAAATCAGATGAAACTCAAGTATCCTCAACTTTTTCCTGATGACAAGTCTAATTCTGGTACTACTGGTGAATTTCGGGACGAAATTTCTTTCAAGTTGGGGATGATGTGACAACCCAAAATGTGGCACCTGAGGAAAATCTGCAACAATCTTGATTCATCACTTCACCTTTCTGTGCTTACTTGTCAAATTTCGGGACGAAATTTCTTTCAAGTTGGGGATGATGTGACAACCCGAACTCTCAAGGTTTGTAACTTTTAAATCTCGTGATCTTAACTCCCCGTTACTCCTCTTTCATGTTCTTTGCTATGTTGAACCTGTTAAACGTAAACGCAGTTGAGCGTGTAATTGAATATGTCATTAGTGTTATGTTGTCGAGATGGGCCGCACCTACTTTGGGCTTCACGCACACACACTTTTGTTACTCGTAATATTTTGGCCCACACTAGCGTCAAACCCGAATCACACAAGCCCAAGCCATTACATGTGTTAATTGACTTACTCTTGGCCCACATTACTTGGAGTCCAATCCGAGCCCACATAATACTTATACGATCACGCATGGTTGTTACTCCCATTATTTTCAAACGCGCATAAAGAAATCAAACCCTAATACTCATAGACATAGCGGCAGCCTCCATTCTCTCTCCCGTAAACCTTTCTTCTGCCCGTAACACTTCGGTTAGTGTGTTCTCTTCTCCACTCGAATTACATTGGTTAGTTGTCTTGATTTTATGTGATATGGTAACTGTTTGGTTAAATTGTTAGTGCATAGGGTTTGTATATTAGTAAACTAGGATGTGATAGAATAATGATTCATGATGATGGTTCACGTGACAAATCGTGTATGTGATAGATTATGGATGTTTGCATGGTTTTGAATATTGATGTATTTATTAAAGTGAGGGTACTTGTATTTATTGAAGCATGTAATGGATGTTAAATAACCATTAATTGATGCACTCCATGATTGACCAAAGACCACACTTAGGCATACCTAATTGGGCCGCACAACCATCTCCATGTGACTGTCTTACCTTTTGGCTTTTGGCTGGTTGTGCACCTATCCATGTGACTATTTTGTTCCCCCAAAAAGTATGATAGGTACTTTGGCTTTTGTCGAGTAGCATAGGATGGATGGGGTATAATGATGATTTTATTAGACTCCATTGATGATGTTTAAAGTTATGAATAAATAATGTTTGTATGATATGATGTTTATGTAAATTGCGACATGATATGAATATAGGGAATCGATTGAATGAGTTAGGCATATGAGAATTTCTAAACAGTAGGTTAACTGGATCATACAACATCACTATTGGTCCTGATGTAATTGGGCTGCAGGACTTAGTTAAAGTGCTGGGTTTCGATATTGGGCCGAGTAATCTTTGGTAATTTGATTGTAAATGGGCTTTTAAAATGCACAGTTGGGCTACTTGATATATATATATATTATGTGTGGCTAGATTGGTAGTAATGGTAAGCAAAACAATTGGGCTTCACATGAGCACTTGGACTCGACAAAAGCAGGCCCACTCCAATGGTGTTTGGGCCGTATCATGGCGAGTTGGGAACCTGTGAGGTACCAGTGGGCTGTTGTGGGCCGAAGCATAGTTGACTGTTATAACTCAAAGTGTGGAACTAGAATTAATATTTAGTTATGATAATAAACTGAACTTGGGCCCAATGGGCTACCCACACGCATGTATGTAATTGCAAGTAACATGTAGTTCTTGTGAGCTCACAATAGTAGTCAGATGGTTATATTATGTATGATGAGCTAAATCATGTTGGCTAGGAAAATGGTAATATGAGCAGGATGCGAGTAGTTGCAATGTGTTGAGTAGTGTTTGTGATTTATGCGTGTAACAGTGTAGATGACATGAATTAATAAATGCCTTTGTGAGACATGGACAGTGTTGATTGACTGATACCACTTGCACAACCTGTGTAATGCTAATGCACTGTCTTGTGAATACATGTGAAACAATACGCACTAAGCTTGTATGCGAACTGACTGTTATGTACAACTATCATAGGATTCGATTGATCATTTCTGCTAAACGAATAATTAATCTTACCGAGCAAACCAAAGGTGAGTTCACTGCTCTTTTTCAAGCATGCATCCCGGGAAGGGATATCGGGTAACGTTCCAGGGAGGAATGCAGGTTAATGGGATGTTTGTTATTACTCAGTTTCTATTATGTAAGACCCCCTACATCTACCGATTGTTGCCGGTAAGGCAACGAGGTATTTAGTTGATAGCGCTATTAGGATTGGCACCCTCACACCGTGCCGAAAGGACGGGCGTGAACTAATTACCTTGACCACTTGACCAATGCCTAGATAGAGGCATTGGGGTTGGGCATTCACATCGTGTATATATAAGACCCCTTACATCTACTCGAGGTTGTTAGTTGAACTAATTACCTTGACCACTTGACCAATGCCTAGATAGAGGCATTGGGGTTGGGCATTCACATCTAGTAGCCACATACGGTAATCGAGTTAATAACATCATCAAATCAAACTGTTGAACTGTTTTATACACACATCTGGTAACTAAACGCGTTAACAAAACTTTGAACTCACCAGCGTCGTCTGACACACTTGTCTGCATGCTTGCAGGTCATTAGATTTCTTGACATGGACTTGCTATCTGGGAGCACTGGAGTGGTCATGGATCGAAACTCTTGGATACCCGCTTTATTGATTATGAACATATGATTTGAAATATTTGAATCACTATTTATATTATGCTTCCGCTGAATACTTGTTTTGGTTTAACTTATGTCTTGGATTGATACTTTGAAATGAATGGAATGTTTTTATTAAATATTACGCATAGTTCAGTGTGATTGGTGGCTTGGATCCTGGTACGTCACACGTCCAGCGGTGTTTCCGCATGTGGTATTTTGGGGGTGTGACAATAAACGTGTTGGTCCAATGGGGGAGTGCCAGGCAGCTGCCTGGCACTATTCCCCCATTTGGTTTTTGTATATGTGGGAAACTAGTTTTTGCCCCGCCCGCGTTGCGGGACAATAAACCGAATATTTTTCCCTCATAACATGTATGTCTGTACAGAGGGCAAAATCGTAATTATATTTTGAACTGGAGGCGAAATCATGATTTTAAACTAAGAGCAAAATCATAATTTTGAGCTAGGGGGAAAATATAATTTAATTTTGAACTGTGGGCAAAAGCGTAATTTTGTGCTGAGGGCATAATCATAATTTTGAGCTAGAGGAAAAAACAACATTTTATTTTTAACTGGGGGCAACACATAATTTTAAAAGGATGGCGAAACCGTAATTTTAAATTGGGAACAAAATTAAAAATGAGTTTTTGAACCGAGGGCAAAAGCGTAATTTTGAGCTAGGACAAAATTATAATTTTATTTTGAGCTGGGGGCAAAAACGTAATTTTAAACGAAGGACGAAAGCGTAATTTTAAAATGGGAGTAAAATTAAATAAAAAATGAGTTGGTCTAATAGGGAAGTGACAGGCAGCTAATAATTTTGAGATAGGGGGGAAAACATAATTTCATTTTGAACTGAGGCAAAACGTAATTTTGAGCTAGATAGAAAAACAACATTTTATTTTGAACTGGGGGCAAAAAAGAATTTTAAACGGAGGGCGAAACCGTAATTGTAAACTGGGAACAAAATTAAAAATGAGTTTTTGAACCGAGGGAAAAAGCGTAATTTTGAGCTAAGGGCAAAATTATAATTTTATTTTGAGCTGGAGGCAAAAACGTAATTTTAGCTAGGGGCGAAATTATAATTTTATTTTGAGCTGGGGGCAAAACCGTAATTTTAAACGAAGAACGAAAGCGCAAATTTAAACTGGGAATAAAATTAAATTAAAAATTGATTGGTCAAATAGGGAAGTGACAGGCAAGCTGCCTGGCACTATTCCCCTAACCTTACAAATGTATATGTAGGTAATACAAAGGCTTGTATTTAATAATCGATAGTACAATAATATACTAGTGGTTTTCCCCCGCGCTATGCGGCGGGAACTCAGTAGGTATCAGTTGTGTTCGTTATGTTATGGTATCGACACTGTCTATATATAGCAACTTAAAGAGAAAACTAAAAAAATAAAGTCGTGATATGCCCAAAAGGAAATCAACATGTGTTTAACATCAATCGAAAACCATAAAAACGAATACCGGTTCCTATACTACCGGTATCGGTACCGATGTTGTTCGGTCGAAATCGATTCGGTTCGTCACGTATCGATACTCGTATAGTTTACGAAACAAAAAAAATACATCTTCTTTTTAATATTATTACCGACACTCATATAGTTTACGATAAAAAAATACATTGTTTTGAATACCAAAAAATAAATTAGTATTCAAGGCCCGTTTTTTTTCGATTTGGTACGATAGCGACACAGTATTCATTTTCAATAAAATTTATATTGCAATGTTGGATAAAAAATAAACATACTGCAGAGTTAGATTCTAAAAGGTTAACATACACAGCTTATTAAAAATATTAAACTAAATGATGTTGAATAACATATTATAAATTTTTTAGATCAAAACATAAAATAAATATTTTAATATTTTAATGATTATTCATGATCCCTTCAAATTGCTCTGTATAATTTTTAGATCAAAACTTAAAATAAATATTAAAATATTTTAATCACTGTTCATTATCACTTCAAATTGATATGTATAATATGTTTCTTTCCATTCCTTGAAGTATTGAAAAAAAAACAGCATCTTATCAAAGAATGTAAATTCTTATTTCTGAAATGAGTTACATTTCTTGTGAAATGCTCCATTCCATTACCAATGGCATGTATAATATGTTTCTTTCCATTCCTTGAAGTATTGAAAAAAAAACAGCATCTTATCAAAGAATGTAAATTCTTATTTCTGGAATGAGTTACATTTCTTGTGAAATGCTCCATTCCATTACCAATGGCAACCAAACATAGTTTTTTTTAGAGTAAAATGCTCGTATGCTCCATGTGGTTTGCTCGTTTGTTACACGGATAGTCCCTGATGTGGATGAACGTTAGTTTTCTTAGTTAAGTGAGTGTGAAATGACAGAATTGCCCTTACTATTAACCGCAAATCTGAAATCAAAACCTGCAACCTAAAATTGAGTACCATGATTACTAGTATCAATTATCAAAGCCTATTAATTCCACAATGGCTTGAAAGACTAGCCGGTCAAACCCCCACCTCTGAAAAACCTGTAGGGGTGCTGATTTCGAATAGGGAAG